>CM063592.1:2309266-2798385 GCA_032356905.1 Salix exigua
AGACAATGCTTAACAATCTGATTGAACTGGTAACATTTAACCTGGTGCTAGAAATTAAGATAGGCGACTGCTATGGAGTTCGAGATGTGCCCCCGCTGCCCAAATAGCTAAGAAAAGTAGAAAACAATCTCATTAAAACTGCACTGTAACCCTAAGAAACTTTAGTTTCCAGCAATAGCCTCCATACATTTCCCTGAACCCCAGACTTGTCACCCACAGCAGCATCGTGAATTTTCCCAGGATAAAAAGATAATATGGTAGATCAAAATAACCGATGGAAATTTACAAGAGGAAGCAGGGAAATGATTTAGGATAAACACATCTAATTCACTATAGTTTTAGCCATGGATCTATTGAGTACTGAGTACAGGGACGCAGCCTTGTTACTGCTGTTCATGTGCAAAAATAGGAAATTTTAGTCACGGGGCATCTCAATTGGCTTAAAAATTTTACAACCTATAAAATTCTCTGTCTAAATATCTAGTGCCTCTTCCATAAATAATTGGCGAAAAGTCAGTAGTCTGAACTAAAAATAGCTGCAGCATCGTACAAATGGAAACGGCCACTATCAATCTTCCGGTTTGGCAGTGTTCTCCTTGAAGCTCTTTGTCAACCATATGGCAGTTTCCCTGGGGGAAACCTTTCCAGGTCCAAATGGCTTTAGTAGCACCCCGAGCTCATCATACCTTGCGTCTTGCAGTAATCTTGCGCTGAATTCTAACAAACCTTCAAGAGCTTCAGCACGCTGCTGGAGTGATGAGGTGTCAAACCTGCGCCTCCTTGTGTCTGATGAGGTGCGGCTTGATGCCCCGGCAGTAGCATTTTGGATGGAGGAGTTGCTTCCATTCTCTTCATCTACCTGAAACATGCCAAGTTCAATTCCTTGCCATGCCTCAGTGAATTTGGGCTTGGAAGGGGCTCTATCACTGATCTGAACTGTGCATTTGTCCTTTGTGATTGAGCGGTCACCATGATGCAAGGAGTTGGATGACCCTTGTGCTGAAGTTGATGGCAAGAATGGTTCTTCATATGAAGCCAATGGGAATTCAGCTATCCTGTCAATTCTAGGAGCATTGACAGAAACATCCGGAGAATTTATCTGACGAAGGATGTTAATATTAGTTCCACCAGCAGAATTTTGTGTTGTGGTTCTTGATGGCAATGGCAAAGATGTTCTGCGAGTTGATGGGCTGGATTTTTTTGTTGGTGTACGGGTAACAGGAAGCTGGAAAGATAAATGAAGGATGTGAGATCCAAATTGTAAAACTATCGGAAGTTATTGTTCAAAAGCTCTGCATATGTGTGTGCGCTGTGTGCCTGTGAGTGTGTGTGAGAGAGAGATGCATATGCTTACAGATTCACGTTTTTTTACAGGCTCTGCCCGTCTCCGAGTAGTGACAGAAGCTTTGGCGGGTACAGGTTTTGTAGTCTTGGTAATATTTAAAGGTTTAGAAGCAATTGATCTACAAATGACTGTTCCTTCATGGCTGCTCTCGACGGATGAATCTGATAAACTTTGATTCAAATAATTTGGTGTATCATGTATTCCTTCAGTAGAACACACAGAATCTTGCTCTGCTGCAGATATACTTGGATTTAATGCCCTATCATTACTTTCTGAATATCTCTTCTCCCTGTGAGCTTTGAGAGGATTATCATCTGGCACCAAAAATCCTGTTTTCTTCATGTAATGGGGTTCAGGCCATTGGAAAGGTAATGTGTTCTGTCTAGGGCTGTTCATCTTAAGATGAATCTTAAGGACATAAGGCTGAAGATGTGGATTCCTGAGCAGCTCTGCAGCCTGCCACAGAGAATAATTTGAATGAGAACAGAGCACATTAATATGCCAACACAAATGAAAATGCTCAAATTTCCTTCTACTGCAATGGTTGGTCTATTGACTATTAGGATGCCGAATTGTATCACAAGATGTATGGCCGACTGGAGAGCTTTTTGTTGGTTTCATTCCTCCATGTTTCATGGTGGAATTTACTTCTACAGCAGACCTTGAAACAATTTGCAATTCTTCGGAAATTGTTTCCAAGTGCAGAGAAACTTCGAAGCAAGAAAAAAGAGTATGAAATGAATTATGAATCATCTTTATGGTGGCCGACAGTCATGCATTCTACCAGATTGACATATAATGTCAGATGCAGATTAAAGGAGATCACACATACACCGGGTCTAAGCTCAGGATTCTTTCGCAGCATGCTTTTAACAAGTCCTCGGCTAGAAACATGAACAGGAATGTGATTAGAGGATCAATAATAAAATCCAGCATGTTAAATTCGAAGACTAGCAACATTAGGAAAGCAAAACAACAGACTTACAAGGCACCAGAATATTTAGTTGGAAGTGGAGCCACTATCGACTTGTTTATTTTGTTAATCAGTGCTTGCATATCCTGCTCAATAGATTAAAAATAAATTTCATACAGTGAAATGAACAAAAAAACACAGGAGATGGCTCAAACTCAAATGGAGGGCATGAAAACCTCCTAATATATATATATATATATCATCCTGATCAAACTGCAGGCCAAAATGACTAATGCAGTGGAACTCATATAGTTACAAATTGACATGGCTTCAATAATTAGCATGACACTGTAATGTTATACCCTTCTGACCGAGCATCTCATATATACAGAGAACATATATGAAATCCAAAAATGGTTGTTTTTCGACTACACCAGAGAACATATTGAAGCAAAACTTGGGCTGTAGTTTTATATGTGTATGCATGATTATGCTATGTATCTCTTGGAGTCCTGGTTCAATGATGATAGATGCACGAGAATGGTTGAATTTCTGCCAAGTATAGAAACAGGACCAGAAAACTTACAAATGCTTTAAATGCAGGCTTAAGAGAGGTCATTTCATATATACAGCAACCTGGAGATAAAGTTTGCAAAGTGTGAGCAGTTATGCCATCAAATAGCTAAAAGAGCAATCCAGAACAACTTCTGCATGCACATTACACGATTTACCTAAAGACCAAATATCTGACTTGGAACCATAAGGTATGTCAGCAAGAAGCTCAGGACACATATAGCTAGGTGTTCCTACAACCTGAACATATAAAAGCAATACTCACCGATGATAAAAATCACATACAAGGAAACAGAGCTAAAATTAGAAGATTGACACAGCTTATGGGCCACATTACTTACAGAGGAAGCAAGGTCATCCGAAGTTAATATTTTGGCAAGTCCAAAATCACCTGTACCAGGGTTGTTTGTCAGTTGTTCTGAAAAAAGTACACACTCTTAAATTGAAAATCAAAAGGTAAAAATCAGATCACTCACCAAGGCGAATGTCTTTCCCTTTAGTCAAGAAGATATTGGAGCACTGAACAAATCAATGAGGCATTATCAGTAAAATGCATTTTCTATTATTAGCACAACTTTGAACGCGGGTGCACAAAATGCGTGCCCTAACCTTGACATCACGATGAAGAATATGGTTCATATGCAAGTAATCAAGTGCCATGAGAAGTTGAACGAGCCACTTACAGAGCTTCTGAAACATTCAATAACTAAGAGTCAGTTATCAGTTGCAAAAAGATCCTCTAAATTGAGATTTTGAATTTTCATGAAAATAATTTATATGAAAAGGTTATAATACGAAAATAACATTTCTGGAAAAGAGAAGGGCTTCCCAAACAAAAAGAAAGAAAGGATAAAAAAAAAACCTCTTCTGGGAAATGCACACCATTAGTTTTCTTAATAGCTTCTGCCCTGTAACACAAGGAAAAAGCATGCCATGCATGTCCGTGGTTATTCTAGGCTTCAACTGAAAGCATAATAAGGCACAGTTCCAGAAAGAGTAAAAACTTACATGTCTCCTCCTTCACAATAACCTATAATAATGCACACATAGCAACCCTGACTCAAAAGCATCAAAATGAACCAATATTAGACTATTTATGCAAAAAAATTAACTGTATTCTTAGGACTATCCTAGATAACTATAACATTTTTTATTAACCTCGCTGAATGACTCGGAAACCCTATCTCAGCTCAAAAAAACATGACCTTGTCCCAAATACGAGGAGAAGGCTTTGAATATTGAAAGTAGAACAAAGTTGTATTATATTTTGCAATATATCAGAAAAAGGGAAGCTTTTGCCAGAATAAATCAAGCATAATGACCTCTGTGATGTTAAATGTAACTTTATATGCAGAGTTAACTAAAACAGGAGGCAAGAACATGCTGAGTTTCAGGTGATGTCAATGATATAGTTAATGATATAAAGCACCCCATGAGGCTAATTTTTATGCGTTTACTATTAAGGTTAAGGATACCAACCCGATGGGGGGAAAGAATTTTAGGCATGCAACAAGTTTAAGGCATGTCCATGAAATGTAGTACAGACTAATGGGACATGACCATATCACATTTCAAAAGCAGCAATCTATAGGAGTTAAGTTAGGAAATGAGGTTTTTAAAACCTCACAGAAAATGTGGAGCATTAAACAATATGAATCTCCAAATGAAAAATGAACATCCGACCATGTAAAACCATGAGAGATCAAGAGACAATGAAGAAAGGCAAAGACTAGTAAATATCAACAGGTACAATATACCTTTTCTACCCAGGAATCCTTGTACTCTACAATAAATGGATTTCGTATCCTAGAAATGAGCTCTTTCTGCATAAAAGAGAAAAGGCATTAGACTTGAAGATCCAGTATAATATATTGAAGGTGCAAGCTGTAGTGCAACCAACTCTGGATGCATAGTACATTACTCTTTGCTAAATTACAAATCTGCTCTGTCAGCATTTCTGATACACAGGTTCAGGTATCCTAGTTTTGAGGGGCATTAACATGCAAAGCTAGTGAATTCAGGGCCTTGGTTAACTGTGTCATATTGATATTCTTTGGATGTGCAAAAGGCCAGCAGAAACATTAATTTTTTTTTCTCCCTCAAAGAACTTCTCAGCAAATTTTAAATTGTATGAAACATGTCAAAGCAAAGCAGAAAATCAGTGAAAGATAAACAGAGGCGATGTCAGATATGGTGTTAGATGATAAGATGGATCATGCTGCCATAGTTAAAAAAAAAAAAAAAAAAAAAAGACCTCTTGATGTGCAGATCGACGTGACCTGTCAGTCTGCCTCGCAAGCCTGATCTTTTTCAACACATACCTTAAATTGACAAAACAAAAGATCAGAAATGAAGACATAACCAATCACCAGAGTGTATGATATTGCATACAATTTGTTGTCCTAATGATAGGATTCTACAGCAAATGAAGAAATGTTGGTAGAGCAGAGTGTTAGTTTAATTCTCACTTCTTTTTTTCATGTTTATGCTTCACGAGAAGAGCTGAACCAAAAGAACCCTTCCCTATTTGCTCTAATACTTCGTACTGCTCCATCTGAGATATAGAAATGACTTGCTTCTCTGGATACATACAAAAACGAAGTCACCAATGCCATCAAGAGAATGCACAGGGGTAATAACAAAAGGAAACTACACTCTCTTTAAAGCTGTTCTATAAATGCATGTACTATAAGGTAGCAAATAAATCTTCAGTAACAAAGAAAGGAACTGCAGGAAAATGAAATAATGCTAGTTCAAGAACTAAAAAGATAAAGTAACAAGGGAGGCCCCTGAAAGCCAAGATATACAAGATTAATATGAGCATTCTCTCAACAAAAAATGAGAAACCAGGTCCTCAATTATCAAAGAAAACTACTTTATAGAAACCTGTAAACATTGCATCATATTTCTCTCTAGATTTAGAGAAAGATGATGGCAAAACAACCCAAGTTTTTAGGTAAACATGAGTAAGAAAATCATCCAAAAATTATTGCAGAATGAGGAAAGACACGTTTAATGGTCTGTCTGTTGGCCATATGGGGGGGGGGAATTGCTGGATATTCTTGGTTTTTGTTTCTAGGGGTAAGATGCTTAATTTTGCTACTAACAGATCAAGTTAACTATTTTAACTGCATAAAGCTCAACTATTAATGGACCTATCAATTTCTTACCAACCCCTCATAGATGCATAATTACGCAAACTATGTTTTCCTGTCTTTTCCTCCATTTTCCCAGCAACCAAACACTGTCATTATCAAAAAAAGAAACGAAAAAGGAAAAGACAGACAAAGAGAAAGAGACCCTGTGAAGAAAAAAATCCAAGGTAGCTGGCACATACAAAGACCACGAATTTTGCTAACTTGCCTCTCTACATTGTAAATCAAGAACTTCAAAGTTTAACAATTAAAAAAGTCATAAGCCCAAAAGACCTTGAAGAGTCAAATGCAGCACCAGGAAATGCACAGTAGACTAAAACAGAAACAGTTTTTACACCGAGTAAAAGAAAGTGAACCGAATCTATAGATTCCACGCAGGAAAAGAAAAGACAATAAAGGGAAAAGAAGTACCTGAATTATGTATAGTGGCGGATCAAAAGAGAGAGATCACAACGCAAGTGAAAGAGAGGGAGACAAGAATGTGGGGTTTGACATTTTCAGGGAAAGAAAGAAACTACAGGGTTTAGATGACAGAAGTACACGAAGAAGGAGAAGCTGGAGTTGAAGAGGGAGTTGCAGCATTAGCAGCAACAATGGCTCTTTAGACATTGGTGGATGTGCGAGTGGTTTTTGGAGTGGGAGAAAATGACAAACTTCTGTGTGTTTATATATATAAAAGAAAAGACATGGTAGAGAAAGCAAAAAAAACTGTAGTTGGACCCCGGGCCTAGAGCTTCATTAAAATGGAGAAAATCATTAGGAAGGAGATTAGCAGTACTAATTGTGGGATCATAGCAGGACAGCCGAATTTCATTAAAGAACAATTTTTTTTTTTCAGAAAGCAGCAAAAGCAGGAAGTCTAATGAGGGTAAACAAATATAGCCTAGTCCCAGAGAAAGAAACAGAGTCTAGATTGAGGGTATGTTTGGTTTGGAGAGCACTTTCTTTATTTTTATTCTATTATTTTCTTAATTGTCAAAATATTCTGAAAATAGCTATAGAAGAGTTTCATATTCAGTGTTGTGGTTGCTTTTGAAAATGATTTTTATTTAAAAATATATTAAAATGATATTTTTTATTTTTTAAAAATTATTTTTGACATCAGCACATTAAAATAAAAAATCAAATTTTAGAGAAACAGCAGGACAACCGCCCTTCCAAACAGCCTTTTAATATAAAATAATTTGTTATTAGGAATAATAAAAGGCGAAATATTCATAGCAAGATATCTCAAGTAAATGTTAAGAAGATGAAAAAAAAGCTGAGAGATTAAATGTTAATGACATAAAAAAATAAAAGGATAAAGTCATGCGAGCTTTAAGAGTATACACTTTATTATAAATAAAGTTAATGGCACGAACAAATTAGTGGTTTTAATAAACTGTGTTATTTTTTAAATGAATTTTTAAATATGCTATTTTGACCAAGTTTTTTAACTGCTATGCTGTTTTTTTATATACATAAAAACTCATTTAAGGTGAGGGAGCGTCACTGAATTTGTCAGCTCTTGGGTTCTTTTCATAATTACTGATTTTTATTTATTTTTAAATAATTATCGAGAGTGTTTTAAATTTAATAGTACCTAATTTAATTATAATATAATTATTTTTTGTTGGCAAGCTCTTCATGTCGTGGAGATTGATTCGTGACCAAAGCAAACAGGAGTGGGCCCACACGCCCTGGATCTGCAATCACGAGACCTGTAATGACTAAATCACCCTTCCTCCTTCATTGGAATTCCACGTTTTGCCCAATGGGTTCGGTAGACCGCGCACCGCCTTATCGTGGCTGAAGGCGTTGCTGACATTGGAGATAGATAATTTTCCTTCATTTTCTTTTTTTTAATTTCCAGACTATTTTTATTAACCATGTTATTTACTAAATAAAAAAAATACTTTTACACATCCAATTTTATAAAACCATCTACTGCATAATTGGGTTGAGATTATTTTGTAATTCTCAATTATTTTTTTAATTTTATGAAATATAAAATTATATATAAAAAAATGTTTTTTAATTGGGAATGCAAGTTATTTTCCCAATTCTACATTTTTTTATAAAAAAAATAAGAAAACATTAAAACACTTTTTTTATAAAAAAAAATATTTTCAATGAATCAACAAGTCGTGGATAAAACCGTGAGCCACGTTTAATAACTGTCAATGACAATGAAGTTCTTCTTAGCTCCAGAAGAATAAAATTCCAATGATATTTTAAAATAATTAATGAAATCACGAGTCCCCAATGCGATGCCGTATCAAAAAAAAAAGAAGGAAAAAAAAGAAGGTAGAAGCCTTGATATCCCTAACGTGCCTATCCTTGTCAACCCGGGATCACATGCAACACGCCATGGTCCACGGAGACAAACTAGCGGTGGGATCTTGGTATCCAATTTGACCCCATGCCCATCTATAACTAAAAAAATAAAAATGCAGCCAAATTGCATGAACCAATCCTAAGTCTTGCATGCATGAATCTAGATCAATGATAGGTTTTCCCTTTGTTTCCATTCAAGGGAGAGGGTCCAATTATTAAATTCGACATCTTTTTTATCAACCATATAGTATATGTATTAAATCAACTAATAATAATTATTAGTTGATTCAAATGGGGTTCAGGTTTTAAGTTGAATGATCGATTCAATTAAATACAATTGATTAGACTCGAGATTTTAGTGATATGACCACGCCAGTCGGAACATAATCAATTTAATATTGATTTTTTTATATAAAAAATAATATTGTTCACATTGGTTTTGTGATACGGATACTACAATTATAATTACAAGGGATTGTAATATCACTAATTGGGATTGTAATTATTCCTTTTTTTTTCGTTAATGATCAATAGCAAGTAAAAGTAACCTAGCTAGCCGTTGATGGGGATGAGAGGCTCCCTTGATTAACTACACAAAAGAATGTTCATCTACAAAAGCAAATGATCAAAGCACAACTAACATAAAAAAGTGATGAATCACCCGTGAAGTGTGATCAAAACACAACCTAGCTAGCTATGTGTGATCTACCTCAACAACCTATACATCGCGATCATTGCATATATGAACGGATCCTTTGACTTTGAGGCAATCCGGGAGGCAAAACACACATGAGTTTGTGTTTCTTACATTTCAAAGATATTTTTTTTAAAAAAAAATATTTTTTATTTTAAATTATATTTTATTTATATTTTTAGATCATTTTGATAGGTTGACGTTAAATATATTTTTAAAAAATAAAAAATATATTATTTTAATATATTTTTGAATAAAAAAATATTTTTAAAAATAATTTCAATCACATTCTCAAACTGACAGTAGCTTGGAGTATTGAACAATGAAGTTTCGTGTGTTCATAATTGTTGGATGAGTCAACATAGTATCCTAACTAAGATGATGAGTCCATTTTCTAACATGAGCAATTTGGTTTTGAAGGTAGTAGTTTGAGTTTTCTTCTTTCACAAAGTTGAGTAGGGTGTGACTTAATTGGTCTGATTTTGGGTTTATTCTCTAAAAATTACTAGTTCAAATCTTATTTTAGTCAGAACACTAAAGGTTTAAATTGATCGTTGACTTCAAGATTTTCGAAATTAATCGAGACATATGTAAACTAATCCAGACATTTATGTTCTAAAAAAGAGTCGAGTAATAGGAAAAAAAAAACATAGATATTAACGAGATAAAAACCAAGGTTACAAGTTAATTTTAATTAAGTTATAAACAAGAAATTAAAGAATCAAAATAATATTATTCTAAAAATGTATTAAATTCTTGACCGAATCACTGCAAATCAATCTGAGTTTTCTAGTCGATTAACTTCTCTTTTATTTATTGTAAAATCTAGCTCTCACCGAGTTTTGAATTGACTCTCTAAATCACAAGTTCGATACTCAAAAAAAAAAAGACCACTCGACGACCTTTTAATGATAAATAATGTACCAAACACTAACAAAAAAAAAAGTTATTTTACAAAAGGTGGTCGTTCTACCAATAGGAGGAGAGCATTTTCAATCTAGGTATTTCAAGTGGGACGAAAAATTATTGATCATGGCCACATTATTCTAATTATTTTGTCAATATTTTCTCTCTTTTTTGGGGGGGGAGAGGGGGGTGGGGTAACCAAGATTTTTTTGGTGAGATACTGTAGGGGAACATGGTGGACCGTTGCACAAAATATATAAAAATCAGATAAAAATATAAATATAACAGGGACAAGGAAGATTTCAAGGTGCCACCCCCAACCAAAGTATAGAATGATAAAATGCATGATATTTTTTTAAATAATTTTTTATTTGAAATTTTTTTTATATCAGGACATCAAAATCATAAAAAAATAATTCAATAATTTTTCAAAATAAAAAACACTTTTAAAAAACACCAAAAAGCAAACACATACACAAAAAAGATAAATGTACTTGGTTATTATATGTACATAAGAGCACGTGCATATGTATTTACCTGATGGCCTTGCAAGAACATGATTTTCTTTAGTGGTTGGAATAGAATATTTTTGTCCCGATCTACAACAATGAACTTAAGTTTATTAGGTAGTGTAATTATTTCCCCGTGATAGAAGGATAACAAAAGGTGAAGATAGAAAATGTTTGGATGGTAAATATAAAAATAATTTTGCTTATGAAATATTTTTTATATTTTTAAAATATGAAGTATAAATAAGATATGTATTCAGAGATAATATTTGATATTTTTTATTCATAAATTATCCTTGTAAAACTCTTTCGATTCCAAATTTGTTCAATTAAAATATGCAGAGACAAAAAGTATTATTTTCGTAATTTTAAAACTAAAGTGAGGGTCAATCCAGGACACGGCTCGAGTCATCGGTTGGGAGAGTCAACCCGGGTTGACTCAAGTTCATATAAAAATAAATATTGTTATCATCATAGTTTTAAAATTTAATTCAGGAGTCAATATGAGGCAAAATCTAAAAGGATTAACTGAGGTTAACCCGGATCAACGCTAGAAGAAGAAAATGCTATCATAATAGCTAAAAACTTGATTTGAAGGTCGATCTAGGACAAAACCTCAGTCACATATCGAGTTGACCGTTGATCCAGGTCAATATAAGGATAAAAATAATTATTCTCATAATTTTAAAATATAAATAAAGGATCGATCCTAGACAAGGCCCAAGCCAGATATCGGGAGGGTCAATTTAGGTTGATCCAAGTTAGTGCATTGATAAAAATGATCATCATTATAATTTAAAAACTATTTCAGGAACCGATCATGGACAAGACTTGTGTCACGAATTAAACAATTTTTTTCTATAAAAAAACAAGACAATCTTTTTTTGACGAAAAATATTCAACGAAAAACCGACGAGTTGTTGACATGTGTTTTGTTTCGGGTAGCAAGCCGGTTGAGTTTCTTACCGGGTCAGGTTAGACTCATCCTTCCTTTATTTTACTTTTTAACTTGATACGTTCTAGTCTCAGGTTGATATCCGCTCGACTAATTTCAACCTTATAATAAAGTTATTATAAATTATTAAATTCAAAAGAAATATGAGCTAAAATAACTAAAATATTATCTAACTGTTTTTAAATATACGAGTTTGGTTTTGATACATAGTAAAGGGAAAATAATTTATTTTTTATATATATCTTGTACATCATGAATAGGTAGGATACAATTAAAATCACTTTGTTTTATATATAATTATTTTAAACTATATCCCTATTATTTCTTTATTCTATCTTGGTTCAGAGCCACACACTATCTTGTAATGGTTGGTTTCTACTTACTAAATATTCTATGGCATATGCATATACATGACTCGCATGCCAGCTAGTTGTTTTTTGTCCCAATACACTACAACGACACCGTATCTTCTTTTTTCTTCTTCTGGTGCACCATCAGCTAGTCTCGTATATTTGCAAACTTCAATTGATTTTATAATTACAATAATACATTAACCTAGTTCTACGACCGGATTGGGATTGAGTTCGGTTTTTTCTAAATAGTTTTTTTTTTTTTTTAATTTTCTTTACTTTAACTCTGGATGGACCCGGAAAAAAAAGCCCGAACAAGACCGTAAGTTTTTGCAAGAAATCTAATCGGTTTAATCAATTTTTTAAGGATTTGACATTTTTTTGGTTAATTGTTTTTCGGTTTTCTTAGCTTAATCGATTTTTTAATCATTCCGGGATAGTTCAAGATGCAGGGGTGTTTGAGAAACTAAAAATAAGATGTTTTTGAAAAAAAAAATTATTTTAAGCTATTTTTCTTGCTAGTATTCTTAAATATTTTAACTTGTTACTATTAAAATTAATTTTTTAAAAAATAAAAAAATTAATATCTTAATATATTTATAAATAAAAAAATATTTTCAAAAATGACGAATAAATAAAAGACTCCCAAAAAAGCACGGCCACAATTCACCCCTAGCTCTCATCCATGAAGAGTAGAGATCACAATCCAATTCACCTTTTGGTTTTCTAAAACTTAATTAAAAAAAACTACGATGATGATGGATGGATTGTGTGGGGGGGTGGCACGTGTTTCAATAAAAATTGAACTTATTATTTTATTTTAAATTATTTTTTTAGTTTTTTTTAAATTAATATTAAAAATAATTTTTAAAAAATAAAAATATATAGTTCTTAACAATTTTTTTTTTTTTTCAAAATAACTCATAGATTGTGATTCCAATGCAGTTTTCTACACAACGCTTTCTCAAGGCCCAAAAACAAAATTTAAAGTTAAATTTACCCAGAGCCCAGATTGTGCTTCGAAGAGAAAGCATCGGCCATTTGTGGAATTTTTTTTATAGTTAAGTTTAATAATAAATCGATCCAATTAAATTTATTTAATTTTTATGAACATTTTAAGGGAGTTTAGCCACAACCTTAATTACTTTTAATTTAATTTTATTTTATTTTTATATAAAAACATTTAGATTCAAATCTTGAAGAATCCAACGATAAAAACAAGTGGGTTTGGTGTTAACAGAGACAAAGGAAAGAGGCTCTTTTTTTTTTCTTTTTTCAATTTCAGAGTTTTTGGAGACATTCACCATATAAATCTATGTACATATCTATAATGTCTCCTCTGATCAATTGGTAGTGAGGTAGGTCTCACGATTAAGTAACTATTTCATTTAAAAGTTCAAGCGGATAGGTGAGACCCCTAAACATGATTATATTACTCTAACACATTTTCTCAAGTGAAAGTTTTTTAGGCTTGAAAATTGCACAGACTTACATTACTTTATGCTTGATTTTATTTTTTTATCAAATAGAATAGGAGTGATGAGATTCGAATTCGTGACCGCTGGGTCAACAAGGCTCCGATACCATATTAAAAAATCATCTCACCTAAAAATTCAAGCTGATAAGTAAGACATCATAACATGATTATATCGCTCTTACACTACCTGCCTCAACAGAGTCACTGTTCAATGTTTTATATATATATATATATATATAAAAGCAATGATGTGTGCTCTCCTTTTCGACTGCCTAAAGCCCTGCAATGTTTAGATTAATGTGGCAAGAAAGTATACTGAAAAGAAGACGACAATCCCACATATGAGATGATGATAGCAGGCTTGTGAAAGAAAAGCTAAGCTTATTATTGGTGAAGAAAATAGCAAACGGTAGAAAGATATTTTAAATACGAACCAATAAATTAATTTAATTAGTCCCCACACTGCTCTCAAATTGTCGGTGCTCACTAAAATACAAATCTTGCACGTCTCTCCTCAAAACAATGCCAAATACAAGATACTACCTACAGTTTACAATATATATAATAAACGCAGCCACTTAATTATTATATCATAGTCGTATAGTCAGAAAATATATTTTTGGCACGAAGTAAACCTGATTTGCAGAAAACGTATTTTATAGAGTTAGCTAAGACGTATGTATAGAGTTACTGATCAGTTGATTTTATATTTTTACCAGAGATAAAAAGATATATATCTTGATTTGAATCGAGATTTTATGGATTTCGATGATCAATTAAAATTTTAGTTGTCTCATATTTTTACAAGAGGTGTATATCTTAACTTGAATTTGAGATCTAGAAATTCTTATAATTGGAATAGCCATCTTATAGCTTAATTAGCTATTTTTATATCTATTCATCGTGTTTTGAGAAATTGTAGTTTGTATCATAAATTTTGTTGAGCATCAACTGATTAATCGTCCTGTAATTTAGTCTATTTTACTCTCATGAATGATACAAACTGGATATTTTCTAAAAAAACTTGGAAAATAAGGGTAAGAAAACTAAACTAGATCAAGACATTTTCTCATATTGCTATTGTTATTATTACCGTATAACATTATAAAATGAAAATTCAAAATCAAAAGGTTGTGCTTGAGCCATGTTTTTGCCAGTAGTATTCTCAACGACATGCATTGTTGAATTGGTTGTCCCATTTTGTGATGATCAGCTACCGCTATGCCTGGTTTCCGACGAACTGGACTGGTTTTCCGGAGAAGCCGAGCGGTTTTTCGGTGCTACAGGCGTTCCATGGTTGTACAAAGTGTTTAATTGATGAAAGTAAGGACTTATCCTTGAATCGATGCACCTCTCCTTGCTAACATCCTTCGTTTTTCTGAAGTACTTGTTTATGTTCTCCCATTTTTGTTTGCATCGTCTTTGCACTCCCATTCTTTCCCACATTGGAGCCTGTGCTGATCCTTCCCTGTCTTCATTAATTATTGCTATACAGGCTGCACCTCTTGGGTTTACCAAACTTAGCACCTCATCTCTTGGCCATCGATCTCTTGTCAAATGTCATCTTCATCGTTGGATACTTGCATGTAGACTTTGCTTGCACTTAATTTATACACGGGCTGTCGTGGGAATTGAGAGAATTAGGGTTTGGGGGGGCTAGTAGAAGTCGTTGGCGCGCTTGTGGAATGTCTGGGGCAAGGCCGGTTGAACTAGGGTTTTGAGGTGCTTGATTTTCTGTGCATGAAGTGTTGGTTTTGGCTGGCATGGAGATAGACTTTTGATGGTCTAGAGTTATGGTAGATGATGTAGGTGTTTCAAGCTGGCTTTCGCTAGTACTGGTCTGGCTGGCAGGATTAGGGTTTTGTGCCAGCATTAACGAAGATGAATTGGAAGTGCTTGAGCATTTTGGTGCCCCAACAAGATCTGGTGCACCTATCTCTCCAAGAATCTCAGCAGAAGAATCACCTGGTGTGATTTTTTTCAAGAACTTGATCAATGTATCGAGTCTATCACCTGCAAGAGCTTGTTCGTGTGCCTTAAGTTCAAGTTCCTTGTCGATCCTGTCCATTTCTAGCTTCTTCCATGCTTCTTCTCTTGCAAACATCTCCTCGTCTCTCTTCACCATATCTTCAATAAGTTTATTATGCTTCTCTTCTTGTTGAGCCATCATCTTGTTCACAATATCTTCACAAATACCTTTGAACATCTCAAACTTCTTCTCTCGTTTTCTTCTCTTGCTCTTTGATTTTTTAAAGTACTGCTCTAAATTCCCATTATTAATGTTTTCAACACTTTGGTTTCCTACCGTTTGATCGAGTCTTGTTTGATCTTCTTCCAATTTCTGCTCCATATTCTTATCCTGTTTTTCATCTTCACCTGGACTGCACATCTCCTTTTCTCCAGCTGTAGCTTCTTCCTGATCAGGGTTTTGATCTCCATGATAAATCTCTTCAAACTCACAGAAGCTAGACCTGTAATTCTTGCTGTAATCAATATTGCCATGGAAATATCTGCTATCTTCTTCAAATTTCTCCTTCCATTTCTCAGCACTCCTTTTGGAACCAACCTCTGCAAGATTCCTGTAGCCATCATAAATGTGTAAAACCAAAATAACCTGTGTATATCATTAGCTTTATTTTATTTTCTCTATCCCATTTATTATTTTCTAGCTGTGTAGTACACAAGTCTTTCTTAAAATACTGTCCACACAGACACAGACAATTCAAAATCCCTGCGCAACCTACACAAGTCTTTCTTCAATTACTGATCTTGCTAAATTCACTTTAATTATATACCTCTAACCGACTAACTTCAGTAGAGTAATTATACTAAAACAAATTAAGTCCAATACCTAGCTAGTGACTGGAATAAAAAGGGAAAGAAAATAGCAAAAGAAGCATAATGTTTAAGTAAAAACAATATCTTGATCATGTGTTTGCAGTACTGTTTTTACCTTGATGATGCATGTTCCCAAGTGAATTCTGGAAACCAAGTGTCCATGCTAGATCTGATCCTCAGCAGTGGAAACACTTCATCATTAGACCATGGGCTGGCCAATTCTGGGATCGATCTTTCTCTTTCAAACCTCAAATTCATAGCCATCAAGTTACTCTCTTGTCTCCCATCGTTTTTGCTGGTGGGTGAACCCTGGTGCAACGAGTGCAGAAAGTTAGGCTGTAGTGGTGCCTGAGAGGTAGCAGCGGTGGGAGGGTAAAAACCAGGGAAGATGGTGGTGTTAGAGGATCCATGAAGAGGTGGGAAAGAGAGACTAGGGAGAGGGAGTGGTGCTGTTCTTGGAGCTATGAACTGGTGGAAGTGGTCTGCTACTCCTTCAAACATTTCGGTGCTTTCTGTCTGTGTTTTCTCTACTTTCCTCCTCACCTAACTCTCTCTCACTGTAAGCTTGCAAAGGAGAAAATGATACTCAAAACGCATCAAAAACTCCTTTTTCTCTCTCATTTATCAACGACTTTGTCCTCTCATGAAGGCTACAGATATAGCCCACCACACACTTTTTGAGGAAAGTGAACTCACTATCCTATCAAATGAAATTGTCATGTTGTGCTCGAACTTGGAACGTGGGATACATAGCCATCGTCGAGGCTGGGAGTAGCAGGCTTGAAAATTACACCTATTATTGTATTTTCTGAGTCTTTTAGAATCCGATGCAATTACTGATGCTCCTGATCATGGTGTAATTAACGGCGAAGGAATGGCAGGGCACGTGAAAACATTCAGGGTCTGGGACCAGATTTTCTCTGGAAGGAAGCCATGGGGGACTCCCTATACACGGTACTCATGATCAGGGCTACACCATGCATTTGCACGGCTATGGCAAACGTTTGATTGAAAACTGCTGTGTAATTTCATGAAAGAATAAAGTCTTGGATCAATTAGGTCGACCATAACTCTCACTAATCTGAATTTGAGCCGGGTGAGACTACAAGGGTGACAAAGCTCTCCCTATCAAGAATTTATCATAGCTGTATATCCAGGCTCGAACATGAGATCTTGGTTAAGCTGGGATGACCTTCTTACCAGATGACCCACACGCCCGGTAGAGTCGACCATTCTTTTGATTTTGACATGATCGACCGGATTGTGTTCGGGGTCTTACATTTCCTGCTATAATTAGTAGGGTTAAACATAGAAACTTCCTTCTTCAGAGGCTGAATGATTCTACTCAAGCTTTCAAGAACGAAATGTTTTAGTTTGATTTTCTTTAGATGAAAATGACAGTTTTGTCCGATTTTAATGACACAAAATTTTAGCCATTACGTGAGCGAATTGCAAGCCTTCTACTCGCCATAGCTGAGTACATTGATGTTTACCTTAGCTGACTAATTTAATGTAACGGATTGACAATAAAGACTTTTTATTAAGTTTTCTTTTGAAATTAAATTATGGGAGAGTTATTCTTAATTGCATGATTCAATTAACCTGATAGATCTAAAAACAACTTGGATAACATGTTTTACTAAAACAATTTCAATATAAATATTTTTTTGTATTGGTATTTTGACGTATTGAATCAACCGAGTTTTATCACTTAATCAGTCAAATTTGCAATTCGATCGATGAACTTTACCGGGTTTAGGAACTTTTAAAAAAAACTATTTTATTCAATGATACGATAATAAAAATAGGAACTCATTAAATCAAGCATATATAAAATATTGAGATGTTTATTTGAGATTGTAACAATCTCATAAAAAAAACCAAAATAATTTATAAAAATAAATCTAAATTTAAACAAATATTTGAGGATAGGGTTGAAAAGAAAAAAAAAACGAGGCACCTCTCTCACCTTTCATATGAATAACAAAAAGTAGAGTTAGCACCCCAACTATTTTATGTATTTGGTAATTTGCCTTTTAAAAAAATTTATGTTTCTGAAAAACAATAAAAGCAAGTGGGCCAGTAGCCAGCTTGATTGTAGTCTACTGGTCCAGACTCTAGAGTGCAAACCGTGTCCTTGCTCAATCTGTCATTATCCTCCAATGGGCTTTCTGCTTGGTGCTGAAACTATCGAAATAGGTGGGCCTGGCCCACAATGATGTGCTCAATTGTCACGGTCCACAGCTGATCCATGATGGATTGGTTGGATCAATGTATATTTTAATTAAAATTAAAATGTTTCAAATTAAACTACATTTAATAAAAAATCAAGTTTTTAGTGTGACATGTGATTTTCAAGAAATTTGGATTTTTCTTTCACTAAAATAGCAAGTTGCATGGGCATAATGACAAAATTCCAAACTACTTGTATATCCATAATTTTATTTTATTTTATATTAATATAGTAATCTTCATATTATAGGAACATATTTCTGATTTTTTTTTATTAAATACTCTAAATATGTTATATTGATATGAAAAATACATTAAAATTTTTACAGGTTATTTGGAATCATTGAAATGTAAATTTCAAGTGGTTATCATATTAACAACCATTAGACTTAGGTTTGAGATCACAAGAAAAAGTAAAATACTTTTCAGTTAATTTTTTTTGAAAAGTATTTTACAGGATTTTTTATAAAAATAAATTTAATACTTTTTCAGTAAAATAACATTAAGAAATCAGGTTAAAGGGGTATTTGAGAGTGTAATACCATTGCTTTTCAAAGTATTTTTTAAAATAAAAAATACATTAAAATAATATGTTTTTTAGAAAATAAAATTATTTTTAACATCAATACAACATTAAAATAATTTATTAATTTGAAACAAAATAAAATAAAAGTTTTTAAAATTACTCTTAAAACATAAAACAAACATTAAAATTGCAAAAACTAGCACGTGTCAGCTGAAGCGAAAATCCAAGAAGAAAGAGCGATGAAAAAAAGGAATCTTCGCTGATGCCTCACGGGTCTTGTGGCATCCACGGGAATGGTAGAAAAGGAATCTTTTTTCTTTGCTCGGAGTGAGTATACTATACGAGCTGTCTTGTCTCGAATATTCCACGTGTCATTTATTTACTGCTCTAGGAATATTCCTCTTTTGAAGGATGACTGTGCGCTCTTTCTAGAAACTTGTTTTTTTTTTCATTTCTGGTAAAATAGAAAAGAAAAAAAAAGAAAAAAGAAAATGGCCGTACGTATATTAATTGAAACAATATTACTTCTATTTATATTTATATTTATATTATAAATAATCTCCAATCTTTTGTATTTATTTTTATCATGGAAGACATGTACATATAATTTCTTTATTATCAATTTTTACCAAATAAAGTATATATAAAACATAAAATAAAATATTTTAAAATTCTTATACAAAATAAAGCATTTTGCTAAACGAAATATTTATTTTAATAAAAATATGTATAGAAAATATAAAACATAGAAGAAATGTTTAATTAATAATTTCAGAAAAAAAAAAACATCAGCATAAAATGTTTTTTGCTAGACATATCTCCACCGCACCCAAAACTATTTTAGTGCTGGCCAAGCCAGCCTGTAAAACGTGGAAAACCCTTCTTTCTTCTTAAACCCTAGAAGTAGGAAGACAAAAAAAAAATAATCACCTCCTTCATCCTCCTTCCTCGAAGCCTTTCCTTTGACCAAACGGAAAGCAGCCCCAAAACAACAACAAAAAAGCCCTAGACTCCTCTCCTCGATCAACAAAAATCTCTTTCTTTCTCTGAAAACCCCCAATATCCCATAAAAATCCAATCTTTTCTTCTCAAGGAAACCCATAAAAATCCAATCTATCTGTCAAAAACTCCACCAATCCAATCTTTTTGAAGAAAGATCAAAGTTTTGATCACAACATGAATGACCCAAATGATCACAAATACAGGAAATACCACCCATATCAAGGCCTCTACGATGTCCCAGCTCAAAACCTTTACAATCTTCCAACATCCCCAGAATTTCTTTTCGATGAAGAGGCTCTGCACCAGCGCCGTTCTTGGAGTGAGAGTCTTCAGTACTATACCGGCACAGGTTACTTAGCTGGAGCTGTATTAGGTGGTGCTAAAGGTTCTATCGAAGGAATCCGTGCTGCAGAGCCTGGAGAAACGTTAAAGTTGAGGGTTAATCGTGTTTTGAATTCTGGTGGTCATATGGGTAGAAGATTTGGAAACAATTTGGGTGTATTGGGGTTGATGTTTGCAGGTATTGAGAGTGGTTTGATTCATTGGAGGGATACTGATGATTTGGTTAATACTGTTCTTGCTGGTCTTGGTACTGGTGCTATTTATCGCGCTGCGAAAGGGCCTAGGTCCGCTGCTATAGCTGGTGCTATTGGCGGGATTGCTGCAGCTGCTGCGGTCGCTGGGAAGCAGGCTGTTAAGAGATACGTGCCTATTTGAAGATTTTGAAATTTATGGTCTTTGGGGGTTTACAAGGGATAGAGGGTTTTGTGAGGGGCTGGTTATTTGGTGATACATGATTTTTTTTTGGTATTCTAGCTATAAATCGCGAAGGTGCTAATAATCTGTATGACCATATTTTTGTATTTCTATTGGTCGACTTGGCATGCGTTGTTGCTGTAGTTCCTGTTAAAGGAAGTTTTGAGCTTCTAAATTGACTTTATATTTTTAAAAACTTTGTTTTGAGCTGTCAGCTGGTAACTCACTGGTCCTGTCCTACACGGGGAGATTTGATTCATTCCAAATTCTTTGGCTGTCTATTGGCTAGAACTGAACTATTTGTTGCTGTTTCGATAGGGCTTAGGAGCTGTGTAAAATTGAATTACTTTTGGTGAACTATTTCTTGTGATTGAGCCTGTTGGTTTGCCCTCACACTCGCTAGCTTATACCTGTTTTAATGGATTTGTTGAGCCTATGAAGCTATGTGTAGCTTACCAAGTTCTTGGCCTGTGGAATGATTTCTCTGTGTCACGCTATCGCATCTTGTTTAGATTTTTTCTGCTCGATAATCTTACGGTCATGTTTTGTGATGCAATGTAGTTTTCGTTGTTGCACCTTAACTATGGATTGCCTGGCCTGTTAGGAAGGGCATCAGCCTGCTGTACAAGAATAGTTTTCCATGTAAACGAGCTCTTTCCACTACTATATCTTTTATAGGTTTATTCTGGTGTCCTGTTAATTTTGGTCGGAATCAGCTGGTATTTTCAGTGGAGATTGAATGATAATCTAGGAATTACTGGGGGAATATATTTGGGAGTTGGTGGAGTAGGACTGTTTTTCCTAGTTTTGAGGAATACTGACCAGTTAGTGTGCGATAGAGTTCTGTATGGAAATATTATTAAATAACATGTAGCTAGGAAATCTCTCTATGGCTGTAAACTTTTTCTGGAGTTTAAGCTTAAAATTGTTGATCATTTCCCTGGACGATAGAATTGCTTGGAGATCATGTAGGTTGCAGAGATTAAGATCAAAGAATATGGATGTTGCTTCAAGTGTCGCAAAGCAAAGTGCAGTTTCATTATGAAACCCATCCAGATATTCTAGTGTAGGATGGTAAGAAGGTGATTAAAGAAATCTCTATTTCTGGGCTCGTGATTTGTGCCCGCTTGGTGCTCTTATTTTGAAAGGAAGTATTTTCTGAAGTTACTGATGAATCATCATCAACTTTTCCCCTTCTTTGCCAAAGTCGTTCTGGCCACCCTAGGGCAGCAGGCTATGTTAGGAGGCTCCTGTCCCTGTAGTTTGTAGTTGGTGATGTTTAGATTTCCATGATCTGTGTGGAAAACATGGAAGGTCAAGGACATGTGTGTGCTGACAATTTTCTTCAAAGACCATGGCAGCTCTTAGTTTACCCCCCCCTCGCTCTGTGGTCCCTAATGCTGACCATTTTCACCATCTCGTCCACATTTTCTCCTCCCCTACTTGCCTAAAAAAGTTTTCACCCAGTTATCCATCTCACGATCTAGAATTGCTGTATTTTCACCCCATATGACCCACTCTGGTTTATGTGTGCCAACGCGGCTTAGAAACGACGCTTTCCTGGGTACAGATGCCAGTGCCAAGTAAACAGGTGTCTTGCACTAACGATGGGTTCTGACTCCCTTTACTGAATTGGCTTCCACCGAGAGATCCTGCCAGTGGCGATAACTTGGAATGACACCACCAAGAATTTTGACTCTTGATCGTGAGGTCTATACCACAGGAGTTACTCAGTCAAGTTCTGACTCTAATCTAGTTGCTGAAAGATTTAAAATAGTAACTGGGGTTTTAGTTTATTTCTTCAGCAGATGTTATTACTGTTCACTTGCCCGATTGTTGATGGATTTGATTTTGCTGCAACTACTACTAGTTTGTATATCTGGAGCATATATTGCTTGAATTTATTCAGTATGGCTCTGAATTCTATACTTTGTGGGGCTCGAGGTTTTCTGAGTCATGCTCCTCCAATTTCAAAGGAGAATGTTATCATTTTCAGCTTCAGAAAGCTTGTTAACGGCTGCTTTCAGCTTCTTCGGGCTGACAGTGACTGTCTGCTGTGATCGACCAATCCATTCTTCACACTCTGCAGTAAATTCTGTCATGGCGTCCATTGCTTAACCAGCTAAATTGAGTTCCTGCATGCATGGCAAAAATGGCACCTCGACAAATGGATTTGCAAATGGGCCTGTCACATTGTCAACTGCAGATTGCAAGAATGACTAACGAAACTCTAAAAGGTGTTGCTAATTTACTATGATCACACTGATGTTATTTTTTTTAAATCACCCCTCCACATTTCATTTTTTATTTAGTTTTATCTTTTTTTATATTATATAATTTTAAAAATTATGTTTCATATTTTAATTTTTATTGGGTTAAATACTGGTCTCGTGGATTTAAGCTTTAATATTCGATTTGTTGGAAGTGAAGTTTTATTTATTTTTATTTGTTTTCTACGAATCTATCCCAATGTTATTATTCAAATTATAGACTTAACAAATTAATCTTGGTTTACTTGAATCATTTTTCTAGACTATGTTTTTCCTTCTAATTTTAAGTTTTATCATTAAAAACTGTTGATTGTAAATTTAGTTTTATAGATTTTTTTCAGTTTTTTTCTCTAAGATTATCTTAATCTCATAACTCGAATTGTGATTTTAGCAGGTCGACCTGATCTATTTTTGTTGGATCCTTTTTTCAATTGGACACACATACATCCACTCAACTCAACCTGTGTTGTTTTAATTTAGTTTTTTTTTCAATTTTATTATTCACTTTTAACTTGTTTAATAATTAAATTATATATTTTTTTTCAATTTTCTTTCAATAGAGTTATCTTAATTTCATGAATTTATTTACTTTTTATTGATTTCAACATTAAATTTATTAAAAATAGAGTTTTGTGACAAGCTAGCTTGAGTTGCTTTGATTTTTTTTTTAAATCATTCAACACTGAGTTGGATAGAGATTATGTTATATATATATATATATATATATATTTTATCTTTTAACACTGAATTGATTAGAAATTGACATTCATAATTCATTTTATTTTTTTTCTATAAAATTATCACAATCTCATGACCCATGTAACAAATTAGTATATTAAATTAAGATCGGTCAATTATATCATCATTTTAATATATATTTTTTAAAATATCACCCAATAAATCACCATATTAATAATTGTTTTTTGAAAAAATATCGTTAAATACACATCATATTTTCAGTTCATGATTATCTTTTCCTATTAGAATAAATATCAGCAATGTTTAGGTATTTTTTAAAATTAAAAGAAAATTGATCTAAGCCACCGGAATCCGTCTTGAATCCTAGTCTTGCAGTTATCTGCAGGTAATGGCTCTCCCCTTGAATATCTTACCCATGTAGTCGCTGTACGTAATCTGGTTCTTGATCATATCCATGTACGTAAACTCATTCATCGATCATTAGGGTTTCGTTAATTTAATTCGTGGTTGCAGGCTCGGTAATTCCTAATTAAAATATGGCAACAGATTGGTTTCTCGTGCAAATGTCAACGTATTTTTGGTGGGGATGAACAGGAGTTTCTTTTCTATCTTATTTAGCAAAGAAAATGTCAAGATGATCACGGATGATTTCAATAATTTGAAAAAGTAGTTGAGTTGTTGTGTTCGAATTATAAACCATAAAAAACGAGTCCCCCGAGTTGCAGTCAATTTGATGCATTTATCAACGACTTGGACAAATGGGTGGTCACGTGTGAGATCATCGATCAAGAAGCTCATGCAAGGTCCTTGCTCCTGATCAAATCTTCCAAAAATCTGCTATCTGCTGGCATAATTTTAGCATTATCTGAAGCCGACTGCTAGTGATTGTGTGTTTCTTTATTGTAGCTTGCTGACTGCATGCAACGAAGATGATGCACGTGTTCTTGTTGTTGTCATGAAATAAGAAGATTTCAAGCCAAGGAGATCGGCAAATATGGCAGCAGATTGGTTCCTCCTGCTAATCTTGACTCTTTCTTTAACCATTAGGGAACCCCACCTCAAAATATTGATCGATGGATATCATATCCTATAATTAATTTAATTATCTCCATGGTGACATGTTTGACTTTTTAGAGTTTGTTTGGTGGCCATTTTTTAAATGGAACCTCGAGTTTTTGGCATTTTGCTCTCATATATTTGCTTTTATTACCATAAACTCTACAAGTTATCAAATGTTAGAGAATAATATAAATCATATTATGGGATCTCACTTATGAGTTTAAACTTTTAGGTGAAATGATTCTTTAACATGGTATTAGAGCCTTGTTGACCCAGCGATCACGAGTTCGAATCTCACCATCCTCATTCTATTTGATAAAAACCAAGCACAAGGTGATATGGGTCTATACAAGTTTCAAGCCCTAATGACTTTCACTTGAGGAGGGGTGTTAGAGAATAATATAAATCATATTATGGAGCCTCACTTACGAGCTTAAGCTTTTAGATGAGATGGTCCCTTAACACCATATGCAAACAAGAATATCATTGGAGCTTTCCCCGGTGGGATATTGCAATGATCTTTGAGGATACATATAATTTTCTATCCTTGTATTTATCAGTATATATCAAAAGAAATATAATAAGAAAATAAAAAATCAAACAATATGATGACATCATCAAAATGATTCAAAAAATATTTTTTTTTTAGAAAAAAACCGAGAAAAACTATTCCACCTCACTCCCAAAACACATCCAAAAATTAGACTCCACACAATTATAAGAGGTAAGAGCATAAAAGCAACTCCAATGGAAGAACTAAAAGAAGAGTCAAAAGGATAAGACAAAAAAAATTTAGTTTTTATTCTTCATTTTCATAGCTTATTATTCTGATAAATTATGAAGTTGGGATTTTTACCATCCTCTAACTGCGGTATTAGGGTTCTTGTTAACAAGTTTTTGCTCAATCTCTTCTATTGATCACCAAATATGATCAAGAACACCTGTTGGACACTCAAGTTCCCACAATTCTTAAATGATTTTTGGTTTGAAAAGGCTTCAATGGCCTGCAGACTTGAACTGTGCCTTCTCTGTTTCTGCAGGCATGGCCAAAAACCCTGCAAATGTGAGACTTGTTCAATCTATAACGCACTGAAGCTTTGATCACATGAAAATCTAGAAGGCAATATAATATGTTTCTGCATTGTTTGATTCATTCAACTACAACAAATAGAATAGATAAAAAAAATAACAACGTTCACAGGAAGAAAATATCTGCAGAAATGATCTGCGTGCTACCTACTCAGAAATTTCTGTCAAGTTCAGTGTCATCTTCTAATAATAATTAAGAATAACCATCACAGTCTTAAGTGTCTTTATTTTAATCGTATTTGTTTGGATTGCAAGCTTTGTATAACCTTATAAGCACACGCATCATTCAGTTCCGAGCAGCACCTGCGAATCACTTGTTCTCAGAGATGGCTTTTTCTGAAGCTCTTCGTTTCGTGGCTATGCTTTTTGCGGTGCTACCCGCGGTTGCCATGGCAGATATTGATGGCAACTTGAGTTCTTTCTATGGTACACAACTCTCTCTCTCTCTCTTTTATACACACATAGATACAAAAATAGAGATAAAATCAAGTATTTATGGGTTTTTTTTCTTCGTGAATTACTAGACAGGCTGTGCCAAGAAGTGGATTGTGGGAAAGGAACGTGCGTGGGAGACATATCGTACCCATTGAACTACAAGTGTCAATGTCAGACTGGATGGAAGCAAACTCCATACGATGATGTTAATGATGAACATGAGTTCCTCCCTTGCGTGATTCCAAACTGTAATTTCCTTTTCTTCTTGCTTGTTCTTTTCTGAAATTCATTCAAGAACATAGTACAAGTAACAGAAAAGGAAAGGCTCCGATAAATTGATAGCTCAGATTCTGTTATTAATTATATGCTTACAAGTAAACTTGCTGCACTTTCTTGTTTTTCTGCAGGTACTCTTAACTATGGCACCTGCCAGCCAGCCCCGCCTCCAGTTCCACAAAAAGAAGTTCCCCATAACAGCTCCTTCTTCGATCGTAATCACCATAACCAGACACCTCTATTCTCATAATCAGCTTCTAAAAATAATGCTCTCCCTTGAATATCCTCTTTTTTTTTGTTTGTTTGTTTTGTTTCTTCGCTAATATTCTGTCCTGGTGATCATATAGCTTGCTATTGGATGTACTGTGGAGATGGTACATGCACAAACAACGGAACATATAGACACATGTGTACATGCAATCCTCGTTTCTCTAATCTTCTCAACACATCTTACTTCCCTTGCTATAGCCAATGTAAGAACATCTACTGGATCTTTTAGCAATGAATACATATAGTAAATCGAAACAACAGCTTTGAAAAACTGGTCTGAGAGACATGGCTTTGGTTGTTTAGGTACACTTGGATCTGATTGCTCCGAAATTATCAGAGTAGCAAATTCAACATCTGATGGAACTGGAACTGGAACTGGCGCAACCCCTAGTGGAAATCCTGGTGAGATTTTAAACCAAATATTTCCCAGTTCCTTATCTCTTCACCCCTTCCTCCCTCAAATTCTAGCGATCTTTCAGCTTCTTTTTCTTTGACTCAAAATGAATATTATAAGAGAAAATAAACAATTTCAACAAGGAGAATATGGAGTTTCAGTATAGGCTGCTGAAACTCCTTGAGGAGCTATGCATAAGATATCGATAAAGAAGGTTGTCTTTCAAGAATCATCAAGCTTGATTCTAAGGGCAGGCAGAACCAATGACAGGTTAAAAGGGTATCACAGGCACAATCTCTTAAAATATTCTGAAACCTTAAATTAAAGAAAGAACATACCATTCTGACGAGTTGCACAATTTTGTTTTACATCAGCTCACGTTAAATCATTCCATGAAAGAATCATATAATCTCTGATAACATAAAAAATCTCATTTCAGATTGTGATGCTTTCTCAAATATTTTTGTTATGCAGCTAGCACCATTTTTCCAGGAAAGTTTCAATGGATGATTATATTGGTCATGTCTATGCTTATGGCTCTGAAGTAGGATGGAAACTGAAGGGGGAAGATACTTGCTATTCAGCATCACTAAATGAGACACTTGGTTATACTCACTAATAAATTCCATTTGGTGCGTCATTTGTTTACTTGCACACCAGATTCTTGTATAGACATTCAGTTTGTAAGCGAATAAAAGTCAGAACACAGACCTTGGTGGAGGATGTGTTGTATAAAGAACACTGTAGGATCCATATGTTTTGATATACTCTTTTCATTATTTATTTATGAATTATTGAGCTTGTGAAAAAGAATTCTCTATTTTCCTCTTTGACTTCACGGTAGAAACATAACCACAAGATCAGGTTGCTTCTGGGACAAAATGTTACTTGTGAACTGGCCATCTAGTTTGATTATTATAACTCAGATAATTTGACAATAGCAGTATTAAGAAGAAAGGGGAGATCTACTTTGAGAAGAAAACCAAACACAAGTACAAGTAAAGAGCCACGCGGTTGCCTTTTGCCAAGTGTAATTTGTCCCATCAGTTTCCGTATAAGCTTCCCGGTTAGGTACAAGCAAGTCCTTGTTGAGCAATCACAAAGTTTATCACACAACGTCTCTCAAAACAGAGGATTAGAATATCCCAAAATGTTAACACAATAACAGGCTAGGAAATAAGTGATCAGCTCCAATAATCATTTCATATTCTTACTCCAAATCTGATCACTGATGATCAACAATCTGCTAATAACAGAATCAATTTTGCTAGGTTTTCCCCTCACCTGATCGACACAATAAAATGTGATCAAGTTCAAATAGTCTATAGATTCATAATTGATACCAAGTCTACAGACTACACATGGTTTGGCTTTTGCTAGGATTCCAACTTCACAAAAGCGTAGGTATCTTGCAATAACAGCAAATACCGGTCAATGAAGTGGTACAATGAGATGTAATATAGTCGCTCTAATATCTATCACCTGGGCAGAACATGTTGCACTCAATGTGGATCACATTCCATGCAGGAGACTCCAACAAGACATCGATAATCACTTCATCCTGCCCTGTCTTCCTCTGAGTCATATGACTGACATCTTCCATCTTTTTCCTATATCTAAAGATTCTGTTAGCAGGAATCCAAGGATAGAATCATATTCAAACTTCTGTAAACCAGCATCATGATTGAACTATAGAGACCTCTCGAATGTTATTCAAGCCCTCCTGATGAAACCAAAACAATCTCAGTACTGTTCCCTAATCCCTCAGTACAACTGATATAAGTTGGGGAATATAAATGTACCCACTTTGCCTTTTCAGATTTGTCTACCAAAATCTTTTCATTAGAACATCTTAAGTCCTCCTTACATACTCTTCAGTCTTTGAACCAATTAATAGAAACCAGAATTATGCTCTTGGCCAAATTGAAGCACCATCAATCACTCTAGTTTTTGAGACTAACATGCAAAATACAAAAGATTACTTGAAAGCCAAAATACATCCTGTCCCTGCAAATACTACTACTTGAGAAACTAAATAAACTTGTTTGATCACCTAAGAACCATGTATATAGCTGACACCCATACCACTACTCATGCAATTGAGACAACAATTAACCAGTAGATTCCTTTTCAGCACGGTAGATTAGCATCATTAACCAAGTAAATGAAAAGATGGAAACAGTCTAAGATGTTGCTTGGGCTCTTTCCTTTAAGAGACACTAAACTTAACTACAGAGCAACCCGTAGAGACACTAGAGCAATTTTGCTCCAGCTATCATCATCAATGAACTCACGATCGCCAAATTATCAGTAGATCAGTGCAGACACTCAGGTTTCAGTGGATTTGAATTTCCCATATTCTCACTTTGAATGATAGGAAGACAAAAAAGAGAGGCCATTATTGATTGCAAATACACAAGAACATCCATCCACACAAAATTAACCCATTTCGATTATAGTTAACAAGAAAGGAAGAAACAACATGACAAGCTATCCATTTATTCATCCCAGTATCAAAACGAAGTGGCATTAAGCATTCCATGAATGATATACCCACGAAACCAATTCATTCATTTTGATCATTTTCCATTTTCATTCCTATACTAATGAGCAAAGCAGCAAAATTATCCAACTAGGAGTTCCAAGAGCTCAAATTCACCGCAGCAAAAGTAATGAACACCACCAATGTCAATGTAACATAAGGATTAGAAATCCTCACTTGCTTTTAACCTCAACTCCTGTCTTCCCAGCAATAATAACTGCGGTCGCCATATCCAAAAACAAACCATGTTCCACGACACCTTCAAGCCCCGAAATCTCCTTCCCCGCGGCATACCCATCTTTAATGGGATTCTCAAAGTACAAATCAACAATATAGTTAAAATTATCCGTCACATAAGGCTTCCCATTTTCACCAACTCTCAATTTCGCCTCAACCCCTTCATCTTTAAACATTTCCTGTAACCTCACCAAGTTATATTTCCAACAAAATTTGACCACTTCAACTGGCATTGCTAGCTTACTTCCACCAAGACCATCAACAAGCTTGGTCTCATCAGCGACAACAACAAATTCATCCGATGCAGCTTCGACCATTTTCTCTCTCAAAAGGGCTCCACCCCGACCCTTCACTAAATTAAGAAGTGGGTCTACCTCATCAGCCCCATCAATGGCAAGATCAATGTGGGGATGGTCATCCAGGATCGAAAGAGGAATGTTAAGAGAACGAGCTTGTTCTTCTGTGCGTTTAGAAGTTGGGACTCCAATGATGTCTGTCAGTTCCCCGGTCTTTAAGAGCTCACCGAGTTTGGCTACCACGAAGGCGGCGGTGGATCCGGTGCCAAGGCCTAGGACCATTCCGGATTTGACATACTCTACGGCTTTGTCGGCTGCAAGTTTTTTAAGGTCGTCTTGGGTGAGGACTGGAGCGGATTGGGCTTTGATGGAGGAGAATTTGGTGCGGGTGCGGAGGTTAAGGGACGGCGTGCGTAGGGTGAGACGGGGTGAGGAAGGGGTGGCGTGGTGGAGGGAGGAGGAGGAGGAGGAAGAGGGGAGCAAGGATAAGGAGGCCATGGTGGTTGGTGGGTAGGTTTTTTTTGGGCGAGGGGATGTTCCGGTAATCTAGTTAGTTGAAGTGGTGTGGTTGTTATAAGTTTGTTTGGACTCATGGGAACAGAGGAGGCACGAAGACAAAAGACTTGTAGTTGGTTTGGTGTCTTTTCGTACTGCCTTGAGTTGTTTGCTATCAAATTATTTTTAATTTGAATTGATTTTACTATTATTCTTGTTTAAATCAAGGTGATTCATAAATTGATTCCAGACCTAATCAAATCAAAACCATTTTTCTTTTAAAAAATGAAGTAACTAAAGTATATTATAATTTGAGTAGAGATAATAGATTCATGATCTATCATAATTTATATTGTATGATTGATAATAAGTGTTTAGAAATGCAATTTAAAACCAATTTTAGAAAAGTTTATTTTTTATATTTTAAATTAGTTTTATTTTGTGTTTCTGTATTGTTTTAATGTCCTGATATTAAAATAAAATTTATAAAATAAAATATATATATTATTTTGACGTATTTTCAAACAATAAACATTTTAAAAAACAACTTATACCATAACCACGAACAATCTCAAAATTTAGCACTCATGTTTTTTATTTAGATAAATGGAATTCCATCTTTGCTTCTTTTTTTCCTTTTTTTGGGAGTGTGTTGGTTTAAGGGTTGATCTCTATCATTTTACAAGTTGTATTAAAAGCACGTTTGAGAATCTGATGTTATTTTTCAAATTATTTTTTGTTCAAAACATATTAAAATAATGTTTTGTATTTTTTTTTAAAAAAAATATTTTTAATATCAGTATATCAAAAAATCTAAAAACACTATTTTTAAAATTTAAAGTAAATAAAAAAATATTTTTAAATGTTTTTAAAATACAATACCAACATGCACTAAATACATTTAGGTTGAGGTTTTGTTCTCAAGCCATTGACAATTATTCTAAAGATGGAGTGATGGAAAAATAGGAGAGGCCAACTAAATTTATGGAGGGCTAATGAAAATATGGGTTTTGAGTAAAATAAATAATTTCTTTGAATGACTTGTTTCTCATAGAAAATTATAAATGTATGTTGTTGCGTAAGATAATAGGGAAGAAGATGATGGTGAAATAGAAGCAACACAATCCTTCACCTTAAACATAAGGCTAGCATGGATTAAAAAAAAATATATTGATAATGCAATGACTTTGTGCGTTAGTCATTATCCGACTAGATGATTTTTATTTTTTTTGCATTTCAAAATTAATATTTAATTTATTAGGAATTAAATTTTATGATTTTTCTAGATACAATTTTTCAAGCTCAGGGGTTATGTGTTTGAAAAGTTAACAAGAGTTGATTTCTTTTATATATATAAAAAATGGTTTTATAATTTTTTTACTATAGATTTATCATTATTTGGTTTTATAAATCTCTTCATAAAAGAATTTGGGACATAAAAATTTGTCTTTTATTTATAATTTTATTCATTTTTAATTTTTTATAGATCACATATTTATTTTTATTATATTTTTAATATGTGGTCTTGCATATATTTTTTTATTATCATTTTATCTAGTAAATGTTGTGTTATCAATCGATTCTAATAGATAAATTCATTAAACACAATTAGATAAATATTTTTTTTGCTCCTGGATATTTTTTTTTCCATGTATATATATATAGTTTTTTAAGCTTACTTTATCATGTAAGAACTAAACTTACAAGTGTGTTCAACTTTAAATATTTGATTTAGAGTGTACTTGATGTTATTTTTAAAAATATTTTTTATTCAGAAATACATCAAAATAAAATATTTTAATTTTATTTTTGACATCAAGACATCAAAATGATCTAAAATCATTATTTTTTTATTTAAATTCAAAATTCAAAATTTTTATTTTTTTAATTTAAATTAAAAATTAAAAATATTTTTTTTTTAAAAAAAACACCTTTGAAAGGGCTAAACAGTGCGTAAGTCTCAACTTACTTTGCACCAAAACTTATTTTTTTCTTATTTAAAATTTATTTTTCTTAATATTTTTAAATCATTTGAATATTTTAATATCAAAGATAAAATTTTAAAATAAAAAAATATATATTATTTTTGTTGCAACAACTGCTATTACACTCTCATACACCCCTTTAATTATAATAATTTTGCTATTTTCAGGAACAAGAATAATTTTGCTATTTTGCTATTTTTGTTGATTGCCATAGAATGGTAAAAACTTTAACAACATTGTTTTTCCTTTTCTTTCTGGTTTGTCTGGGAAGGGAACATCTTGAAGGCTTGGAGTTTGGACCGTCAATTTCTCTGTTTTGTAACAAAACACAAAGTTTGGATCTTTAAGACATGACCCTGAAAGAGTGAGAGTTTAAGAGCCCAAAAAACCGACCCAAAATACAAGTACACTTCAAACAGTGTCGTTTATCCGTCACTGCAAGCGATCTCTGTGTTTACTCTGCAAGCGATCTCTCCTTTCTGTCTTCCAAATACAGAAGCAGTACCAAGAGAAGAAGAAAAAGAAATGTCTGCAGAATCAGCCACTGCAATTCCAAGGGGCCAAGTAATCTGTTTTTGGTTTTCAAGAGAATTCATGGGATTTATTGGAATCTGGGAGCTGGGTTTGTTGAAATTTGTTTAGGTATTAAAGTTTGAATCTTTTTGTGAATGAATCAGGTTGATTTATTGGATTTTATTGATTTTTCTGGAGTTGAATGTCTTAACCAAAGCACAAGCCACTCTCTTTCCAATGCTATCAAGCAGGTATTATTTGTTTCTCCTTTTTAAGCAGAATTTGAATCCGAATTCTTGTTGTTATCACTGATGTTTTACGATTTTATTTAGTATTATGCCATGGTAGAGGTTGCTTTTCATGTCTTTAGAGTCTTGGTTTTGCATGCAAGGAATTAGGGGTTATGTAGTAAGCCATCGTTCTCTTCACGCGTGCTTATTTAATTGAAGTTATGTAAAGATAATGGGTTTGGATGATATTTTTTTTTTCCTTGGAAACCCATAGAGTGGTTTTATTAAGTTCTGTTAAGCATTAGTTTTTGACATTTTAAGTATTATGGGTTTCCATGCAATTAAAGTTTTGAGTTTTAAAATTAATGTTGTCGTTGTGTTTGTTTTCTTCTAAGTTTTCTTATTGATTTTTTTCCTTCAGAAAACTGCCCCTTTTTATTTTCTCTGAACCTGATATTGCTTGAATTATACTTTACACACTTTTTTGTATCTTAGGGTTATAGAGAAGATGATGGTTTGATTTTAGAAAGCGATGCGGATGAGCAGTTACTGATTCATATACCATTCAATCAAGTTATTAAACTGCATTCTATTGCCATCAAAGGACCTGAAGAAGATGGTATTTGTAGTTTTAAACTTTTCTTCTGAAGTTGCATTTCCTTAAGATTTCACCTGCCAAATTATGTTTTGCATCATGCATTAAAACAATCCCGTGAAAAAGAATTGATTTGCTAATCTATCATTTCAATTTGTTTTTCCAGGTCCAAAAACGGTTAAACTTTTTTCGAACAAGGATCACATGGGATTTAGGTATTGTTAGTCAATGATGTGTTTTAAATGGTTCCAGTTTTAAAAGAAAGTGCAGTATTTCTTATCTTAAATTCATCATGTGGTTTGATTATGGCAGCAATGTCAACGATTACCCTCCAAGTGACACTGTAGTCTTATCCCCAGATACTCTCAAGGTTGATACAATTTTCTCCTCCTGCTGAAAAATATATTTATAAAATCTCTTACTTTACCTTTACGTTTCTTTACCCTTTTGTAGGGAAAACCTGTGGTGTTGAAGTATGTCAAGTTTCAGAATGTTCGTAGGTATGCTTAAAGTTTATGCATTTATGCACTTCCTTTATTGTCATGCTGTTTTGCGGCAGTAAATCTGACTTAATTTTGATCAGCTTGGCAATATTTATCGAGGATAATCAATTAGAGTCGGAGATCACAAAAGTTCAAAAGATTTCTTTGTTTGGAACAACGTAAGTTTCTATCCCTACATTTAGTGTTGACTGCTTACCTTACAACTCTTTTTGATCTTACATTTTGTATAAACCGTAACATTGAGATAATCTTGTGGCTAAAAGAACTGCCAAAATGGAGAAATTTGAAATTTAGATGGTATTCTCAAATGACACTGCTTATATTCAAGCATTTTCTATGCAATTGATAGGCTGTGGATTCATATTTTCTAGATGCGGTGAAGTTTTGCATTGCTCCTAATGCACTTCAAACTCTCGGAGAGCATAGGATCATGTCATTTACTCCTGCTTGAAATTCTCGGTTCTGTAGATTGACATAATGTTTATATGAATGATTTTCTGTCAACCAAGAATTATTTAGAGTTTAGAGATCATCACTACCATCTTAGTTGTTTCTCATTAATTTGGAGCTACTCTGGAGCCTGTTGTTGTGGTGTTGGAAAGATTGAGTCACATTATTTTATTCTCTTGTTAAGATTAGTATTTAGCTTCTGGAAGGTGTTTTGAGTTGTCTAAATATGACCCGTTGCATGTGCATTGGACAGCTCCTTTTGCTTTCATGGTTTGATCCCCGTCTACAAATTTAGGTCTTGACTGTAAGTGAACGAGTTTATGAACGAGGAGCATGTCTTTTTTCACCAAGTATTTCTTATGAAAATCCACATGCTTTGGAATGAATGATGTGCTTAGGAATGAAGGAAGCACTTTGATTGTGTTAACTTGTGGAGAATTTCCAGTTCATTAGAAATATTTTCTAGGAAACAAAAATTTTTAGAAAAACATATTTAATCACTGTATTTTATTGTAACACATGCTGTCAATTTATTTATTTTAAAATTTCTACAAATCTGGAATAATAAAGCAGCTGTTTTCCAAGTTATCTAGTTAGAAACAAGGCCCTTGTTTTTTATGATTGAAAAGAAACTGTTAGTAAACACAGTATGTTGGAGAGAAACTTAGAATAAAGATGAGAAGTGGAAATGAAAATGAAAAACTATCTTCCTCAAGAACACACAATCTTTAAAATTTCATTTTTGTCAGCATCTATTCATCTAACCTTAGATGTCCTTGTTATGAATGTTACATGCTCCGGTGTCCGCCATGAATCCGGTGAGCTTTGTTTTTGTTGCAGGGTGGAAACAACAGACATGAAGAGCCTGAAGAAGATTGAGGATCACTAATACCAAATGCAAGGACAAAGGAATGAGGATGCTTTGAAAACATTGCTAAAATCTTATGTGTTTTTTCTATTTTCCCATGATTTATCCAATATGAAACGCTTCAGGGCTTGGAAGTTTTATGATCTCGTGGAAACCTCACGAGTTTTAAAACCTGCCGATATGCATCAAATGTTACGCTGCTCCGCACAAAGCCCATGTTGAATCAGTGTTGTGATACCTGTCTTCTTAAGCTGTTTCGTTCTCCCATTTTCCTGGTTTATTATAGAATCCCATTCGATTCCAGATTAGCTTATCATTTTTGAAAGTGAATAAATTCAGTTATAGATCTTGTTGAGTTGAGACATAAACTTATATCCGTTTGCATCCCCTCCCCTCTACTAACTGTTTGGGAGTATGCGAGTGTGGTTGAGGTTGCGTAGTTTTTTAAAATATTTTTGAAATGCAGGTTCGAACATTCCTTAACAAACGATTTCTTATGCCAAGCATGCGTCGCCTAGTTGCATTTTAAGTTGTGAGGAGCTTGAAGGGACAAGAAATAACCCTTTTCAGACAATTTCCCCTCCATTGGTTTCAATCTCTCCTCTTCCAAAGTTGAAGAAGGATGCAAATTAAACTTTTTTTTTCATTGATAATAAATCATTAAAGCAAATAAGGTATAAATTGCAATGAACATTCACAGGAAATAAGATGCGAGAACTACAAAGTAGGTGGGGAGATAAATCTCGCACATGGCACTAGATGATTGTCGATGGAGAATTGAATCCAATGCTAGAGGTCTTTCAAAACTCGTATCGTTCTGGGGGCATCAGTGCCTGATATTAGTACAATTATTAGTTTGAATCATCCTATGATGGCTCAAATTTAATGTTTTTACCTTAAACAATATTTAAATTCTACTAATGCATTCTTAGAGAGAGAGAAAAAAATTGAGATAAGATGATAATTAATAGAAGAAGTAGAGTGAGGTTACACGTATAAAGATAAGTCGAGTAAAAAAAAAATCTATGATTTTATCTCTGCACATTACACAACGCCTGTGCTTTTTAAATTTTTTGTTATTTTATTAAAATATTTATTGATGATCCTTAAACTTACATCATAATATTTGTAATAACTGAAAATTTTATTTTTAACATTACAAATTTTTTAAAAAAAATCCATTTATTTTTTCCAGCAACTATAACTATCACCAGAATTTAATTTCTTAACAATCATATTTATTATTGTAACAATCATTTTAACTTTATAATAAAATTAAATATGATGCCTGTACTTTTTAATTTTTGTGTTATTTTATTAAAATATTTATTGATGATCCTTAAACTTAATCATAATATTTGTAATAATTGAAAATTTATTTTTAACATTACAAATTTTTAAAAAATTTCCATTTATTTTTTCCAGCAACTATAACTATCACCAGAATTTAATTTCTTAACAACCACATTTCAAATTATTGTAACAATCATTTTAACTTTATAATAAAATTAAATAAGACTGTTATCAGTTTTTTCAAACAATAAATAACCTCAAAAAATATTAAATAATAAAGGATATTTTATTATTGGAAAATTATCCTTAATAATAATAATGCTGAACCACCTCAAGTTTTCTGATTATGTTGTTTATATTCATTGAATTAGAACAGATAGAAAGGCAACTAAGCAGGCTAAAAATAATTTTTAAAATATTTTACCTACATAAACATAATATTTCTAAGAAAACGACCACAAATTGACCTTTGTGATTCTTCCCATGTTGTTTCTCTCGCCTCCATTTAGTGCTGGCGGATCATTCCCAATACTTGCCGCCGCCTCTTAAATGATACCCAACAGATGCCGGTCCCCTCCTCTTAAATTCTGACGACCCCCATAGCTGCACTTCCAACTACCTCCGCTGCAAACAACACCTTTTTCTGATCATACACGTGTCTATTCTGCAGAGAGAGGAGAGAGAGAGCTTCAAATTTGCATATATATGGCAACCTTCTTCTTCAGGAAAAGCACACGCACAAACATCTTGGAGTGAAAAATGGCGAACATAAACAGTAGGGTGAGTGCCCACTCAATATTAACGGCAGTATCCAGCAAGCCAGTCGGGCCGGGTCAAACGCATCCATTGTCGGCGCTTGACCATGCAATGGCTCTCCATACAGTTCACGTAGTTTTTTACTACGAGAAAAACCCGTTTGGGATCTTTGACGTCGACCCTTTAAGGGTGTCTTTGTCGGAGGTTCTTTCTGTGTACCCCCAAGTTACGGGCCGGTTGACCCGGGGGGAGTCGGGTAATTGGGAGGTGAAGTGTAATGATGCCGGTGTTCGAGTTTTGAGGGCAGAGGTGGGAGTCACAATGGATGAATGGCTGGGATCAGCTGATGGCTCAGAGGAGAAAGATCTCACGGCTTGGGATGCAATGCCCGAGGATCCTAGTACATGGTCACCCTTTCGTATCCAGGTATTTCTATTTTTTTTATTGTTTGACATGTTCTTTTATTTGATAAATTCGAGAATATTGTTTTATTTTAAGAAAATAAGTTTTTTCTTTGATTATGATGAAGGATTAGCACCCGAAAAGGAAGAGTCTTCGTGTTTGCTCGCATTATTTAATTAATTTTGAAGTGAAGGTGCTCTTTTAATTATTATTTTTATAATTTTCTAGATCTGTAAATATTAAAACTATTTTTATTCTTTTAAACCTCTTGAATTATTCTGAAGAGACCGAGACCTCACATCAAGAAATAAAATGTTAACATAGTAAAATAGAGAGAGCTGGAGAATATTATAATTATATTCTGGAGTTTCATCTACAAATTTAAGATTTTAGGTGAGGTGTTAATACGAAATAAAATAAAGCTTGCACGGCAATAGAGCCATGAAGTCTATTGACACCTCACATCAAGAAACTAGACAATGCCTCACGCTCACGCATGACGGCACGATATTTTTTTCAATGTAAAAAATATTAATTGTTTCAACTGGATAGGTCAAGTTGAAATTTATAACAAAGGTAAGTAATTTCTTTGATATTCATCATATCTTTTGGCATTTTTTTACTCTTCTTTTTTTTATCTAAAAATGAAATTTACTTGACTTGGCAAAAATGATTTGCATTGAGGTAATTTTGAACTAAAAGTGTGAATTTTTTGCCATGATTGTTCTTGTGCCTTTACTTTCTTAATTTTTTTTTTGTAGATTTTTTTGACAATTTTTTTTCCTGTTATTTGAGTCATAGATGTATAATTGTGCAAATTATAGTGATTCACTATTAACTGGTTACAGTGATCCCATTAAGTTATGACATTGTTCATTTATTTTAAATATATAAGATCTTAATTGGTAGTTAAAAAAATTAACATTTTGAGAAATTGATAATAAATGATTTAGTATTGTTTTCTCAAATTAAAGATTTACTCTTTATAAAGGAAAAAAGAAGAAAGAAATTAATTTCATACATATTGTGGTTGATTCTTTTTCTTTGGGTTTTGCATCAAATAGGCTGTTAAATCTTTCTAAGAAAATTTCTGCAGTCTTTGGGTAATGGACCATGGGCTCAGTATGGGCTAGTGTTTATGTATGTGTCTATGAGACAAATTAATTAGCAATGTTTGGCTGGGCAAAACAATAGAAGCCGAAAAAATACTTGATTTCAAAATACTGGACTAAATCAATGAGAAACAGTGGGCAAAAACGAAATAACATAAATAGCTCTCTGATAATAGAGTTTGTAGTGCACTGGAATTCAGACCAAGTTCACTGAACTCATCTATTCAAGTTTAAATAAACCCATGATGCTGACATGGATATTTTCATCATCTGGTTTGGCTTCAAGATATTCAACCGAGGAAGAAACAAATTTTCTCTTATTCCTCATCTCTTCTTCATCAATGATACAAAATCAAATGAATGCAATTAGCATATCTCATAGTTGTTAGCGATCATGCTATCATATTTACTACGTGAAAGGGCTTAAGATCTTTCAAATAAACTAAGTGCACAGTTGAACATGTGTCTACACCAAATGTAGTATTTCTATTTTGACTACGTGAAAGGGCTTAAGATCTTTTCATAATCAATGATCAAATAGCGTGGTTGGCTGATCTTTTCATATCTACCACGCTTCTTCTCCTGTCATGTTTTGTTTCAGAAAATCCTACAATCATGACATCCAAACAACTTCATGAATGTTGAAAAGATTGAAGTCATTTTGAGTCTGATTAGAACTAAACTGTGATGAGTGTCATCAATAGTTTGAAGAATGAACAATAATGATAGACATATTAGAACTTAAATTTCAAAATTTTGTAAACATAAATTATAATGTTCTGATGCCTAACTTTCCTCGTAAAATGAAGCAACTGAAATGATAAAGATCTATTTTTTCCTCTATCTTTTCTTGGATATAATTCTAAACTATGTATTTTGGCTTCCAGAATCTGCAGGTGTTAAGAAGGTTAATGGATTGAAAACAACATAATATTAACTTTTCATGACAGGGGAATGCCAGATTCAAGCACACTTGTCCTGTTTTAGCTAGAACTCAGTAATCCCTCAAAATCCAAAAGACACAACACATGAATGTTCAAGAACTCTATAATTGTTAATATCAAAACAGTTTGGAGAATAAATACAGGGAACAAAACAGAGAATTGATTAACAAAACAATTTAGATTGATTAACAAATAATCAATCTAAAATAATCATCATCAAAAACTGAAACTGAAAAAACTGAAATACTGTCTCAAACTAAAAAACTGGATTTTATCAATCCAAATTTCAGAAGAAGAAAAATTGAGATGATTCATTAGCAAAACAATTCATCATTATGAAATTGATTCAAGAAAACTAACAGCATAAGCATGCCCAAAAAGTACCATAGAAAAGCATAAAAATGTTTAGCATTTATGATATATAAAGCCAAAACCCAAAGTAAAATTCCTCCCAAATTATCCAAGTCAAAACCCAAAGTAAAATTCCTCCCATATTATCCAAGCCAAAACCCAAAGTAACTAAAAAAACAAATCAGATCAACCAAAAACTAAAATCACCACATAGAACCCAACTAAAATGCAACAGATAAGCTTTGAAATATCATCCTACCTTTGATAAATCTATTGTCCTAGTTTTGCAGCAATCAAGTAAAACCCCATAGATCCGAACAATCAATATTCTCAACTAACTAAACAAATTACATCCACAACATATAACTAAAATCACCATGATATTAGCCTCATAAACAAATCACATCCACAACATATAACTAAAATCACTAAGATATTAACCTCACACAAATAGGTAAAACAATTTCAATTGCAAGATTATCTCATCACAACAAAAAACAGAACAAATCAACAAACAAATAGTTAAACCACAAACAACTAACCTCAATAATTGCAGGAGCAAGAGCAAGAGTGTTGCGTGAACTTGAAATGAAAACTGAAAAGAAAAGCAAGGAAGAAGAGAAAAAACCAGACAGAAGAAGTTTAGTTTTTGTTTGCAGATGAAAGGAAAATACAAAGGTATACAAACAACGTAATATATATAGAACAAAATTGAGAAAAGAAGGCTGTAGAATTCTCTCGTAGAAATCTGTTGCACCGCCTCAAATAGAAGACGTTAAAACAATATCATATAATCCTGTCAAGTGTACACAGAGAAGCATTAAATGTGAAATGACAAATCAGCAAACTAATCAATTAAAGTTAACTAAATCGAAACAGAGAAACCAAAGGAACTAAAAACAGAAAGTGAAAGCAAAAGATAACAATACAAACTTTAATTAACGTAAGCAGCACACCATAATAAGGAACAAACCGAACCGAACCGTAACCCAATCAACCCGAGATTGTTTCGAGCTGTGTTGATAATTTGGTCCAAACCGAGAGCAAAACCCAACCGAACCGTAACCATGAGCCAAATGAAAAATCTAATCAAACCATAAACCAATTAAGCAAATAACCCATAACCCAACACATACAATCAACCCGAACACAACTCAGCAACATACCCAAAATCCAACAAACCAATAATGGAAAAACCAAAGCAATTGCACTCCAATAAATGCAATAATCGAAAACCCATTCCAGTTGAAGTGTAAATCGACAGAGAAGATGCAAGAAAACAAAAAAAAAAGGAACCCATTACCACATTGAGAGAACCGACGAAGAACTCAACAATGAACGAAAGAAAATAGCTAGATCTTACCTCTTCGAGCCGCTAATAAAAGCAATGAAGCCAGAGAACGAAGCAACGACGTGTGAACCCAGATCGAATCGAAATTAATTCGTCAACCCCACAAACGCCCGACTACCCAGCCAAAGGTGGCGCCCCTCTGCCGAGATAAGAAATGAAAGGCATGAAATAAACAAAAGGTAGCAAATGGCAAAAATAACTCTGGCGAAAAGAAAGCAAAAGAAGGCTTTCATTAAGGATAAAATTATCTTGACATCTGCCAGCAAACTACAGATGCCAATGTCTCTACATGCACAGGAGAATCTACAGGAAATCAACAACGCCATTTAGATAGTTAGTTAATATATATATAAAAAAAAATCTAAGAAAGAGGTTTCCGTACGACAGCTTGAATATATTTTTAAAAATGTTTTTTTATTTTTATTTTTAATATATATATATATATTAATAATTATGTGAAAAATCCAAAATACCCTCCGACAAATTGAAACCTAGGACCAGCTCGCTGTTAGTTGTCAAGGCATTTGTGTTTGCTGACACCACAACTTGAACTCTTGGTTATCCAGGTAAATGAATTTGTAGGAGGAGGTGTAGCTTTTGGGCTGAGTTGTCCACACATGAACGGAGACCCAACCTCACTAACTCTACTCTTCAAATCCTGGATTGAGAGTCACCGCCAGGAGCCGATTGAGCACCCACCCCTGCTCGACGCGCCGACGCGCCGCCACCTAGTTCCTGATACCGGCGGCAAATCAGCCGGTCACTATGCAGACAAGGCCAGTTCACGAACCCCCTCGGTGAAAATGGTCACAGCAACGTTCAGGTTCTCTAATTCAGCGATCAGTAAATGCCTTCGTGAAGTGCACGATGAATGTCCTAAAGCCACCCCATTTGATTTGCTAGTCGCACTCTTCTGGACACGTCTCGTTCATCTAAAGGCTCCAAAACGTGACAACAGATGCTCCCTCTCAGTTTGCTTAGACTTTAGACGGCTCGTGCAGCCACCAATCCCTCTTGGTTACTTTGGAAATGCATCCCATTTCTCAGTGCTAACACTAGACGAGGAAGAAATGAGCTGCAGGAAGCTGGGACACGTGGTGGAGTCGGTGCGTCGCCATGTGTCAGGTGTCGGGGAAGAGGAGGTTTGCTCTGTTTTAGACTGGCTCGAATCACAGAAGGAAGAGGGAGGGAGGTATGCGCCGCCGTTCAGAATGTATGGCCCTGAGCTAACTTGTGTTAGCATGGAGCACATGATCGTAGGGGATAAATCGTTGATGTCGTCGGCGAGTTTTAAGAGCGATGAAAAGCCGGTTCATGTGGCATGTCATTTTGGCAATGTGGGGGGTGAAGGTCTGATTGTGGTGCTGCCTTCAGTAGAAGAAGATCTTGCAAGGACAGTTATTCTGACGTTGCCGGAGGAGGAGATGCCTGTTTTATGCGAGGATCAAGCTATCCAGCGTCTACAACCAACAATGCTGATCAGTGGCAGACAATGTTGTTAATCCTGTTTTATTCGGTTTAAATGTACTAGATTTTTTATATCCGTTAAAAAGAAGAAGATAAACAATATAGTTCTTACTTAGCTTAAAATTTCAGTTTGTCCGGATGTTCAGCTCAAATTTTGGCAGAAAGTTTTGGTTTTGGTGGAATAATGTTTTTTTTTAAATAATGAATAAATTTACAATATCAATTATATTTTTTAATCCGGCCGTTAGATTCAGATGAAATTTTATAAGGAGTCTCTTTATATATTTATATATATTATGTTAAATTTTCAGAGTAATCAGAGAATATAATGACCTTGCAAGATTGATGATGATATTTTTGTAATATTAAACATGTTCATAATTTTGTCCAGAAAAGATTATTTTATTGTGTTTTTTTTAAATTAAATTACACAATTCTAAATAATTTTATTTTTGAATTTCAACTAATTTTTTTTGAATTAATATATACTCTTTATGTATGTGTTTGTACATACACGTATAGCTCCAAAACAGCACGACTAAACGCTCCACAATCAAAATATTTTGTTCAACAAATCACCAACCAAAATATAATTGACAACATTGATGTAGATTCCATGCCTCAATTGTATGAAGATGCCAAACCCTACAGGGGGTGGGTGGAGCAAGAGTTGTCGCTGGCAATTCAACTTGTAAGCTACGTAAAAGCCATGTGTATTATCTGTGGTCTGTATGGCAAGATTAAGAACCTCGTTTGCATTGTCCATTTCTCTCTAAAGCCGTCAACGAAGAAATAAAAGACAAAAGGTGTGGTAGCTAATAGCTATAGATTTTCAATGAAGTTTGAAATCAGACAGCAACCTCCTAATGAACAACACTTGATCAAACACAAACTTCAAACAAACAGGTATTACAGTACCCATTCAAGTCCGTAAGTTTATGCAGTTATCACACAGAAGTTATTGTTCAATTATCCATAGATGTTTTGCGTACCAGTACAGTGGAAACCTTGCTATTTTTGGAGGCGGGTTGGCAAAATTCATGACAAAAGACACAATCTAACATAGATTCAATCACTTGCCACCTCTTCAGAAGGTGAGCATTAGAAAATTCCTGCCAGTTCCTCTTCTGAAGGTTTCACATTCAAGGAGCTGGTGTTCTCATCTAGGTTTTTGATCTGAGTGGTCCCTGGAAAAAGTCAAGCAGAGGGATACAGAAATATGACAGCATTGTAGGTATTCAGTAATTTCTGCTGAAAACGAAAACAATGCAGAACAGGCTGATGAACTGCCAACTGCAGACTTCTTCCAGAGATTGTTCTGCTGTGCATACTGGATCGAAAGAAAACACACACACAAAAAAAAAAACACAACCAAGGAGATTTACATGGTTTCTCAAATCTTAGAACATCTACGGAGGCAACAGATTGTTCCTCTTTAACCTGACTTCATAATGGGAGCTGCTCTGACAGTGCAAAAGAACCTCGCTTCTTAGAGTTGTTAAAAATTCTTTGAAAGGATTTCTCAAAATTATATTGGAAATCAACACTATTGAGTCAAATTTTATCCAATTAAACTGAATGTTTTGGTAGAAATGTATGAAGCTAAAAAAAACAGATGAAGACATGCTTTCTGGGGGTTCCATATACATCTGCTGTATCAAAAAAGTGATATCCTAATTGAATTCATCTTTCAGTATCGAGATTCCATCCTCATCATATCGAGAGAGGAGAATTGTATACTCAAGTGAGAATACCAGAACACAACAAATGACAATGTGGTTGATTTGGTCTTGACTTTGAAGAAAAGTTTGACTCTTGAAAGCAAGCCACTTTGAAGGAAAGTTGGGGAATAAAAAATGAAAACTGCACCAGCCGGGAATCGAACCCGGGTCTGTACCGTGGCAGGGTACTATTCTACCACTAGACCACTGGTGCCCCGATGTTAGACCTTCCTTATAGATATATATAAACTATTAAACGTGTTCACTTTTGTAATTTTGTTAGGTATTTATTAAATTGGAAGCATTAAATAAATAAAAAGCAATATATGATAAGTCATTGCATGATCATTAAAATATTTTTATGAGAACATGATTAAAAAAATCATTATGTTGTGGTAAAGCATTGTTACCCCAGAGACATTGTAATTTTAACAAGAATAGTGTTTTTAGCATCTTACCATAAAACCCCCCCCCTAAGAATACAAGTCTCTTTTTTGTAGGATCATCTTGACACTTTATAATTAACCAGAGGCATGACAAGTATTATAAATTTATAATTACATAGTAATGATCTATGAGAGATAAAATTACATTAATGCTTTGAAAATGAAATTGTTAAGGTTTTTTTCATATATGTTTTTCATATAAAAATACATATTAAAATCACTCATTCACCCTTAAAGTAAAAGAAAAAAAAAACTTAAACTGAGAATGAGAGGCATTTTCAATCTTGGGCCAGATTTTTTCTTTCTTTCCTACCAGTTTCAGCAATGATTTCGTTTCCTTCCCATGCTAAGTCATAAGAAATCTCCCTGTGATGATGGATGAAAATGGGGTTACAGGTTAAGCCTGTTCGGTTAAAACTCCATGGAAATCACCATGAAGCTTGACTCATCAGTGGCGACTGGAGTTTTATCAGCCCCTGCAATTATCACAAATAGATCGACTCCATTTACAGGAAACTCTGTCATTTCTTACAAGTCTCGTGCTCTCGCATTCGTCAAGGGAAAACAAACAATTCAATAGTCTAGGAACTGGAGTGGATTTGTGATCAGGATGCCGAGGCTACATAATGCAGCCCTGCTGTATTGAACTTTGTGTTCCTGCAGCCTGTTGCTGAGAATGTGAAGAACTATTCGATTGAGGCTCCTTCTTGATAAGCTGTTCTACTCCACAAGCACAAAACATAGAGAAGATTTCAGTTTGAACAACTAAGATGCAGCTATGAAATATTGTTTTGCTACATTTTCACCCTTGATGTTTAGCCCAAGATGGAATTTATGAGGCTGAAATGAAATCTTGCAGCAGAAACTTCATTGACGGGAACAGCATCGGATGTTTCCTTCAAATCATCTTTTTTCAGCTCAACTTTCAATGATCCATTATTGTCATCTAGATGTTTTTTAATCTTTATGGTACCTAGGGAAAATTGAGGAAAAGATTAGCAATGCACAACCTGTGAAATTCGATACACTTACAAAGATCTGTAGCTTAAATTGCAGCATTAAAAAACACCGATTTGCAGGAACTACAGACAATTTCTTTTTGTTCGTGGGTTTGAAACTTCATACCAGCTTATCGTCTGAAGGAAGACTTTCCACAACTCCTCTGCCACCGAAAAATCCCCGACCAACAGGGCAATATGGAGCTCCTGCAATTCCAAGATCCCTGCACAATTCAACAGCTAGATTCCATCAGATTTGGCAGCAAACTCTGCTAGATTAGCAGAAAAAAAAAGAGAGCAAAATTTAGATTTCACAATGTATCGATGGAAATGATAGTAGCTATATAGGTTCATGCAAACCTGAACAAGAATTTGGGTTCATAAGAGGCTCCAACCCAAGATCTCTTACAAGGAAGGGAGATACACATGCCGATTGACCCAAAAGCTTATTGGCGAAACTTTCAACGACAATATTTAACATTCTCTTCATGTGTTTGATCGCGGTATTCAGCAAAATACTTCTGTTTTGTGTTTCTGCTGTCGGATATATGCACTGTATTGATTTTTTAACATGCAAACAGCAATCTCCCCTCACGGCGGGACATACCTCTCGATCCGTAACATTCTATGAAACGATACTAAGATTTTCTCCTGCAAATTCAATATATTCACGCCCTTCAAAACCCAGAGCATGCATGAGAAGCATTATCGTGGGAAAAAATGAGGCCAATTGAAGATTTGCTGGCACCTTTTCACTATCCATAAGCATCTGATATATCAAAAATCAAAAGCTTTCTTGATGATTGAAATGCCAGCCTCCTCAGGGGGCAAGGCCTTGTGCATTTCACCAGGCCCCGTGCATCCGAAACCCAACTATGAGACCTAAAAGTCGACATGATCATTCAAGAATTAATAGATAATAATAATAAAAATTAATATGGTTATATATTGGATTTATGGAGCCTACTCATGTTAATAAGTGAAACTCATGAATTGGGTCGTCATGAGCTTCATTAGGTTCAATAACATTTTTTTTTTAATTTTGTTACATGGTAAGAAAAATATAAAAACCCATTTCAAATCAAATAAATATTAAAGAATAAAAAAAACTAATTGTGAAGGCTTTAACTGGGAGAAAAAGGCAAGGCCATGCGTGGAAACAAAATTAAATTAACTGTTCATTAAATAATATGAAGGTTAGGGTTATTTATAATTGAACTTGTATAACTCCTTACAACTACTTAATTAGTCATTGCAGTATAAAAATTTATTAAATGGTGCCTTAATTACTCTTTTAGATATTGTGAAAAAAAAATTGGCCAACAATTCTAAATTTTATTTTTTTCAAGGATAAAAATATAATTTATTATATACAAAATTAGAAAAAAAAAATAACATACTTCTAAATAATCTTCCAATTAATGATCAATTGACCTCTGAAAAAGATCATCACAAAAGCTTCTAATTTTTTCATCTAAAGATAAAATGATAATTTTATTGAAGCAATCTATAATATAATAAACTATGTAGAGTGCTACATTTAAAAACGCATTCATTATATGCTTCCTGTTAATATATATTAATTATAAAACAATAAAGTTGTAAGCAAATAAAAATATCATAAAATAACAGCACATATAAAAATAATTTACTAAAAAATTTAATTTAATTTTCTTTATGTTATAAAATACTAACCAAACATAATCTAAAATGTAAATGAAAATGATTAAAATTTATTTTTAAAGCAATGAAGTTAATGTAGGGTAAATTAATTAGTAGCTCCACTCTCCACCTTCTTGGTGAAATGATGGATGTTCCTTCTGTATATTTTGTCCTTCCATCATGGAGGCAAAGGAGATGGAGACTTTGATAAAAATAAAATTAAATATTAAAAGTAAAAGAAAAGGAAAAGGAGACCCACTTAGGCAGTACAATTGGATAATCCAATTAAACAGCACTTCCACAATCATTGGCCTTCTTTGATTATATAAAGAGGAAAATATAGAGCTTCGAGAAAAATAGCTTTTGTTGGGAAGCCATCATTCTATTCTTAATGCTTTTGATAATCAATATAGCATCCATGAAAGAAATTAAAATACTATAACGAAGAAAATAGCTATTGTTTGTCTGTATTTTAACACAATTCTATATTTAAAATATTTAATAATCAATATACATTATAATTTTTTTTATATTTATATATATCTCACTTGAAACTCTTTCTTGATATTTTGGTTAAGAGAAATATTATAGTTTATATTTTTTAAATCATAAAAACCATGGTAATATCAAACACACACTTAGTTATGTAGCTATATACGCGAAAATGGAAGATTAAATTGCGACAATTGATTAAGAACACAAATTTATGGTACTCAAGAATTTAAGTAGGAATGGATCCAATTTACTTCAAGGACCAGGTGAAGGTGGTTAAATTTGACTGTCTAGAGCTTTTATTGTATCACTTGTGCATTTATGTGGTATAGCATCGTCACTCATCCTTAAGTAAAGACAAGCTCAAAGCAATCAGATAGTAGATGGTCCAGTGATACGAGCTTAGAACTGAGAGATTTGCTCCTCATTTGGTCTTAGGTTTGAGCATTGTGGTTACTAATATGATGGTCACTAGAAGCTTATATAGTTGTTAATTTTTGAGCTCGTGGGATTAGTAAAGGTACATGGAAGCTAACCCAAACATCCATATTAATAAAAAGAAGACTGGCTCAAAGTACATTACAGTACAAAGTTGTGGAAATTTACCTTGTTGCTGCCTTAAGATGGCTACATAAATTATTGAAAGAGGAAGAAGAAGATGAAGAAGAATTATCATCACCACTTAAATGATAGGTGGGCTATATAATGCTTTTACATGTCTTTTGCAGCGTGGTGAATTGTAGACATGAAAGTGAGCAATTCTCTTAATTTACATTTTCATATTCACTAATAAAGGAGAAATAATAATCTTGTAATTAATAATTTAGAAGTAGATTTAAATACAAAATTAAACGGTTCCCAATGTGAAATTCCTCATAATCTCATGTTTCCATGTTGATTAAGAAGATAAAATTTCTTTTCATCACATCAACTAATCAGTAATTACTAATCACCCTAAACAAGAAAGCAACATCGCCCGATATCCTAAATGTCCTAAATATAAAAAGTGCTAGATAGTGTTTAGTTGTGCGGCTTAATTATACTTTAAAATGTTTTTTTATATTTTAAATTATATTTTTTCAGTATTTTTTTATTGTTGTGATAACCATTTCTTTTTCTTTATGTCTAACAAGTAGAAGGGATTCTCTACTTCAATTCAATTTAAGCAAGGGCTTGGTGCAAATATTTGGATTAGCGTGATTTGATGTTGCTAATTAGCAGTAATTAAGTATTAGCTGAGCTAATCAGAGACTCTACATGCCCTCTGCACGTAAATCCGAGAAAAAAATATAAAAAAAAAGATGTATATAACAATTAATGCCTTTACCAAAAAAAAACCAAAAAAAAAACAATTAATGCTTCAAATTGTTATATATATATATATATATATATATATATATATATATATATATAGGAAAAAGATGGTCGGCTGTAAGATATGCCTGAAAAAGCCACAAATAATGCTTCGACCACACCACATACATAACAATTAAGAAAAAGAAAAAACCTTTTGCCACCCCATAAAGAAGAAAGTAAAGGCACGCACGTATATATATAATTAATTAGCAATATATATATAGCTGCTTAGGGTTTAGGAAATAGAGCCGCCGGTAATCGGTTAATGGGTGAATATACAATTATTTGTGTAAGGCAGATTCCCTACCATTCATTCCAATGTCTTGAACCTCCTAAACAACTAAGAGAATAAATTGAAGGAGCAGAAAGTCCAAACCACAACCACTCTCATCAAAGTTGAAGCATTTTCATATTCGAGACATGAGGTAAGAGCTCTGAACTAATGGATTTATTTTTTATTTAATTTCATATTTGAGTTTTGTGATAGTTAATATGATGATTATTAGAGGTTTATATAATTAATTATTAATTTCAGAACCCGTAAGACTAGTTGAAATGCATACAAATTGACCCGAACACCATGTTAGTAAAAAAAAGTTTAAGCAATTTCTTTTTCTAATTTTCAAAATCGAATGCGTTAGTACTTTACAATGCTAATGTTACCTTTTAAGTGGTATATAAGCTCTTCAAAATAATTGCTTCCATTTTGTGACTAGTTATCAAGAAAGTATCTCTCCTAAAAGTTTAAGTCGTACGTTAGGTAATGTCATATGATATGATTTATATTATTCTCTAACACGTCACTTCAAATGAAAATTATTTATGATTGAAACTTACATCCATACTATTTGTACTTAATTTTTATAAAATATAATAAGTGTAACGAGATTCGATCTCATGGTTGCTAAGTGAGCAAAACTCTCATACCATGTCAATAAATTATCCTATCTAAAAACTTATACTATCAAAGGAGACCCGGAGATATGATTTATATTAAGAGTGACACCAATAAATAATTGGGGGTGTTATTCCCATGGCAAACTGTAAGTGAAGAATGAACACGTTAGCATCATTGATATGAACACACGAAAGGAGCATCTAGAGAGAAAGCAACCTTCAAGCAAGGAAATTATGCACCCCCCCTCCCCCATCGAAAGAAAAAAGATGGACTTTGATTGGCTAAGGTGCTTTTTCCTGTCTTTTGCTTTATGTGTCAACCTTATGGAACAGCTATGAAGCCATGCAAACTGGTCCCCTGCTTACTACTTGCGTCTCATGCTCTTTTTGGTTCATAGTTGATGCTCACTTTACAGCAGCCCAGAGAGAGAGAGAGAGAGAGAGAGAGAGAGAGAGCTGGAGGGGGAGGGGGAGAGGTGTCATCAATGAAAGGGTCGTCCAACTAAAGCTACACGAGACTCTTTGGAGATTTAGAAAACCTCTCTGCATGTGGTGGCCTAGGCGTGACAATATTCAATTTTTTTACTTTTTGGGACCACCCTATTTTTTTTATTTTATTTCTATGAGTTCTACTTTTCAATTTTCCTTTTCAAGCTTTTTTTTTTCTTTTTCATTTTCCCTGAATTGAAATAATTACTATGGATTGCCACAACGACTAATTTCATATTTTCAGTAGTAACTCTCCCCGTCTTATATGATACCATAAATGCTTGGCGTGGCTGTTCAGCAGATATATTCCACAAATTTATTATCGTCCACAGTCCAAATTAACATATTCGAGAAAATAATTAATTTATGATGAACGGATCAAGCATTTTTTTTTAAAAAAGAAGTTTAATACAATAATATTTCTACCGTTTAAAATTAGAAAAGAAAATTGTATTATTTAATGGTTTAATCATGGCATCCTAGAATCCTAGTCACATAAAGAAAATAGTGGGGTTGTAAGCAACAGGAGGAAGTAGCTAGAAATTGAACTCCTCTATAAGTAGTATCCCTCTCTTCTTGTATCCTCCCATATCCTTCCTTTTCTATGAAACCTTCAACCAGATCAGATAGATGGGGAGGCATGCAACTGGGATAGACTCAATCATGCACCACTAGTAGTTGAAGCTGCCAGCCTGATCTGAGCCTTCCTTGATTTCTCTATACGGGAAAGACTAGATCATCTGGTAGTTTCATCCACTGATGGTAGCATGGAAAACCCTAATCAGCTCAAACCACTGGTTATATTTCTTCAGACCCCATTAGGGTTCTTTCTTGAAAAAAAACACCAGATAAGGTATGCCATCTTTTTCTGATCTGTATACATGTACTCCTTTATTGTCCTGTTTCTTCTTTCTCTGACCAGTACCTTCTGCTTTTTGATGCTGGGATGCTTCTTTTGTAGTATCTGAAGTCGTTTATGGACTGTGTTTGTGTGTTCTTCTTTTCCACTAGCGGGATTTGATCTCCTAGGGTTCTAGCCTGCAAGTAACAATTTTTTTCTTGTCTGAACTTGATTGGTGCTTTTGAGATCTATCTTCATGTGCCTTGAAGAGAGTGTGCTTTTATATATTCCTCCCGTGCAGTCATGCCAATTTCTGCAGATATATATATATATATTAACATGGATAGTTAATTTATTCTGTTTCTAACAGGGTGTGGGAGGGGGGAATATGGGGGTGGGTTTTGTTCGAGTCAATATATAAAATTGTAATGATGAAAATGGCTAAGAAATGACTGAAAATGCATGAAATATTGGACCAGTTCATATAATGATGAACCAGCATGACATAAATTTATGCAACTGGATCTGAGTAGGGCCTCGATGAGATCAGATCTGGTAGAGACAAGACAGATTTTCTATTCCTTATTATCTTTACAATTGAGGAAATTCAGGCACCACAGGTGAGGAGGGATCATATATACATATTTCTTTTATTGATGAAGAAACAAACATGGTAGTCTGGGTAGGACCTTGTAAGCACGGCGCCCCCTGGTGGAACCTAGCTCACAGGTCCACGGATCTCGCTCTAGAATTCAACCAAACCCATTTTTGGATTCACAAATAACCATATTTGTGAAGGAAATAAAAGAAGAAGTGTAAAACCTATTCCATTTCTCAACGTAGATGCAGGATGGATATTGTCAGATTGTCATCATATATGGATCTTGAATTTTAATTAATATAAGCTTTATATCAAATATGGCTTCGGCAAGTAATTGATTAAAAAACAGAAGCTATATATATTAAATTAACCATAATTAAGTTTTAGTCGTATATATTCTTGATTGTAATCATTGTCATCCAATTAGCCGACCTTCATCAATTTCAGCTAGATGACGTCGAATTCAAATAAATTAAAGTCAAAGTAGATGGAAAGTATACAAAAATGGTTTAATTTCTTCTCTCTCGGTTAATTAGTCCATATCTCTTTGCATCTTTTTCCATTTTTCTTCAGAGATCAATCTCCAAATTCGCTGTTCTTGACAGATACAGGTATCTCTTTGTTTTCTTTTGATGGGATGAAGTACCAGTTCTTTGGGATCGAGAAGCTTGTGTGGTCAATTTTCTACGCCATGAACGTCATGGCACTGCCAAATACCATAGAATTTCTTGCTCCATTTTGGATATTTCTATCATTTTATTAGACGATGCATGCCTGTCTGGCCGAGGGTCGTTCTTGCAGTGATTCGAGGGAAGAATGTAATTTTCCTGACTCGAGAGGATCTCCTAATTACATATTGACTTTTTTTTTTGCGATCCACATATGATGCTTCATTTGCTTAACTATACATTAAAATATTGAAGTAATTAAATATCTTAAACACCGGATTAATTTAAGCAGATTTCATTTAAAATAAGAGCCATATAGAGGAGGGAACCGCTTCTTCTGAGTTGCACTACGTTAATGTTCAACAAAATCTGGTGTTTCTCATCACCTGGGTTGCTGTAGGGTGCCATGCTTGTCTTAATTTGTTTGGACTCGATCGATTTAATTGGCTAGGCTCCATGAAACCTTTACAAGATTCCCACGAACAAGAAACGTCACCGGCTCGCCTCTCACTCTCTCTTCACGGATTTTCTTTTTGTCTTCATCTTCATTTCAGGAACTGGAACACATGGTTTTTGGCTTCCTTGATAGGGTTTGTTGCACGCCATTAATGGGACCTTCACATGAAGTCAACTAACCCTAGCAGGAATCTTCTGGACACATGCGTGACATCTTGAGCTCAGTACAAACCTTCTTCACCGGCAGTTATTTCAGATTTCAAGGATTTCAAATATATTAAATTAAGTCTAGCTAGCCTCAAATAGGTGGGGATTTTCTCTGTTTTTTTAAAGATTGACGTAAGCTTTCTCTGTGACCCTGTTCAGTACCCATCATGTTTTAGCATCCAGCAAATTTATTTATTTTTAATTTTTAATTTTATACATATATATATATATATATATATAAAACTAGCTGTATAAATGATGTCTACGGGCTTCATGGGTCTCGATCACCCGCGCAGCTCACATGGGTGAAATAATTTTTCTTATCTTTTTGGCTAGCTCATTTCTTCATTTAGTTTCTTGATTTATCTTTTGTACAATAAAATTAAATACATTATAAAATATTCGATAATGACTTGCTGAAATGTGAAATTAAAATTATTGTTAAGGACATGATTTGAATTTGGTATTTTTAAGATATTAATCGATATATTAAATAAACTGTTTAATAGATAAGTTATCTTTTTGAGAAAATAGGCAAATATCATATAAAAAATACGAGTAAAATAGAAACAATGATTAAATATTATATAGCTTTATTAATAAATAAAATCACTAAATAATTTAATTAAAATTATACCATATAGCCATCGAACTCAGTACTGATCAATTTGTTTCTCCGGTATTCATTTCTTGCTTTACATTTTGGTGTTGTTTTTTTATTTCCTAGGTTTTTATTTCTATTAATATATTTTTTATTCATAAAGATTTTAAGGTTTCATCTTTCGATGGGAATTTTTCATTTCATGGGGACAACATCATTATCTTGGTATTTTTTTCTAAATATTATTGACACCAAATAAGTAAACCTATTAATTTGTATTTGAAGTTAATGTATTGATATTTTTTGTAATACCTTCAGTGTAGTTTGCTTATATATTTAAATGTCTCGCAACCTTTCCATATAGAATTAATGCGTGATTTGTATGTTAGGCGACATTTAGAATCTGGGAAAAAAATAAATTCTTTTTGTAACTTGAAGAAATTAATATTGATTTTGTGACTCAAATGTCTTCTATTGAATGAAATGATGAGTTATTCAATGAGAAATAATCATATTTTATCAATTGACTTTTTATAGAATTGATAACAATTAAATTATATTAATTTAAACTGAGTAAGTTTGAATTGAACAAATGACAAATAATTAGTAAGGAACTAGTCCACACTAGCTAGTCGAATGAACCATAGCTTTAAGGGTCAAACCTAACCATTTTAGAGTCAAAATATAAAAATAAAAGAAATTATCTTTTATTTAATATTGAGAATATGTATATGTATAAGTTTATAATCTCATATAATAAAATATTTTTTTATGTTTTTGAAATGTAAGCCAAGTTGTTGTGACATCGATGATGTCGAAAGACAAATCTATCTTCTAAAATCAAAACAATTTTGGGTTTAGTAATAAAATTTATTTATAGATTTAAAAAACCATCACCTACAATTATGGTTCATAGAATATCTAATGGTCTACGAGAGTTTAGGTAAAAAAAACTAGTTGTGCAAAGAAAAGACGTATTACTCTTGCTATACATTAATTATGGTAGGCCGTGTTTTTTAGTGATTGTTAATCTAAGACCTATTTTTATTTGTTGATCTCTTCTAAGTTTCAAAATTAATCTCTATTTATGAGAAAATATATATCTTATCTGGTTAAATCTTAACCATTTTACTTATATACTCCAAAATATAAATGTATATAACTCAATATAAATATTAATTAAACAAATAAACAATTATGGGATTTTTAAAATTTTGGTAAAGTCCTAATGGATAATCATAAACTAGCCATGATATCCATTTTATATTTTAAAACATTATTACATTATGATTTTTGAACTTTATGAAAGTATGCATGAAAAATATTTAGATTTGGTTGAATGAAGTGAAAAACCATTTGTTTTTGTTTTTTATCAAATTTCTAAAAAAAAAACCCAGATATTTTTAATATCAAGTTCATATCTTACAATGTAAGTATAAAACAAAATATACTTTGTCTTTTCTAATATAAGAGAGTTTTTTTTTTAATTTTTAAAATTTTTAGAGAAAAGTATGGTATTTTTAATGTTTGATATGTATCTTACAGTGTACATATAACCAAATATTAGATAAAAGTATTGAAAAATCATGGAAGGTACCCATAAATATTTTAAATTAGTATTTACATTTTTTTAGAATTTTTCAAAATTTATTTAGGTTTTGTTCAACAAAATGCATTTTTATTCTAAAACAAACTATAAAACAAGCTTAAAGGTGTGTTTGTCAAACAACCTTTTAGGCCATAAACATTTTTTTTTATCAAAAGTCAAACATGCCTTTACCGATTGACCTGATTTCAAGTCAATGAGGTCAATCTGAAAACATCGGCTCAACCATAGAACAAAATCAACTAAGTTTAACCCAAAACTCAACCAAAACAAAGATTTAAACCAAAATAAAATCAAAACTAAAAAAACACACAAAAATCATAGAAAGCTTTTACGAAATTAGATTTTTTAACTCGGCCCATTAAAAGTATGATTAAGTCATAATACCAAATTAGGTTTTTAATTTAACAAAAAAATATTTTTAAACATAAATAAAATTTTAATTTGAGTGATGATTAAATCAAAATTGACCAATTAAATAATCAAATTAAGTCTTTAGATTTAATATTTATATATATTTTTTCAATAATCATTTGATTTGATTTTAAATATGCATTCTCTCTTCATTTTTGGGTACAATGAGGTACAATTGGGCTCTCAATTTTATCCTAAACTCCACCTTGATTCCTCCATACTTTAAGAACATTTCTTGGCGTGTTTTTGTAAAGTTGTCAGTCTTGTTGTTATTTTATTTTATTGATTTTTTTTCCAAAAGAATAAAGGTATGTTAAGAGGGAAATTTAAAAATAGGTTATGATATTTTTAATGGATAATCATAAATTGATATGATACTCTGTGATTAATTCTAGTATTTTTTTAAAGTATGATATAAATATATTTTTCATGAAAACATATTTTCATAAAAATATGCATGAAGAATTTAGAATTCATATGCATGCATATAAACAATTTTTTTTTTTCATACTGTTTTCCAAACATGCTCTTCACTGAAGCTATATTTTGGAAACACATCTTAAGAAAAAAAAAAACATTTTCTTTACTAAAAACTAGGCATGGCAAGACATGCCTTTACAACTGGAATGGGCTCAGCCCAACCACATGGGCTGGGCTTCTTGTCTTGAGCCCAATCCTAAAAACATAATCCAAAAATAAAACACACAAATTACTTGATTTGTTTTTTCATGTTTTACCCTCTTGCCTCTTTTTTAATATATATTAATGAATTTTTACCCCTTAAATTTGTAAAAATCACCCATTAGTTTAAATAAAAACAATCCTAGTCTGGTTATTTAGATTTAATAAATTAGGTTTGCTTTTGTTATCTTAGAATTAATTTATTTTAAATAGTATTTTGTTAAAAAATATTCCAAGTTGTACAACCAGATGAAAAATAGTATTACATAAAAAAAATTAAATTAGATGAAGATGAAAATTAAACTTGAATTTTTTTTAATTGAATGCTATTGTTTACTAAGTTTATTTTTTTAACATTAAATTAATTAACAATCAATTATTTTTCTTATAATTATCACGGTATTTATTATTATTTTTTAAAATATATTAGATTTTGTTTTTCTTCGACCCGTAATCAATGATCTACTAGTATTCTAGTACGTAAATACTCATATATATTTTTCCAAAGCCCAAAACATAATCCAGCCAGAAGTTCATGACCTCAAAGTTCAAACGCGGTTCCAAATGGGTGTGGTAAATGAGATGCAGAAACCCCAGTCACTGTCACTGCTCAATTTTCAGGAAGACACTGCCCGACTTCCTGAAACAGTGCACGGATAAAGTTTAGAGCTTTCTCAATCTTTAATGGGTCCCGTCTCAAAATGGGATTAAGAAAAGAAAGAAAGAAGACATCTCCTGACCAACAGGAGCTTGTGGTGGTGGGGCATTCCATTTTAAAATTTTCAAGACAGTAAGGTACTCTTCTCTTTCTGTTTGATTCTGTCACTTTAATTTTTTACTTCTCCAATATTCTTTTCTTTGATTCTACACGACCAATATAATATTTTGCTCTCTCGATTTTGTATTGCTTCAATAAAAAAATAAAATAAAAAATCAAGGCAAAAGATTTCATATTGAATAATACATGGGAATTGGCCAAAGTAGAGTTTCTTGGTAGTGATTGTTGTGGTAGCATTTGAAGATGCCTAGAAATGGGGATGAGGGGGCATATAATGCCTACCATTTGCTTTATTATTTGATTTCAAAGGTGGGGTTTTGCTATATTTGAGGGGGCAATTCAAGCAATGATTTTGATATAGCTAAAGGTGTTTGATGAGGAGGGTCACAGAGATTTTAGTTTTAATTAGCTGGGTTTGTACTTTGCCATCAAACTAACACATTTTTTGCTGAAATTAGAGGCAGTCTCTGAAATTTTTACCTCATGTTTCTGTTAAAATATGTGATTGATTTTATACTGGAATTGGATATTGTTTTTGTAATGGAGGCAATAGTAAAATAGTTATCCTTACAAGTTGGTAAATAAAATGTACATAGATGGGCATATCGATACAGCATTCCATATTCAAATTTATGAGAAACAATAAACAAAGGACAAGAACAGAAGCATATTTTGAAAGTAAGGACTACATGACTCCGAGCTCCGATTCCCTTGTAATATTAAAATCTAAATGAGAAGTTACAGAGGCACATGGATAATACGGAGCTTAACTTCTCAAATCTGGCGCAATGGATTGTGATTCGCTTCCCTTCCAAAATTTATGCAGTTTTATCATGTCTTTTGGTGGACGGAGACGCCTTGCTGTAAAATGCATTTGGTGGTTGGTATTATGCCAAGCCATCAGACTTAGCAGTAAATTCTGAATTGAGATTTCATGCTGTGGCGTATGCCATCAGTAAGAAATGATTTCTTTTTTGTTTAAATTGTCAAATATATGATTTATGCCTCTTGGATGCCTGTATAAAATACGTTGTTGAGCACGTGGGATCTTTAAACTGTGGATAGTGTAAAATTGATTGGAGCATAAAAGATAATAAAATTGACAAATACGGTTCAAGTTACTTTGACCATAGAATCCATGGCATCTTTTTTTATTTTCTCAAGTAGTCATCTTGAATAATTTTTTATGATGTTCTACGCTGCAGACCAGAATAAAATTCAGATTCGAAGTTTCTTTTGTTGTTTCCTTGTTTAATATGTTATGCAATTAGTTACCTTTTTGGTCCTTTTTTTTTGGCACCATTTATTTTAGAGAATAAATGACCTGTGTAACGCGGGAGTTGCATGCGACTGTTGAGAAACTGAAATACTAAGTTGAATATTAATCATATTCTTGCACGCTCATGCATGCTTACAAGCGGACACACATGGCCATGCATATCATAGGAACAAAGAAATTGGAATAGCTAAATAAGTATTAAGAATAATGATAGTGGAAACTTTTGGGGTAAAGGTCATTGGTGTGCATGTCACATCAAATAGAAGCAATAAAAGATGGAAGTTAAATTAGAACAAAAACTTTCAAATGAATTGGGAATTCCATGCAGAATATAAAGATATAGATGCATTGGCTAGATTCAGTATTTCCAGAAATTTCATTCTACATATTCAATAAAAGAAACTATTTTCTTGTCAAATCTAGCAGTGGGGTTGTGTAAAAGAGATGGACAGCTGATTGGTGGCTGTGTTTTTAGGATCCATAAGCTGCTTGGAAGAAACTGGAATGCACTTCACAAGACAACCAATTGGCCAAGACAGAACTGCAATGCCAATGCAGGCACCCCACTGTTCCCAATTCAACCTCTCAGTGCTGGCAAACTTCTTCAGAAGCTCCACCATTATCACTTGAAGAATTATTGTAACTCCAATGATTGCCAAAAACAACTTGTTCTTATGTATCCCCTTGAAGATGTTCTTTTTCTCCAGCTTCCTTGCATTGAACTCATTAAACACCTGGCAGAGGACAAAAGTGTTGAAGATGAGGGTGTTATTAGTTTTCTCATCCACACCAAACATGGCCTTTCCCTTGAATTGCAGAGCCAGTAAAATGGCAACCTGATACAGAGCCTGAGCAAGGAGGTTCCTCCACATGATTTTGGTAATGAGTGGCTCTGATCGACCCACAGGTTTCTTTTCCATGAGATCACTGGTGGGTTGCTCAGTAGCTAGGGCTAGTGCTCCCAAGGTGTCCATTATGAGATTAACCCACAGCAGCTGAACTGCAGTTAGAGGGACTTTACCAGAAGAAATAGCCGCAACAAAGTTGATGGCTAGGGCAGCAACATTGACAGTGAGCTGAAATTGAATGAACTTCTGAATGCTGTTGTAGACACATCTTCCCCACCTCAACACAGTTACCACTGAGCTGAAGTTATCATCCAATATGACAATGTCTGAGCTCTCCTTTGCCACCTCAGTCCCTTGAATTCCCATGGAGAGCCCAATATCTGCTTCCTTTAGAGCGGGGGCATCATTTGTGCCATCACCAGTGACTGCTACAACATGGCCTTTCTCCTTTAAACACTGTACCATCAGAAGCTTGTCAAACGGGGATGATCTTGCCATCACCAGGATATTGTCAATCCTGGCCATTCTCTCTTCAGGTGAGTAGTTTCTGAATTGCACACCTTCCACTACAGCACCATTCTGCATGTCTTGTTCAGGATTGAGAATCCCACATTCAATAGCTATGGCTTTTGCTGTATGCACATTGTCACCAGTTATCATTTTAACATTCACTCCTGCACTCTTACAAGATTCTACCGCTGTTCTAACTCCCGGTCGGCATGGGTCTTTCAATCCAACAAGGCCCAACAAGGCCAGCCCACTTTCTTGAAGCTTCTCAGAGGCTTGCCCATTGTCTTCTGCAACTGTTTTGTGGGCAAAAGCAATGCATCGTAGGCTTTTGGATGCCATGCTTTGAATTATGGCCCCAAGCTGCACTTTCTCTTCCTCATTCAAGCTTTTCAGTGCTCCATTTCTGTCATAATAATTTGAACACATGGCTAGTATCATCTCAGCAGCTCCTTTCCAGTGTGTGTGAATTACCTTCTCATTGTTTTTCCTCATCAATACCCCGCTTCTCTTTTTCTCAGACGAAAAGGTGTCTACATGTATTATTTCCAATTTTTCCCTTGTTTCATTGATATTCATACCCAAATCCATCTGAGCCCAAGAAAGTATCGCCTTTTCAGTTGGACTACCAGTAATTTCAGGAACTGAAGTAGCATGTGATTTGTTAAGAGTACCTGTTGTGTTTGAAGCAACTCCTTCTTGTAGTAACTGATAGACCTCCGATTCTATTTCAGTCAAAGAATTATCGTCAATTATCTCTTTGCCAAGCCAAAACTCTGTAACCTTCATCTGGTTTAAAGTAAGAGTGCCTGTTTTGTCTGTGCAGATTGTTGTGGCCGAACCCATTGTTTCACAAGCAGAGAGTTTACGAACCATGGCATTGTCTTTCATCATTCTCTTCATTGAGTACGCCAGAGTTAGAGTTACAGCTAGTGGCAGACCTTCCGGAATTGCCACCACGACAATAGTCACTGCTGCAGCAATAATACCCACAACTGAATCCAGCACATCACTGACCTTTGTCTGGCTCCCAACGTATTCTTTGCGGCCATTGTCATCTCTTGTGTTTCCTGTAAAGTACCTTATCATCAGAACCGCAAGAACAAGGACGGCAACTGTCAATCCAACCTTCCCAATAGAAGAAGTGAGCTTGTTGAGGCGGGCTTGCAATGGAGTTTGCTCATCCAAATCATGACATATCGAACTCATCATCTCACCCCATGCTGTATTCATGCCAACAGATGTAACAAGCATGAAACCAAAGCCATCAGTCACCTTTGTACCAGAGAGCAAGAAAGGGTGGTCGTTGCCATTCACCTCAACATGGTCGCTCTCACCACTCATGCTAGATTCATCGACCTTCAAAGAATAACCATTCAAGAACATCCCGTCAGCAGGTATCTGGTCCCCTATCTTCAAAGACACCACATCCCCCACCACCACGTCAAAAATTGATATATGACGATGTCTCCCATCTCTCACCACTTGCACGTTTATATTGTTTCTCTCGTCAGATAATTTCTCAAACTGCTTGGATTGCTTGGAATTGCTGACAGCGGAGACAGCAACAACAAGAATTATAGCAACAATAATGCTTCCTCCATCATACCATCCTTCTTTCAGGCCATGCTGTTTGATACCAAATCCCAGAGACATGATAGCACAGACCAAAAGAATAATTATGGTCATGTCCTTGAATGCTTCAACAACAAAGCTGAGAAAGCTTTTCACAGGAGGCTTCTTAAACTTATTTGCACCAAAAACATCCCTTCTATGCGGAACACCAGCCTCCTTTGCACCATTCTTGACATCGGTCTCTAGAATTGCGGTGGCAACTTGTGCAACTCCTCCCAGTTGTTTCAAAGATTCAAGGTTCTTTCCTTTTACCATATCTGCGAGTGCTCTCTGATCAACATTCATCAGAGAAACGAGGTTCTCACGCGGGGTATCATCGCGAACGTCAATAGCGACATAGGAGAGGGAACGCAAGAGCTTGGTCTGACTCTCAAGAGCTTTCTTGGACAAAGAGCCAAGAAGCCTGGTGAAGTGTATGGCCGTGTAAGCCACCCTCCATCTTCGCTGATTGCGTTTTGACTCTGGTAAGAGATTTTCTCCATCAAGAATGATCTTATCTCCAGTTTTTCGACACCTCATGGTCATGACTGCGTAGGAAAACAAGCTCAAGAGTCAAAACAAGCTCAAGAGTCAAAACAAGCTAAAGACACGGTTTTTTTTCCTCCTTGGAGAACAAAGAAAAGGACAGGTTGAAAAGGACTCAGAACAGTTTGTAAACGCCCTTTAGGGTTTTTTCTTGGAGGAACAGTGAAGAGGATATTGAAGGATGATAGAGAGTGGAGGAGGGTGATGGGCTTTATAGGTGATCAGTTTGGCAGGAAGCTGCACTGTAATTTCCATGAATCTTCAGTGTTGCTTCGTTCCTTATCAAATTCTCGTCAGGTTTGTTGATTGGTTCTTCCTATTAAGGACTTCTTTAAGAGGAAATTAAACTTTTATTTTTCTTTTCTTTTTATTTTTATTTATTGCATTGTGGCCTTCATTTTAAATCATCAGTTACAGAAGATGCATGGAGTACGAAACGTCTCAGAAAGTCCAAGAGCATGTTTGATAAATAAATAAAATTAAAAAAAAAGAAAATTGATTTTATTTATTTATGTTTTTGTTTCGATGATGTAAAAAAAATTAATAATAATACTATTTTAATATATTTTTAAATAAATCAACCGTCGAATTCAAGTTGCTTTTCACAAAATTCGGATGTTTTTATTTTCTTACCATTAATTATTTTTCATGCGATATTCCAAGCAACTTCCAATCAGCAAATGGAGGAAAGATTTTACACGTGGCTGTTACTTGTTTACCAATTAAAGAGATTTTTTACTCGTTTTGGTTTAACAACTCATAATTTCCAATCAATCAATTGATTATACATAAGATAAAAACAATTACAATAATAGATAGTTTTATTTTTGCTAATAAATTCGTTGTTTTTTTATACAATCTTTGCTTTACGTGTTGTCATATGATTGGCAGGCTTTGTCATTTTAATTTACTTCAAACAAGCATTTTAATAGTAATAAGCTTATTATTATTATTATTATTATTATTATTATTATTATTTTCCTACGAATTTCGTGCTTTTGCTCTTTGATTTTCCTTTCAGAATCTTAATCGAGAAGAAAGTGATATGATTCTTCCATGCAGATTGCAGGGAATAGGATTCCCAATCCTTCCACACAACCACGATCTTTCCAAAATATATTCCCATCCCCAAATTAATATTAAGTTTATTATGGCATGGAGTGTGGAAAGTATAGAAGAGCATCTCATTGATTGAATTGATTTTAAAAATGATTATTTATTTATTTATTTATTTTTAAAATATAAGAAAAGTATTTTTTAAAAAATACTTTTGAAACATAATATCAAACAACTTTTTTTCAAAAAATTTCCCCCACTACTTTTTGTATACAAAGTGATGGACGGACCTTTTTTAAATAGGATACCTAACAACTATATGTTATTATTGGATTATGTTTTTGTATTATTAATGGAACAATTCGTTTTTATTAAAGTAATAATTATTTTTATTTTAAATTAATTAATTTAATATGAATATGAATGATTTTAATAACTGGATCGATAGCGTTTTCCATAAAATACAAATAGATTTAGGGCCCGACGATTTAAAAATACTTTTTTTTTGGACTTTATTTGATGGTCTGAAGTAAAAGATAATTGTTAAAAAAATATATAATTTAATTTATTTTTTTAAAAGTAAAAAACATCTTAAAAATCAATCCCCGTCAAACTCCACAAACAACCTCTTGACATCAAGTCTTTTCAATGAGGATTGAAATCCATTATAAAAGGAATAATATTAAAATCACCGAACATTTAAAGTTACAGGTGCGTTTGGCACGACGATTCGGATTCTAAACGATTTAATCACAATTTGGATGACATATATAGGATCTCTGATGTAATTGCTCTTTTAATCTTGGAACAATGTTCTTCTTGCCAAACACAAACACGTAATATTTATAATTTTCACAAAAAAATAATTAGATTCTAGAATTCTTTGAGTTTTAACCATATTATTTTAATCTATTTTCTTTTTTGATGAGTTTCTTTTATTGTTTTGTTGTGCTTTCATCTACTTCATCAGTAATACTCATGATCTCTAAGAATCATAGTTTTTTTATTTATAAAAAAAGATGAATACAATAGAAGGAGATAAATAAACGAAGAAAATCAAATCTCACACCCATAAAAGTGATTATACATGTGTATACTAACTCTCTTGCTTCTTCTTTTTTTTAAAAAAATAAAAAATAAATAAATAGGACTGATTACTTCATAAACATCATATAATTTTCTACACATATAATATCTTATGTTTTTTTTTATACGAAATTTTTTATTTCTTGAAAAATATACTTTGTGGATCTAGATGAGCGAATAAAACCCTAGTTGTTACAGACTTTTACAAGTGATGTACGTTCTGACTTGAACTCGAGATCTGTTGTGCAAATCACAAACCCTGATAACATAATATCTTACGCATCATAAAGCTTTTCAAGAAAAAAACACAGCTCATTTCTTTTCAAGCCAAGAAAAACTTGAACTTGTAAATTTCTTGAAACGATGCACAATGACCTTATCAATTAGGTGAAAGGGAATGTAGAAGATAATGTGGAATCCCAAGACCCGAAGACTGCAGATCATCAAGATATTGAAGGAGATCAAGACAGTGAAGGAGATTAGGCTAACAAGTTATAAGATAAGGATTAGATTTAATATGTATAAACACTATAGGACTCTGTTAAGAGTCAAATAGAGTAGAACTCTTTTACTGTGAACTATAAATATGTAATCCTTGTATCACAATTTATCACCGTGAAATAGAATCCAGAATTCATTCATAATCATCTCTACTTCTTATATGGTATCAGAGCATTAAAAAGACTAACGTCTCATCATGTCTTCTTCTCCTTCTTCCTCTGCAACTCAAACCTCCTCCCCTGCCTCACCAGTCTGTACAACAATAATTCTCATCTCTAATATTGTTTCTCTCAAATTAACACCAGACAATTACCCACTGTGGAAAACACAGTTAATACACTACTTTCGTGGCCAAGACTTATTTGGCTATCTTGATGGCACTGTCACTTGTCCTCCTAAACTTCTCACTACTTCCCACCCTGCAACCAACTCAGTCACTGAAATTCCAAATCCTGCGCATTATCAATGGTTGCGACAGGACAGTTTAATTTTGAGCACACTAATGTCTTCCATGACAGAAAACGTTCTGGCTCAAATTGTCTCTTATTCAACTTCTCATCAAGTGTGGCAGGCACTCGCAACAAATTTTTCTTCTCAATCTCGAGCTCGCACAATCCAGGTTCGCACTCAACTTGCGAATGCCAAAATGGGCAGTCAATCTGCCAATGACTACTTCTTATTTGTCAAGAAATTAGCTGACGAACTTGCCATGGTTGGACAACCCCTGAGATGCGATGATATTATTTCATATATTCTTGCTGGCTTAGGGCATGAATATGACAGCCTTGTCTCCTCAATTTATGCCCGAACTGACTCAGTCACCATTGAGGAGGTATATTCTCTTCTTATTGTTACAGAAGCTCGACTCAATCGTCATCATCTCTCTTCCACCAATTCATTCGCTGAAGCTAATATTGCACAACGCCATCAAGGCTATTCCAGCAATAAACCCAGAAATAATTTTCGAAATAATTTTCGGGGTCGTGGCCAACATCATTCTTCTTCTTATCGTAATGGGAATACCTTTTCTCACAAAAACGACAACTACAATACCTCTACTATTATATGCCAAGTTTGTGGAAAACAGGGACATTCAGCAAGAAAATGTTACCATCGGTTTGATCTCACATATCAGCAGTCTTCTTCCCCTCACAATAAACAGGCCTTCCTCTCCACCCATAGCCGAGACAATGATTGGCATGCGGACACAGGTGCAACACATCACATTACTCACGATATGACCCATTTAGACCTTAAGAGTGATGACTACAATGGATCGGATCAGCTGCAAGTGGGTAATGGCCAAGGTTTGCATATTTCTAAAACTGGCAAAACCTCTCTTCATACTCTTTCTCACTCGTTCCTTTTAAATGATGTTCTCCTTGTTCCTGAAATTCAGAAAAATCTAATTTCTGTCCAAAAATTCTGCATTGATAATAACGTTTATTTCGAATTTCATGGCTATTTCTTTCTTGTGAAGGATTACTCGGGGATCGTCCTTCATCGCGGCCATGTTCTTGATGGTTTATACCTTTTCACGTCAAAGAACCCGTCTCCTCAAACTTTCTCCAGCCTTCGTGTCTCGTATGATCAATGGCATAAACGCCTTGGTCATGCCTCTTCTCCAGTCGTCCAAAAAGTGCTTTCCTCTAATAAATTGACAGTTGATAAATCAAATACGCACTCTATATGCACTGATTGTCAATTGGCAAAAAGTCATGCCTTGCCATTTCATAAATCCAATTATGTTTCTACATCTCCGTTGGACTTAATTTTTACTGATGTTTGGGGTCCAGCATCTGTAGCTTCTACTACTGGTGCTCGTTATTATGTCAGCTTTCTAGATAATTACTCTAAGTATTTGTGGTTGTTTCCAATCAAATTGAAATCCGATGTTGAACATATTTTTATGCAATTTCAATGCTACGTGGAAAAACAATTTAACCATAAAATCAAAGCAATTCAATCTGATTGGGGGGGTGAGTATCGCCGACTTCACAAATATTTTCAAACAAATGGCATAGCCCATCGTATTGCATGTCCACATACTCACCAACAAATTGGTTCTATTGAGCGAAGACATCGCCAAATTGTTGAAGTAGGCCTCAGTTTATTAGCTCACTCCCAATTACCTTTACTGTACTGGGAAGATGCATTTACCACCGCCACTTTTATAATAAATCGCCTACCCACACCAATACTCAAAAATCTGTCACCATACGAAATTCTACATCACAGGGTCCCAGATTTTTCTTTCTTGAGAGTTTTCGGATGTGCATGCTGGCCAAATCTTAGACCCTATAACAGACATAAACTAGATTTTCGGAGCAAGACATGTGTTTTCATTGGCTACAGTATAAATCATCATGGTTACAAGTGTCTTGATTTATCAACTGGTCGAGTGTATGTGTCCCGACATGTCATCTTTGACGAAAATTTGTTTCCTTACAAAAATCACATATCTTCTCCACTATCTTCAAATTCCAATTCCCCCACACATGTCACACTGCCACTTCACTCTCCAGTCCCCATTCAAGCCAGTTTTTCGGATATGCTTACCCCACCACAACCACTTGCTACTAATCAATCTATTTCTTTAGTCTCTCACTCTGCAGGTACCGCCGTTGAGTCCAATGAAAGAAGCGCTGCACCTCCTTCAGTTGAAAATGCTGCTGAATTGCAGGTGAACACTGCCGCTACAGACCCAATTCAGCCTCCCGTGCAAGCAGCAACCAGGACCCATGCGATGGCCACAAGATCACGCAACAACATATTTAAACCGAAGCAGAATTCTGATGATTTCATACGGTATCCTCTACCAAAAGCTCTCATTTCAACTATCCAGTCAACTGATATTGAGCCATCTTGTTATAGTGATGCAGTTAAATTTCCACAATGGCGCAATGCTATGAATAATGAATTTGATGCACTTTTACGCAATGCTACTTGGTCACTGGTTATTCCCCCTCCTACTGCCAACATTGTAGGCTGCCGTTGGATCTATAAAATCAAGAAAAAGGCTGATGGTTCTATAGAACGATTCAAGGCAAGACTTGTTGCCAAAGGTTTTCATCAACAAGAGGGTATTGATTTCAACGAAACATTCAGTCCTGTCGTGAGACATGCTACAATTCGCACTGTTTTGTCCATTGCGATTTCTTCCAACTGGCACATAAAGCAAATTGATATACAAAATGCCTTTCTTCATGGCAACTTGGAAGAAGAAGTTTACATGACTCAACCACAGGGTTATGTCCATCCCCAATATCCTGATCATCTTTGTCGCCTACATAAATCCATTTATGGATTGAAACAAGCACCAAGGGCTTGGTTCTCTCGGCTCACAGACAAATTACGGGAGATTGGTTTTGTTGCTAGCATATCTGACCCTTCATTATTTATTTGTCACAGGGATAAGGTTATAGTATTAGTCATCATTTATGTTGACGATATTATAATTACCAGTGCATCAAATCCTGTCATTCATCATATTATTCAGTGTTTACATTGCGACTTTGTTGTCAAGGAACTAGGGGACCTTAATTACTTTTTGGGAGTGGAAGTATTACGCTGCAAAGAAGGTTTATATCTCACACAAAGGAAATATGTGGCAGACCTATTAAGAAGAACACACATGGACGAAGCAAAGCCTTGCAAAAGTCCAATGTCCACTAACTGTCACCTTTCGGCAAATGATGGCAATACATTTTCTGATGCTCCCCTTTACAGACAAGTAGTTGGAAGCTTACAATATTTGTCTTTCACAAGACCTGATCTCTCCTTCTCCATCCACAAGGTCAGCAAGTTCATGCATCATCCACTGGAACCACATTGGCAGGCTGTCAAAAGAATTTTACGCTACCTAAAGCATACTATCTCCACTGGTCTGTTCATTCGGGCATCATCTTCCTCTACTGTACAAGCTTATTCAGATTCGGATTGGGCAGGGGATAGGGACGATCGACGGTCTGTAAGTGCTTATTGTATCTTCATGGGCAAAAATCTCCTCTCCTGGCGCTGCAAGCAACAAGCTACAGTTGCTCGCAGCAGCACAGAGGCCGAATACAAGTCACTTGCGGATGCTGCTTCTGAAATCAAATGGCTACAGTCACTGTTAAAGGAAATTAATTTACAAAGCTCAGTAACACCAGTTCTATGGTGTGATAACATTGGGGCTACATATTTGACAGTCAATCCTATCTTCCATGCCAGAACAAAGCACATTGAAATTGACTTTCATTATGTGCGAGATCAAGTGCAGCAAAAACAAATCACAGTTCAATTTATCTCCTCCAAAGATCAGCTCGCAGACTCACTAACCAAACCATTATCTCCTCACAAATTCTCAGAAACTTTAGCCAATCTGAATGTGCGCACACTACCCTTCAGATTGAGGGGGCGTGTAGAAGATAATGTGGAATCCCGAAGACCCAGCACCTGCAGTCATCAAGATGTTGAAGGAGATCAAGACAGTGAAGGAGATTAGGCTAACAAGTTATAAGATAAGGATTAGATTTAATATGTATAAACACTATAGGACTCTGTTAAGAGTCAAATAGAGTAGAACTCTTTTACTGTGAACTATAAATATGTAATCCTTGTATCAGCAATTTATCACCGTGAAATAGAAACCAGAATTCATTCATAATCATCTCTACATCTTATAGGGAATACATCTTGTTTTTAAAGACTTGGACGGACTAATTTGACCGAGTGTTGACCACGTAAGCCATGCACTTTGCTTTTTTTTTCCCCTCCTAATTATACTATAATTTTTTTCCTCTCTTTTTATGACGATCACAATTCAAATGGTCATGATGGATTATGGCGTGGAAGAACCTACGTGAAACTACCTCACATGGGAAGACGCAATAAGATTATGGCGTCACGATTAGAATACTGTGACCTTAAAACCACCTATCAGAATTCCCATGATGGATCGAGTTTCACGTTTGTGATCTATATTGTTTTACAAAAAAAAAAAAGAGTACATGTTTTGGAAACCATACATGAAACTATGTTACTATACGTTTTGTTAGTGTTTTACAAATAAAGGAGAGATATATTTGGTTGGAAATAAAAAGAAAAACATAAAAATAAACTATATATATATATATTTATCTTTTTCAACTTCCATTAATACTACGTACCTCCATTAAACCAGCCATGCGTGTCACCTTTCAACCTTTAAGAGGAGAAACCTTGAAATAAGTATTTGAGCCACCACCAAAAGAGAAGACAAGTCTTGTTAGAGAAGGGAAGAAGAAAACCAGTGTCCGAAGGAGATAAAAACTCAAGTTAAAGGGAAACTAGACATCTTCAAAGTCAATCTGTATAAGTAAACTCCAGAAATTGAAAATTCTAAAGATTATTAATTTAAAAAGAAAGAGGATGTAAACATGATTATTAATCTGAACCATGCATGAACTTAGTCAAAATTTGGAGTGAGTTTTTTTCTGAGCTGACTAGGTCGAGTTGATCCCAGGTTCTTATTTAAGTTACACCGATTCAATTCTCTTTGTATTTTTGTTGAAACTCAGCTTAATACATGTTTGAAATCGTGTTTCTAAATCGTTTTTGAAAAAAAATAATTTTTTTTTAATTTTTTTATGATTTTAGATTATTTTGATATGTTGATGTCAAAAATTATTATTTTGATGTATTTTTGAAAAAAAAAATCAATTTAAAAAACAAATTCAACCATACTTCTAACCCAAACCCAGGATCACGGGTGGGGTCAATCATCGAGTTAGATCTATTTTTAAAACCATGCTTTCAACCGGATCATGGAGCATGTATTTTCTCTGGATGTTTTTATTTATTTAGTCCCTGAATTTACTCTTCTTTTTTTCTGAGTGATAACACAGAGGAGGAACGTCGTTGCGGACTCAAGAAATCAAATGTAATGGCAAATTGAAGGACGCAATCCAATTTTGTTTTCTGGGAGTAAAAGCATCCTTACGCGTTGTCACAGGAATATTCTCATGACGTGTCCCACCAATCTCAACCGCTGGCCCTACCCTTCCTTCCCGCGTTCCCAATCCTTTCTCTAACTTAGCCCTTTCTTGTCTCACTAATTACCATTCTCACCCGGATTCGATTTGCCCCTGGCCATCACCCATCTAGTAAAAAACGAAGCAGAATAGAGATTATATATATGTAATTAAATAGAAACCATTAGAGTGATTACTAAAAAATGCACTTTGTTTTTAATTTTCAAAAACAATAAAAAAGAGAAAAAATAATTCCATTTCACATCCTAGATATTGACAAAAAAAAGTATTTCATCATTTTTTTTACTTTATATATTTTAACGTCGTGCTTGTTTGATTACGCGTTGCCACATCCCAGAACGTACGTGTTCCCATAAGGTATATATCTTTTTGACCTAGCTTGCTGCCTCAGAAATGGAGGTTCCTTCTAATTCTTTCTGACTCATCTTCTCTTGGCGTGCATGTGACATCAAATAGAAGCAATAAAGGATGAAAGTTAAATTAGAACAAAAACTTTGTCATGAATTGGGAACTCCATGCAGAATATATATATAAAGATATATGTACGTGCATTTGCTAGATTCAGTATTTCCAGAAATTTGATTCTACATATTCTGTAAAGGAAACAATTTTATTGTCAAATCGAGCAGTAGGGTTGTGTAAAAGAGATGGACAGCTGATTGGTGGCTGTGTTTTTAGGATCCATAATTAAGATGCTTGGAAGAAATTAACTGGAATGCACTTCACAAGACAACCAATTGGCCACGACAGAACTGCAATGCCAATGCTGGCACCCCACTGCTCCCAATTCAACCTCTCAGTGCTGGCAAACTTCTTCAGAAGCTCCACCATTATCACTTGAAGAATTATTGTAATTCCAATGATTGCCAAAAACAACTTGTTCTCATGTATCCCCTTGAAGATGTTCTTTTTCTCCAGCTTCCTTGCATTGAACTCATTAAACACCTGGCAGAGGACAAAAGTGTTGAAGATGAGGGTGTTATTAGTTTTCTCATCCACACCAAACATGGCCTTTCCCTTGAATTGCAGAGGCAGTAAAATGGCAACCTGATACAGAGCCTGAGCAAGGAGGTTCCTCCACATGATTTTGGTAATGAGTGGCTCTGATCGACCCACAGGTGTCTTTTCCATGAGATCACTGGTGGGTTGCTCGGTAGCAAGGGCTGGTGCTCCCAAGTTGTCCATTATGAGATTAACCCACAGCAGCTGAACTGCAGTTAGAGGGACTTTACCAGAGGAAATAGCCGCAACGAAGTTGATGGCCAGGGCAGCAACATTGACAGTGAGCTGAAATTGAATGAACTTCTGAATGTGGTTGTAGACACATCTTCCCCACCTCAACACAGATACCACTGAGCTAAAGTTATCGTCCAATATGACAATGTCTGAGCTCTCCTTTGCCACCTCAGTCCCTTGAATTCCCATGCAGAGCCCAACATCTGCTTCCTTCAGAGCGGCGGCATCATTTGTGCCATCACCAGTGACTGCTACGACATGGCCTTTCTCCTTTAAACACTGTACCATCAGAAGCTTGTCAAACGGGGATGATCTTGCCATCACCAGGATATTGTCAATCCTGTCCATTCTCTCTTCATGTGAGTAGTTTCTGAATTGCTCACCTTCTACTACAGCACCATTCTGCAGGTCTTGCTCGGGATTGAGAATCCCACATTCAATAGCTATCGTTCTTGCTGTATGAACATTGTCACCAGTTATCATTTTAACATCCACTCCTGCACTCTTACAAGATTCTACCGCTGTTCTAACTCCCGGTCGGCATGATTCTTTCAATCCAACAAGGCCCAACAAGGCCAGCCCACTTTCTTGAAGCTTCTCAGAGGCTTGCCCATTGTCTTCTGCAACTATTTTGTGGGCAAAAGCAATGCATCGTAGGCTTTTGGATGCCATGCTTTGAATTATGGCCCCTAGCTGCACTTTCTCTTCCCCATTCAAGCTTTTCAGTGCTCCATTTCTGTCATAATAATTTGAACACATGGCTAGTATCATCTCAGCATCTCCTTTCCAGTGTGTGTGAATTACCTTCTCATTGTTTTTCCTCATCAATACCCCGCTCCTCTTTTTCTCAGAAGAAAAGGTTTCTACATGTGCTGTTTCCAATTTTTCCCTTGTTTCATTGATATTCATACCCAAATCCATCTGAGCCCAAGAAAGTATCGCCTTTTCAGTTGGACTACCAGTAATTTCAGGAACTGAAGTAGCATGTAATTTGTTAACGGTACCTGTTGTGTTTAAAGCAACTCCTTCTTGTAGTAACTGATAGACCTCCGATTCTATTTCACTGACAGAATTATCGTCAATTGTCTCTTTGCCAAGCCAAAACTCGGTGACCTTCATCTGGTTCAAAGTAAGAGTGCCTGTTTTGTCTGTGCAGATTGTTGTGGCCGAACCCATTGTTACACAAGCAGACAGCTTACGAACCATGGCAATATCTTTCATCATTCTCTTCATAGAGTAAGCCAGAGTTAGAGTTACAGCTAGTGGCAGACCTTCCGGAATTGCCACCACGACAATAGTCACTGCTGCAGCAATAATACCCACAACTGAATCCAGCTCACCACTGACCTTTGTGTGCCTCCCAACTTTTTCTTTGCAGCCATTGTCATCTCTAGTGTTTCCTGTAAAGTACCGTATCATCAGAACCGCAAGAACAAGGAAGTCAACTGTCAATCCAAGCTTTCCAATAGAAGAAGAGAGCTTGTTGAGGCGGGCTTGCAATGGAGTTTGCTCATCCAAATCATGGCATATCGAACTCATCCTCTCACCCCATGCTGTATTCATGCCAACAGATGTGACAAGCATGAAACCAAAGCCATCAGTCACCTTTGTACCGGAGAGCAAGAAAGGGTGGTCGTTGCTATTCACCTCAACATGGTCGCTTTCACCACTCATGCTAGATTCATCGACCTTCAAAGAATAACCATTCAAGAACATCCCGTCAGCAGGTATCTGGTCCTCTATCTTCAAAGACACCACGTCCCCCACCACCAGGTCAAAAATTGATAGATCACGATGTCGCCCATCTCTCACCACTCGCACGTTTATATTGTTTCTCTCGTCAGATAACTTGTCAAACTGCTTGTATTGCTTGGAATTTCTGACAGCGGAGACAGCAACAACAAGAACTATAGCAACAATAATGCTTCCTCCATCATACCATCCTTCTTTCAGGCCATGCTTTTCGATACCAAATCCCAGAGACATGATAGCACAGACCAAAAGAATAATTATGGTCATGTCCTTGAATGCTTCAACAACAAAGCTGAGAAAGCTTTTCACAGGAGGCTTCTGAAACTTATTTGCACCAAAAACATCCCTTCGATGCGCAACACTAGCCTCCTTTGCGCCATTCTTGACATCGGTCTGTAGAATTGCGGTGGCAACTTGTGCAACTCCTCCCAGTTGTTTCAAAGATTCAAGGTTCTTTCCTTTTACCATATCTGCGAGTGCTCTCTGATCAACATTCATCAGAGAAACGAGGTTCTCACGCGGGGTATCATCGCGAACGTCAATAGCGACATAGGAGAGGGAACGCAAGAGCTCGGTCTGACTCTCAATAGTTTTCTTGGACAAAGAACCAAGAAGCCTGGTGAGGTGTATGGCCGTGTAAGCCGCCCTCCATCTTCTCTGATAGCGTTTTGACTCTGGCAAGAGATTTTGTCCATTACGAATGATCTCATCTCCAGTTTTTCAACACCTCATGGTCATGACTGCGTAGGAAAACAATCTCAAGAGTCAAAACAAGCGAAAGACACAGGTTTTCTTCTTCTTCTTGCAATACAAAGAAAACGACAGGTTGTAAAGGACTGGTGATCAGAGTAGTTTGTAAACGTCCTTTAGGGTTTTTGTTTTTGAAGGAACTGTGATGAAGATATTGAAGGATGATAGAGATCCTGGAGGAGGGTTTTTGCTTCATATAGATAAGATTTGGAAGCAGAAGTTCATGACCGAGTTCAAACTCGGTTCCAAATGAGTGTGGCAAGTCCCTGTTTCAAAAATTTTGTTTAGAGTTTTTTTTTTTTGATGGAACAGTCATGAAGATATCGAAGGATGATAGAGAGTAATCGAGGAGAGGTTGTTTTTATAGGTTGCAGGAAGCTGCACTGTAATTTCCTTGAATCTTCAGTGTTGCTTCGTTCCTTATCAAATTCTCGTCAGGTTTGTTGATTGGTTTCTTCCTATTAAGAAACTGTACACGCGTAAAGAAAGAAAGGAAGACATTTCCTGACCAACAAGAGCTAGTGGTGGTGGGGCATCATTTTAATATGAACACATATTTTTTTGCTGAAATTAGAGAGTCTCTGAAATTATGACCTCATGTTTCTGTTAAAATATGTGATTGATTTTATACTGGAATTGGATATTGTTTTTGTAATGGAGGCATAGTAAAATAGTTATCCTTATAAGTTGGTGTATAAAATGTGCATATCGAAGCAGCATTGCGTATTCAAACTTATGAGAAACAATAAAAAAGACAAGAACACAAGCATATTTTAAAAATAAAGACTACACGACTCTGAACTCAAAATATACTAAAAATATCGGTGTTTCAATATGCATAATACTGAAGATTATAATAGTGTATTTTTGATCGATTCAGTTTTAGTTCATTTTTAATTCGGTTGATTTACCGGTTTTTTAATTTTTATTTTATTATTTATACAATAAAATAACATTTTTAGTCCTCGAAAAAAATAAAAAAAAAACACATTTAACATTGAGAGACTTCTCTAATATGTCGCAATGGATTGCGATTCCCTTGCTGTAAAATGCATTTGGTGGATTGTATTGTGCCAAGCCACAAAACTTATCAGTAACTTCTGAACTGAGATTTCATGTTGTGGTTTGCCATTAGTTAATCTTTTGGGCGTAAAATGATAATAAATAGTTTGATATCTGCATAACAAGTTTCGAGTTCGAGCCAAGACATACATCTTTTATAAGAGTATGAGACAATCGGAGTTTTACTCGCTCATCTAGATTCATAAAATTGACTAATATAGTTAAAGTTGTTATGATTAATTACAAATACAAGGAACAACAACAGAAACTTGAGGCATATTTGTACATTGTCTTTAAAGATATTTGTCCAACAATAAGATATGTTCTAGTCACTTGAAAGATTAAAGGGCCATTAACTTCAGTAACCATGAAATTTATCGAGGTACACCTAAATTAATCCAGTCACTCAAGTTAATAAAAAAAAATCAAGGAAATTCTTTTATGATTTCCAAAGACGAATGCATGAGTACTTTACATGTGGAGAGATGTAGAGAAGAAAACCTCTGTGCATGTGGTGGCCTAGGCGTGACAATATTCATTTATTATTATTTGTTTTTTTTGGGACCACCTTTTTTTTATTTCTATGAGTTCTACTTTTCAATTTTCCTTTTCGAGCTTCTTCTTTCTTTTCTTTTTTTCATTTTCCCTGAATTTCATATTCCTGTCTTCTTCTATCCTCCCATATCCTTCCTTATCTATAAAATATGCTATCTATCTCGACTGTACATAATCAGCAACCGTATCTATCCTCTCTTTTTGGATTATTAATGGAACAATTAGTTTTTATTAAAATATTAATATTTTTTATTTTTTAAAAAAATATTTAATTTAATATTAATATGATTGATTTTAATAATTGGATCAATAACGTTTTCCATAAAATAAAAATAGATTTAGGGCTCGTTTAATTAGAAACTTCCTAACGATGTTTCTGAAAATTTAAAAATACTTTTTTTATGTTTTTGATTTGGCTTTATCATTTGGTTTATATCAAAAAACATTCGAGTAATTAGATACATTAATTATTATCTAACTTATAATTATATAAGATTCGAATCTCTTTTTTTTTTTGTTCCCAATCATGTTTGGTTTTCTTTTTAAAATTCCAGGTTTTGTTTTCAGAATTCGTCCAATTCTCGCACGCCACACCTTCTTTAATATTTATTCATATTTTTCATTTCTTAGGTTATCCTTGATAAATTTTTAATGCTTTAAGCAGATACAAACTCAATTTCCGTCTTGCAAATTAAAACCCAACAAGAAAACAAGAAAAATCATTACTGTAGACCTCAATTCTTTTTGAACAAACAATTAGAAGGAAAAATAAAGTTGAAAAAATCAAATAGAAATTTAATTTAATCTTACATGAAATTAAGGATACTGGCGATAAACAATAATATATTATATAATAAGAATAAAGAGTGATTTTTTCTTTTATAATTTTTTTATTGTTCTATTAATGATATATATATATATATATATATTAACTATTTTATAATTTTTGTATTGTTCTATTAATGGACACCTATGGAAATGAGTATCATACATGGATTACTTCAGTCACAATGATAATGGATTTTTTTTTAATGATCAGGATATGACAAGGGTTACAATTTCTGGCAATGTATTTTGTATCTCATCTATTGAATTATATTTTTATCTAATTTTATTGGGATTGAGTACGGAAGCAGATAAAGGGTTAACCCCAATAATTAGTTATATTTTTTTATTTCTACATATAATATATAATTTTTTTATTTTATTCATGAAATTAAAATTTATAATCTATTTTTTTTTGTTATTCATAGTGGGAGATGTAATTGCTTTATAAACTTAATTTTATTAAAAAAGGATCGAGTAAAGTAATTGAGTGGATAAATTTTTCATCCTATCTGATATCATTTAAAAAAACCATTTAATTAAAAATTTAAATTATTAAATAAAATCTTAAAATATAATTTATATTAATTTCTAAACGATTATCTATCTAAAATCAAGAGCCGACTAGGAAAGAAACCTAGCTCTAACCCAAACCATTGCCACGCTCATAAAAATTTTCAAACCATTGTGCCTTCCATGGGATGATCACAACATCTTTCAAATATCTACAATACTAAAGAAAATATAATTTAAAAGTTAACATCTTAGGACATACATGACAATCCATAATAGCATATGAGTATATAGTTTCTCAAGATCCCAAGTGTTTTTTGAGCACTATGTATGCGCATCTTATTGAATGAACTTGGTAGGTTGGAGACGATCATAAATATTTTCTTAAACAGCCACCATTATTTTCACAAATTCCTCATAATTAACCTGACCATCTCCATCCAAGTCAGCCTCTCGAATCATCTCCTCTAACTCTTCTTCTGTCAACTGCTCTCCCAGATTGATCATTACATGCCTCAGCTGCATGAAAACAATGAGAGAAAAATTGAAATCTTACATAATTAAATAGCAGAGGAGATCGATAACATAGATATATAAGATTTTAAATTGAAATTGCAGTGAAACTAATGAGTGATAGAGAAATTCAAACCTCATTTGGTGAAATGTAGCCATCTTGATCCTTGTCAAAAGCTTTGAAAACTTCTTTCAGTTCCTCATATGCATCGTTTTCCTACAATCATTTAACTCAGGCCACCAGTTTTTAATTGTAAAAGGGAAAATAAATGTACTTCTCGTGGCCATTAATGGCAAGGTTTGAAAACTTCACCAGGAGTATGTATACATATAGAATGCTTTACCCTCATTTTTCTTGCCATTAGATTCAAGAACTCCTCAAATTCTATGGTTCCATTGCCATTAACGTCAGCTTCACTGATCATAATATGTAACTCTTCGTCTGTGGCACTGTGGTGAAGAGATCTGATTACAGTGGCTAGTTCCTCGAAGGTGATGCACCCTAACAGTTACATATAAATCAGAAGTCAGCAGAGTAGCTATAGCTAGATCATCTCCGGGCCGTTTATATAGTAGATTATCTGGTGTGGTTGCCAGACCCGGTTCAGGGACCGACTCGAAAATAATCTAACGAGGGTTAGTTATTTTAGCTGAGAGTTTTTTAGATAAACTCGTCAGGCCTGGCCATTTTTATAACTATCTTTGCTACTTAGATTAGCGAGATTTCCTTGCGAGCTTACAACATTAAATTGCACCATTAGATTAGCATAGATTAATCTGACCATAACAAATGAAGCTAGAAGCAACAAATCCATGGAAAAAAAAACATAAAGAGGAGGAGGAGGGGGGCATAGCAGAATAGCTTAGTCAAACGAGTAGCTGTACGTCCGTACCATCTCCATCCTTGTCAAACAGACAAAACGCTTCCTGCAACTCAGCAACTTCCTCTTCCGTTAAATCATCTACCATGGTTGTTTTTTTCCGAGCTATGAAAGTAAACAACTCTCTTGATTTTTTCGTAGAAACACACACACCCATTGAGAAGGTCTTTTGTAAGAATGGATGATTAGACTAGAATATTGTTTTCTCAGAGCTACGAGGTTGAGGCTCCTTTATAGTAAATGCAAACTGATCTGAAAGCTAGTAGGCGTGTACAGCCTCCTCGTGTACATGTCAAGTGAAGAAAAAATACCAGTCAAACATGATTAATGAAAGTGGGGGAAGAGGGTGTTCTTTTTTCAAGTTGTTCACCAATCTTTCTCTGCACGTGGTTTTCAAATATTTGATCAGTCTAAGGTGTGGAATAAATCTTGACGAGTAATGGTGATGGTGAAATTTATGTTCTGTTGGCCATTCATTTTGCTGACCATGACCATTGCTATTTCGATTGATTTCTTTGACTTCTATCTTAATTTGAGTGTCTGTGTGTGTGTAGAGAGAGAGAAGGAGGGAGGGAGAAGACCTTTATCTTTTTCAACTTCCATTAATACAACCTCCATTGAACCAGCCATGCATGTCACCTTTCAACCTTTACGAAGAGAAAATTAACAATGAAGTTAGATACCTTGAAATAAGTATTTGAGCCGGCGCCACCAAAAGAGAAGAAAAGTCTTGTTAGAGTAAGTTGCAATAAGAAGGGGGGAAACTAGAAGAGAAGGGAAGAAGAAAGCCATGAAGGGATCGAGTGGTGTCCGAAGGAGATAAGAACTCAAGTGAAAGGGACACTAGACATCTTCAAAGTCAATCTTATAAGTAAACTCTATAAATTGAAAATTCTAAATATTATTAATTTAAAAAGAAAGAGGATGTAAACATCATTATTAATTTGAACCATGCATGAACTTAGTCAAAACTTGGAGTGAGTTTTTCTGAGCTGACTAGGTCGAGCTGATCCCAGGTTCTTATTTAAGTTACATCGATTCAATTCTCTTTGTATTTTTGTTGACATTCAGCTTAATACATGTCTCAAATTGTGTTTCTAAGATATTTCTGAAAAAACAAAGATTTTTTTTTTATTTTCTTAGATTATTTTGATATGTTAATGTCAAAAATTATTATTTTAATATATTTTTAAATAAAAATCAATTTAAAAAACAACTTCAACCATACTTCTTACCCAAACCCAGATCACGGGTGAGTCAATCATCGAGTTAGATCTATTTTTAAAACCATGCTTTAAACCGGATTATCGAGCATGTACTTTCTCTGAATGCTTTTTTATTTATTTAGTCCCTGAATTTACTCAAGAAATCAAATGTAGTGGCAAATTGAAGGACCGGATCCAATTTTGTTTTCTGGGAGAAAATTAAACAGCGTCCTAACGCGTTGTCAAAAGGGAAATTCTCATGACGTGTCCCCACCAATCTGAACCGCTGGCCCTAACCTTCCTTCCCGCGTTCCCAATCCTTTCTCTAACTTAGCCCTTTCTTGTCTCACTAATAATAATAAATAATGCTCTTTGTTTTGAATTTTTAAAAATAAAATAAAAGAGAAAAATTAATATCATTATAGATACTGACAAAAAAAGGCATTTCATCAATCTTTTTAATAGTTATATGTTTTTAAGGTAGAGTTTGATTATTGTACCAGAAAAGAGATACAAACAATAAAGACATAAATATATTTGGTTGAAGAAATAAAAACATATAAATAAATTTTTCCTGGGATAATTTTATATTGAATTTATATATTTTCAAATCAAGAGGTATAAGGAACATCTCTTTAGAAACAATATTTATTCTTAAAATATCCATGTAAAAAACTTTTAATTTCAAATTTATCCGGCTAAGACATGTAATAATAAAAATTATTATTATCATAATTCTAGAACCTGACTCAATGGTTGACTTGGAACAAGATCTTAGTCATAGATTGAGAATGTCAACCCTAATTTATTTGTTAAACTATCAAAACCATATTGTTCAAATTCAAAAAAATTGAATAGTGAATCGGGCTTTGATCAAGTCTTGAGTTGACTTAGATTTTTTATTGGGTTGGGTTATGTCAATCATTCGTCCATTTTTTTTTTATTAAATATAAACTAGTTAGTCATTGAATTATTCCACTTTCAGAGCACCTCACCAGGTCAATCCTAGTTTTATTATGAGAATTTATATACTTTTATGTCAATCATTCCTCCATTTTTTCTTAAATCTAAACTAGTTAGTCATTGAATTATTCCACTTTCAGAGCAACTCGTCAGGTCAATCCTAGTTTTATTATGAGAATTTATATACATTTATTAATTTTAACACTCAATATAAAAAAAGAAAAAAAAATCTAGATATTTTTAAAAATAGGAACTTTGACAATAATACATATTAAAAGTACAATAAACTCTTACATCTTTATTATATCTTGTTTACCATCAACTAAACAAAACACAAAGTCTACAATACCCAGTAAAATTTTATTTTTATTTTTTATTTAACTTTGTTTATTTTGTTCTTATTATCTTTGACACTTTTATCCTGAAATAATAACTAAATATTAATATAAATAACTAAAAAATAAGTCTCAAAATTAAATGACAAATGATCATGGCATAACAAGCTGTATGAAATTTTGAAATTGTCATTGTAAGATTTTTTTTTTCTACGGGTAAAATTATAATCGGGAAAAATTCTTCTTATGTGTTCCTCGCAAATTAAATTGATCGATTGATCACCCCCAAAGAGTAATGGCATTTTCGAAATTATAGCAAATTCGAAGTGCAAAAGAGCAGCTTGGAAAATCTTTCCAGCTACCACCTACGACCTCCCATAGTCTTTCTTTAACCGAAGACCAGAGCTGCTCAGTTTCTACTTCCTCTCTCAAACCTCTGACAATTCTCTCCGAACCCTCCCCTTCTCTCCCTCTCCAAGATGTCTGACGGAGGCAGAACCATTCTAAGATCGCTCCATGTGTCTTTACCAGAAGACAGGGTCACTCTAACCGGAGCTCAGGTCCTCGATTTTGCAGAATCTGAAGCATCTCAGTCGCTCTTTGGCATCTCATTGCCTCCACACCTCAAGTCTTCCGCTCTCCGTCGCATAAACATCGACGGCGTTGACGATGACACCAGTTTCAGAAGCACATAACTCAGTCGAGAAGAAGCTTCAAGGAAGCTCAGTGACTACCTCTCTGCCATCGCTGATGAGTTCAAAGGTCAATATTGATCTTGGTAGCCAGTCAAGTGCAAATGTTTTTTTTTTCTAATTATTTATTTAATTTTATGCTTATTATTTAATTTACTTTTGCTGTGTTGTGCTGTGCTGTGTTGTGTTAGATAATCCATTAGTGGTGTCGATTTTGGATGGGAATACACTGCGAATGTTTTTGGAGGATGAAGATGATTTTGCTATGATAGCAGAGAATTTATTTACAGATTTGGATACAGAAGATAAAGGGATGATTAGCAAGAGTGAGATTAGAAATGCAGTTGTTCAAATGGGAGTTGAAATGGGTGTCCCTCTTGAAGGTTTCCTTCCCCTTTCTTAGGCTATTTGTCCATGCATCTGTTTATGATTATTGCTAGAGAATTATATAAAAACTATTCCTAGAGCCTCAACCAACGGCTTAGGATCAGTGGGGTTGTGTAAAAGAGGACAACTGATTGGTGGCTGTGTTTTTAGGATCCATAAGTAGCTTTGGAAGAAACTGGAATGCACTTCACATGACAACCAATTGGCCAAGTCAGAACTGCAATTCCAATGCAGGCACCCCACTGTTCCCAATTCAACCTCTCAGTACCGGTAAACTTCTTCAGAAGCTCCACCATTATCACTTGAAGAATTATTGTAATTCCAATGATTGCCAGAAACAACTTGTTCTCATGTATCCCCTTGAAGATGTTCTTTTTCTCCAGCTTCCTTGCATTGAACTCATTAAACACCTGGCAGAGGACAAAAGTGTTGAAGGTGAGGGTGTTATTAGTTTTCTCATCCACACCAAACATGGCCTTTCCCTTGAATTGCAGAGCCAGTAAAATGGCAACCTGATACAGAGCCTGAGCAAGGAGGTTCCTCCACATGATCTTGGTAATTAGTGGCTCTGATCGACCCACAGGTGTCCTTTCCATGAGATCACTGGTGGGTTGCTCAGTAGCTAGGGCTGGTGCTCCCAAGGTGTCCATTATGAGATTAACCCACAGCAGCTGAACTGCAGTTAGAGGGACTTTACCAGAACAAATAGCCGCAACGAAGTTGATGGCTAGGGCAGCAACATTGACAGTGAGCTGAAATTGAATGAACTTCTGAATGTTGTTGTAGACACATCTTCCCCACCTCAACACGGTTACCACTGAGCTGAAGTTATCGTCCAATATAACAATGTCTGAGCTCTCCTTTGCCACCTCAGTCCCTTGAATTCCCATGCAGAGCCCAACATCTGCTTCCTTTAGAGCGGCGGCATCATTTTTGCCATCACCAGTGACTGCTACGACATGGCCTTTCTCCTTTAAACACTGTACCATCAGAAGCTTGTCAAACGGGGATGATCTTGCCATCACCAGGATATTGTCGATCCTGGCCATTCTCTCTTCAGGTGAGTAGTTTCTGAATTGCACACCTTCGACTACAGCACCATTCTGCATGTCTTGTTCAGGATTGAGAATCCCACATTCAATAGCTATAGCTCTTGCTGTATGCACGTTGTCACCAGTTATCATTTTAACATTCACTCCTGCAGTCTTACAAGATTCTACCGCTGTTCTAACTCCTGGTCGGCATGGGTCTTTCAATCCAACAACGCCCAACAAGGCCAGCCCACTTTCTTGAAGCTTCTCAGAAGCTTGCTCAGTGTCTTCTGCAACTTTTTTGTGGGCAAAAGCAATGCATCGTAGGCTTTTGGATGCCATGCTATGAATTATGGCCCCAAGCTGCACTTTCTCTTCCTCATTCAAGCTTTTTAGTGCTCCATTTCTGTCATAATAATTTGAGCACATTGCTAGTATCATCTCAGCAGCTCCTTTCCAGTGTGTGTGAATTACCTTCTCATTGTTTTTCCTCATCAATAAGCCGCTTCTCTTTTTCTCAGAAGTAAAGGTTTCTACATGTATTATTTCCACTTTTTCCATTGTTTCATTGATATTCATACCCAAATCCATCTGAGCCCAAGAAAGTATCGCCTTTTCAGTTGGACTACCTGTAATTTCAGGAACTGGACTATCATGTGATTTGTTAATGGATCCTGTTGTGTTTAAAGCAACTCCTTCTTGTAGTAACTGATAGACCTCCGATTCTATTTCAGTCAAAGAATTATCGTAAGTTGTCTCTTTCCAAAGCCAAAACTCTGTGACCTTCATCTGGTTCAAAGTAAGAGTGCCTGTTTTGTCTGTGCAGATTGTTTTGGCCGAACCCATTGTTACACAAGCAGAGAGTTTACGAACCATGGCAATATCTTTCATCATTCTCTTCATTGAGTAAGCCAGAGTTAGAGTTACAGCTAGTGGCAGACCTTCCGGAATTGCCACCACGACAATAGTCACTGCTGCAGCAATAATACCCACAACTGAATCCAGCACATCACTGACCTTTGTCTGGCTCCCAACGTATTCTTTGCGGCCATTGTCATCTCTAGTGTTTCCTGTAAAGTACCTTATCATCAGAACCGCAAGAACAATGACGTCAACTGTCAATCCAACCTTCCCAATAGAAGAAGTGAGCTTGTTGAGGCGGGCTTGCAATGGAGTTTGCTCGTCCAAATCATGACATATCGAACTCATCCTCTCACCCCATGCTGTATTCATGCCAACAGATGTAACAAGCATGAAACCAAAGCCATCAGTCACCTTTGTACCAGAGAGCAAGAAAGGGTGGTCGCTGCCATTCACCTCAACATGGTCGCTTTCACCACTCATGCTAGATTCATCGACCTTCAAAGAATAACCATTCAAGAACATCCCGTCAGCAGGTATCTGGTCCCCTATCTTCAAAGACACCACATCCCCCACCACCACGTCAAAAATTGATATATGACGATGTCTCCCATCTCTCACCACTTGCACGTTTATATTGTTTCTCTCGTATGATAACTTGTGAAATTGCTTGGATTGCTTGGAATTGCTGACAGCGGAGACAACAACAACAAGAATTATAGCAATAATAATGCTTCCTCCATCATACCATCCTCCTTTCAAGCCATGCTGTTCGATACCAAATTCCAGAGACATGATAGCGCAGACCAAAAGAATAATTATGGTCATGTCCTTGAATGCTTCAACAACAAAGCTGAGAAAGCTTTTCACAGGAGGCTTCTTAAACTTATTTGCACCAAAAACATCCCTTCTATGCGCAACACCAGCCTCCTTTGCACCATTCTTGACATCGGTTTCTAGAATAGCGGTGGCAACTTGTGCAACTCCTCCCAGTTGTTTCAAAGATTGAAGGTTCTTTCCTTTTACCATATCTGCGAGTGCTCTCTGATCAACCTCCATCAGAGAAACGAGTTTATCACGCGGGGTATCATCGCGAACGTCAATAGCGACGTAGGAGAGGGAACGCAAGATGTTGGTCTGATTCTCAAGAGCTTTCTTGGACAAGGAACCAAGAAGCCTGGTGAAGTGTATGGCCGTGTAAGCCACCCTCCATCTTCTCTGATTGCGTTTTGACTCTGGTAAGAGATTTTCTCCATCAAGGATGATCTCATCTTCAGTTTTTCGACACCTCATGGTCATGACTACGTAGGAAAACAAGCTCAAGAGTCAAAACAAGCTAAAGACAAGTGTTTTATCCCTTCTCGGAGAACAAAGAAAACGACCGGTTGAAAATGACTCAGAGCAGTTTGTATTTGTAAACTTCCTTTAGGGTTTTTGTTTTTGAAGGAACAGTGATGGGATGATAGAGACTGGAGGAGGGTGTTTTGTTTTAGGGTTTTTGTTTTTGAAGGAACAGTAATGGGATGATAGAGACTGGAGGACGGTGTTTTGCTTTATAAGGAGAGTTTGGCAGGAAGCTGCGCTGAAATTTCCATGATCTACAGCATTGCTTCGTTCCTTATCAAATTGTCGTCCAAGTTTGTTGACTGCTTTCTTCCTATTAAGGACTTCCGTAACAGTAAATTAAACTTTAAATTTTTATTTTATTTTTACCTGTTGCATTGCGGCCATAATAATCGTATTTTAAGTACGAAAATGCTCATATTAATTCATTTTTTCTAAGATTATATTATATTATATATTATCTAAAGCCCAAAGCATTTGGAACTCCGTTCCAAATAGGTGTCATTGTGTCAGCACCCACTTTTACGAAGACACTGCCCCTCTTCCTGGAAACTTATCATGTCTGGAACCCCTGTCGCTGCTTCTTTTTTTTTACGGAAAAACAGCAACCTGTCGCTGCCGCTTATCAAGACTAAACTACGTTGCTCCATATTAATCTTAAATCTTATTCTTACACACGCTCGTGCATGCTTGGAGCAAGTCGATAGTCTGCAGGCAAAGCTAATTTTTTTTTTTTTTTTAGCTTCTTTTTTTTCAGGTCTTCCATGGAGAGTATTTTGGTAGTCAAGATGACTAATTCATCCCTACATGTTTTGAGAAAAAAATCAAAAATTAAAAAATAATTTTTTTAGCAACATTTTGAGAGAACAAAATATGAGAAATGAGCGTTTGGGGGTGCTTCTTGGACATATATATATTGAAAATGAGAGTAAAAATTTATATACAAAATTAATAATTATATTGTTGGAGGGTTTTTTTAAAAGAAATCATTTAATTATACAATTTACTTCTATTAAATGTGTAATTAAATTATATACAAAATAATTGTATTATATTTAAAAGATATATAAAAAATGGTTTTTCTAAATGATTTTTACTATTGGAGTAGATATAGATAAAAAAAAACTATATTTATATTATAAAAAAACTGAATTATTGGAATATTTAATATCATATTGAGATATTAATTATTGGACAACGAACAAAAAGATTGACCGCAACTAAAGCAATCAGTGCGCGTGGAAATACCTTCCCCCCTCCCCTTTGGCTAATTAACAATAGAGAGGGTCCACACCGCGGGCTGGTGGCCACGTGTTAATGACGCACAGAAGCCGATCTTTGTTCAAAATATCAACATTATGTAATTCATAACATAATCAAAGGAGCTACTAAATCTTAGAAAGCTACTTCTTTAGGAAAAGTATTAAACGAAAGTAGCTTTTGAAAATAAATAAAGATTAACCAAGTTGGTCCAACCCGAGGAATATAAAGGGGGTGAGCATGAGCTTTCTTCATTCGGTGACTCGTACAAAAAATTCCCCCTCCTTTGCTTAAGTAAATTGTCGAATTCCTATTATAAAACAAATCAAATCAATTTTCACATATGATATGAACTTATGAAGGTTCCATTTGCATAAGATATGAAGGAAGGAGAGGTGAAGAATGAGGTCAACGGAAGTTTAGATGACCCGCTCAAGAAATATATTTAAAACCCCACTCTCTTGACCCTCTCTTATTATTTTAGCTACGTGCATATGTTTATATAAAGTTTTTGATAAATATTATCACAACTTAACTGCTCCAAATGTACCACAATCTCAGTTAATCGTACCTTAAATTAATTAATCATTCTTGCCATCACCATGGCCTTTCTCCTTTAAACGCTGTACCATCATAAGCTTGTCAAACGGGGATGATCTTGCCGTCACCAAGATCGATTAATATTACAGGGAAGGTGCATGGCCCAGCGGGAGAGTCCCCTCTCCTTCACATCACGAATCTAGGTTCGATTTTCAGTGGCAGTGAAAGTGAAAGAGTGTACTTTTTCTTGATCCTGGGTCTATCCTTATATGGTATTTTTGTCACCCCGCGGTGTCTTACATGCTCTTTTGGGCTTGCAGGGTATTCAACTGAGCCGAGGAATAGTCGAGGTGCGTGTAAGCTGGCTCGGACACCCCGGTCATAAAATATATATATATATTACAGGGAAGGTGTGTTTGGCATGCACGACGACAATTTGGATGACATACATAGGATATCTGATCTGATGCAATTGCTCCTTTAATTTTGGAACAATAATTCTTCTTGCCAAACACAAACACGTTGTGATTTCTCAAGCCATCACAGAATATTTATAATTTTCTATCCAATAAGAATATTTAGTCTTACAATATATATAATAAATGGTGGTAATATAAGAGATTATCATATTCATCATTTGTGCTGGTAAAAAGAATTCCCCTTCTGTGATCGATGGATAGCAAGAAAATCACTGCTCATTTTAATTTTTGCTACATCTTATTTTTATCTAATTACATAAAATTAAAGTAATGGCTAATAAAGGGACTGGCTAGTATTTTGACTCGTAGAATTATATTAAAAATATGTTCTAAATAGACTAAATAAAAAATCTAATATATATATTTTTATAGATTAATTAGATAAGACTAGCCTCGAAAAGAAATTTGGCTGTTTTTATAGATTAATTAGATTAAATAATCCAATATAATAACTTTAAAAAGTATTTCTCTGAATTTTTATTTATTTATTTAGTCCCTGAATCTACTCAAGAAATCAAATGTAGTGGCAAATTGAAGGACCGGATCCAATTTTGTTTTCTGGGAGAAAATTAAACAGCGTCCTAACGCGTTGTCACAAGGGAAATTCTCATGACGTGTCCCCACCAAACTCCATTGCTGGCCCTACCCTTCCTTCCCGCGTTCCCAATCCTTTCTCTAACGCTGCCCTTTCTTGTCTCACTAATTACCATTCTCACCCGGAAGATTTGCCCCAGGCCATCGCCCGTCGAGTAAGTAACCAAGCAGAATAGAGATTACGAGCGATATACCCGCGCGATGCGGCGGTTTTTTTTTATCTATGGAGAAAATTTATTGTTTTTATATGTATTGTATTTTATTAGTTTACTATTTATTTAGTATAATTATAATTGATAAAATTTATGTAATTAAAATGGAAAGTGACGCGTATATTTTATAATTGCAGATAACCTACGTAAATCTGTATTTTGTTTTTAGTTTATTTTTTCCCCAGCAATATTATATTTAAAATATTAAAAATGAAAATATTATAATTTTTTTTTTAAGAAATAAATCTAAACAAAAGAGTACCAAATTTCAATATTAATTTTAAAACGATATTAATTTTTTTTATTCCAAAAAACCTAGGTCATGTTTTCTTTTCCCTATATATATGTATGTATATATGTATGTATATTTATATATATATATATATATAATCATATGATATCACATCCAATAAATATTTTAACATATAATTATTGAAAGACTAAAATTATCCTAGAAAATTTAAGAAAATTAAAAAAATATCATTGTCATCATCTATCAAAACAATAAAAATTATTAGATTATATGGAGAGAAAAACAATAACAAAAGAGTAAGCAAGAAAAACAATTAAATTATTATTATTATTATTATTATTATTATTATTATTGTTATTGTTATTGTTATTGTGTTAAGTACAAAATTAAAATTCGAAGACAATTTGTTTTTATGTTATCCGATTTATTCATTATATGATTATAGTAAATGTATTTAAGAATACCGATATTAATTTTTTTCATTCAAAAATTCAAGGTCATGTTTTTATCCCTATATATATTCGTATGAGATAATATCCAATAAATATTAGAACATATAATTAATGAAAGATTAAAAATATCCTAGAAACTTTAACAAAAAAAATAGATATAATTGCCATTACTGTCAAAACAATAAAAAATATTAAATTATACGGAAAAAAAACATCAACAAAAGAGTAAGCAAGAAAAACAATTAAATTATTATTATTATTATTATTATTATTATTATTATTATTATTATTATTATTATTATTATTGTGTAAGTACAAAATTAAAATTTGAAGGCAATTTTTTTTTGTGTTACCTGATTTATTAATTGTATGATTATATTAAATGTATTTAAAAATACCGATATTAATTTTTTTTATTCAAAAAATCCTAGGTTATGTTTTCTTCTCCTTATATATATTCCTATGAGATAATATCCAATAAATATCAGAACATATAATTAATGAAAGACTAAGAATATCCTAGAAACTTTAACAAAAAAATAAAATAAAAAAAATAAATATCATTGCTATTGCTGCCAAAACAATAAAAATCATTAAATTATACGGAGAGAAAAAACATTAACAAAATAGCAAGCAAGAAAAAAAAATTATTATTATTATTATTATTATTATTAATGAAAGACTAAGAATATTCTAGAAACTTTAACAAAAATAAATAAATATCATTGCTATTTTTGTAAAAACAATTAATATTATTAAATTATACGGATATTATTATTATTAAATTAAAGAACAAAATTGAAACAAATCAAAACTCATATAATTATAATAAATAACAAATAAATATATATAAGTCGAAAAAGAAAAAAAAAATATAACCAGAAAAAAATATTTTATGGGAAAATATGAAAAAAATAATTAGAAAAAACACAATAATAAAAAAAGGCAAGAAAGAAAAAAAAAGGAAAAAAATAATCATAAAAAAATCAAGAATACAATGAAAGAAAAAGAGAAAAATATAAAGAAAAAAAATAGAAATAGAAAACCCAAAAAAAAAAAACACCAAAGAGCACATACACATGAGAAGTAGGGAGGAAAAATTGCTAGTGAACAGTAATCTACAGATAATACATCGATTACATATATATTATTATTATCTAGCTTATTAGATAATAATAATATATATGTAATTAAATAGAAACCATTAGAGTGATTAAATTTAGATATAACTAATAATAATAAATAATGCTCTTTGTTTTGAATTTTTAAAAATAAGATCAAAGAGAAAAATTAATTTCATCCTAGATACCGACAAAAAGGTATTTCGTTATTATTTTTTAATTTATATATATTTTAAGGTAGAGTTTGATTATTGTAAAAAAAAAGAAAAAAAATAAAGACATAAATATATTTCGTTGAAGAGATAAAAGCATATAAATAAATTTATCCCGAGATAATTTTAGATTGAATTTATATACTTTCAAATCAAGAGATATAAGGAACATCTCTTTAGAAATAATATTTATTCCTAAAATATCCTTTAAAAAAACTTTTAGTTTCAACTTTTTCCAGCTAAAACATGTAATTATAAAAAATATTATTGCCACAATTCTAGAACCTAACTCATTGGTTGACTTGGGTCAAGATCGTAGTCATAGGTTGAGAGTGTCAACCCTAATTTATTTTTTAAAATATCAAAATGATATATTTTAATAAAAAAAATTAATAGTGAATCGAGTTTTGAGCAAGTCTTGAGTTGATTTAGATTTTTAATTGAGTTGGGTTATGTCGATCATTCCTCTATTTTTTCTTAAATCTAGACTAGTTAGTCATTGAATTTTAAGTTTTAGAGCAACTCATCAGGCCAATCCTAGTTTTATTACGAGAGTTTATATACTATTATTAATTTTAACACTCGAGGTAAAAAACGTAAAAAGAAAAACATAGATATTTTTAAAAATATATAATTTTGACAATAACACATATTAAAAGTACAATAAACTCTTATATTTTTATTACATCTTGTTTACCATCAACTAAACAAAACACAAAGTCAACTAATACTACCAAGTACAATTTTATTTTTATTTTTTATTTAACTTTGTTTATTTTGTTCATATTATTTTTGGCACTTTTATCCTGAAAATAACAACTAAATATTAATATAAATAACTAAAAAATAAGTCTCAAAATTAAATGATAAATGATCATGGCATAACAAGTTGTATGAAAATATGAAATTCTTATCTTGTAAAATCCTAAAACATTTTTTTTCCTACAGGTAAAATTATAATCGGGAAAAATTCTTTTTATGTGTTCCTCGCAAATTAAATTGATCGATTGATCACCCCCAAAGAGTAATGGCATTTTCGAAATTATAGCAAAGTCGAAGTGCAAAAGAGCAGCTTGGAAAATCTTTACCAGGTACCACCTACGACCTCCCTATAGTCTTTCTCTAACCAAAGACCAGACCTGTTCAGTTTCTACTTCCTCCTCTCAAACCTCTGACAATTCTCTCCGAACCCTCCCCTTCTCTCCCTCTTCAAAATGTCTGACGGAGGCATAATGGTTCTCGACGGAAACACTCTAAGATCGCTCCATGTGTCTTTACCGGAAGACAGGGTCACTCTAACCGGAGCCCAGGTCCTCGATTTTGCAGAATCTGAAGCATCTCAGTCGCTCTTTGGCATCTCATTGCCTCCACACCTCAAGTCTTCCGCTCTCCTTCGCATAAACATCGACGGCGTTGACGATGACACCAGTTTCAGACGTACAGAACTCAGTCGAGAAGAAGCTTCAAGGAAGCTCAGTGACTACCTCTCTGCCATCGCTGATGTGCTCAAAGGTCAATATTGATCTTGGTAGCCAGTCAAGTGCAAATGTTTTTTTTCTAATTATTTATTTAATTTTATGCTTATTATTTAATTTACCTTTGCTGTGCTGTGTTGTGTTGTGTTAGATAATCCATTAGTGGTGTCGATTTTGGATGGGAATACACTGCGAATGTTTTTGGAGGATGAAGATGATTTTGCTATGATAGCAGAGAATTTATTTACTGATTTGGATACAGAAGATAAAGGGAAGATTAGCAAGAGTGAGATAAGAAATGCAGTTGTTCATATGGGAGTTGAAATGGGTGTCCCTCCTCTTGAAGGTTTCCTTCCCCTTTCTTAGGTTATTTGTTCATGCATCTGTTTATGATTATTGCTAGAGAATAATATGAAAACTATTCCTAGAGCCTCAACCAACAACTTAAACTCTTGGGTTGAGATGGTTCCTTGGCATTATAACTATTTGGATGGTGTTATTAAGGTGTGTTACGAATATAAGGAGTGTGTGTTAAGATACATTAACAAATAATTGATTTCATGTGCTTTCTTGGATCACAAATTGCAACACATCCAGGTCATTGGTGTTGTGGGTTGTATTTAGCTGGATATGCCCTTTACTTGCAATGAACTTTACTGTTGTATGCCATGGAACCCCATGCTGTAACCACAAATCCGTTAGTTTAATTTTTAATACTTTTTGTTAACTGCAGCGTAAATTTGAATTTGGTTAATTTTGCAATTATTTGAGGGCACCTTATGATTTGGTTGCTTTCTGGTTTTGTCATGCTCTATTGACACAATAGTTTTGAATGTCTATTTTTCGAACCTCCCTGAGCATTGCGTTTTCCTCCTAGGATGATGTTTCTTGTCTGTTTTAGTTTAGTTCACCAGTTCCCTTTCTGCTCAACTGGCAAGTTCAAAACCAACTGCCCTGTTGCCTCATGTCAAGTGGCAACATTTTGTTTGATGGAATTAGCTAGTTGACAAATTCATGAATTGCTGACTTAACCATGGACTGGTTAAATTTATGTTTTTGATCATTGCAACCTTGAGTTTGTCTTTTTCAATACAAGAATTAAGGATTAATGCATACTGTGGATAATCATCTTGAGCCGATGCTGATGAGTGCTGATATGAGGATCGAGTATTTCCTACCTTAGGGCTTTTTGATTGGTAACACAGCAGATTCTTATCTTTTCAAGGAACCTACTTGATCTTAGGATTTCTGTGGTCATTGAATTTTGAGCAGTTTGTGTAATTGGAAAAATTGGAAAGCTCACTCAGATTGTTACTAGAAGCAATGCGAAAAACATTTTCATGTTGGATAAATAACTGAAATGTGATAAGTTTCTGTGGTGGACTAATTTCATGCTTTTGATAGTGTGATATGGAAATCGGATAAATTTCTTCAATAAACCACAGTTATTTGTGAATTTTTCCTCTTAAATTATGTTGGTCTTCATAGCCTTTCTCATTTTCCGAGATTTAGAACAGCCAAAGTATGCTAGTAGTTTTTCCCTTAAGAATTCAAAAGTAATTTAATTTTATTGATTGAAAATTATGTTATTTATATTCAGTTGCTCTTTACTGCATGAAAGTTGATGGATATATGTTCTGGTTAAACAGAATTCCCTTTGCTGAATGACATCTTAAAGAAGCATGAAGAGGAGGAAGGGGAATTGGGCCAATCACAATTTGCCGAGTTGCTTCAGCCTATTCTACAAGAACTTGCTGATGCTTTGGCTAAAAAGCATGTTGCTTTCATCCATAAAATCAAGATAGTTAATGGTTCTGAGATAAGAAAGGTGAGTTGTTATCAGCAAGTTCTTCACAAAGTTGGCATTTCTAAGTTTACTTGTTTATTGAAGTTTCTCTGGGAAATTAATGAACATTTTACTCATTAGATTTCTAAAATTACTTGATCTCATATGAAATTCTAATTCTGTTTTTCCTCATGGATTACCCTTATCTAAAGATGTCCATTAGAATGGGAGGAAAAGGAGAGGTTTGAAAATACTGTGTAGACTAATTTTATCTGATATGGTCTTACCAGCGTGCTAGTAATGTATGATTTTGAAGACCCCAGGTTGTCTGTACATATTTTTGAGGTCATTTAAAGACCTGATAATTTGGTTTCTTTCACTTGATCACAAAATGACAACAAGCCCCAACACAGCTGGAAAGGCCTGCCTCAGTTTACTGGTTCTGACAATCACCAGTTAAGTCAGGTGATCATGAGTGCTGTTAGAAAACTGATTACAAAGGCTCATGGATATGGAAATCGCAACTTATGTTAAGAGCTATATATGAAAATGCGGCTCTATTTCAAGTGAAATATCAAGCTTGTATTGTTAATTATTGAACTTAGTAGATGTAATTTAATGGAAATTGAGCTTGGATTTATTGGTGAGGGGCTTCTGGGCACAAACATTCCATGGAAATAACCGGATGGTTAGTAGACTTTACTTTTTGTGGAAATTACTATAATCTCTCATAAACCTTTGCAGGTTTTGGCCGATGAGAAGAAATTGTACGATGTCATAGCAGAGGCATTGCACGGAAAACACAAGAATGACCAAAAGAGTACAGAGATAATCAGGGATTTCCTGGAGAAAAATGGAAAAGAACTGGGCTTGCCACCATCAGAAGCCAATGAAGCAGTGACTCTACTTTATGATGCTGTATTTACTGATATAGACAGTGGAAAGGATGTTTCTCTCGACGAGGATGAATCCAGGAAACTTGTGAGGGAAATTCTTGAGAATTTTGCCGAGCAGCTCGAGGCCAATCCTGTCTACTGTGATCTTGACGGTTGAGAGAGTCAGTTAACAACGGATGTTTGTGCAGTATCATATCATATCACCCTCTTGCATTTTACTACAGCCATGGATGTCAATTATATTTTACAGTTTAACATGAATATCGTATACACATTGTAACACCAGTTCTATATCTTGGTGCTATTATATCTATACAATGCTTTGATGTGATCAAACATACCCTTATGGTCTCTTGGTGGTCGAACAGATCCAAACCCTTTTTGCGCACAGAAGATAACCTTAATTCTCTCTCTGCATACCGCTTACAGTTTTGTTGAGCTTTATGGTTTTTGATCATATTTACAGCTTCTGAATGATGTGCTTGGTGGTCGGTGCCTTCAAATTTATGGGAATATAAGGTAGTTTTGAAATGCATAAAAAATTGTTTCTCAACGTCAAGATTTTATAATAAAATAACATGTTTTTGAAATTTCATGTTTCAAAATCATGATAATTTATCTAGAAAACGCATCAAAAATCAATAACAGAGTTTTTATGAGATTTATTATTGAATTGCATATCAACTTTAATTTCAATGTAATTTTATGTATAATTTTAAATTTAAATATTCCACTGAAATAATTAATTCCTAGTTGATTAATATTTTATTGTTATATATTAGAAGCACAACAGTCATCCTGTTACGCTTGATGATAACAAAAATTAATGTTTTTAAAACATGATTGATGAGATAAAATTGTGGTATTTCACTATTTTTAAAAAAAGGTGTTATTCTATAAAAAAAAATAGTTAATATGCTAAAAAGAATTTTAAAAATCCTCAAGGAGTGGCTTCATGAAAATTATTAGAATGTGGATTTATTTGCTAATCTCATGCAGCTTTTGAGATTTTGTTGCTCGTGCTCCACCTAAATTGTTTAATATTATAATAACGATTATTATTATTATTATTATTATTATTATTATATTTATTGTCATATGAAATAATCCGAAAATGCCAAGAAAAGCAACTAAAAAAAAAGAAAATAAATATTCTATTTCAACACATAAAAATAAACGGCTCATTCATTCATGGAATGGATTGCCATTTAAGAACAACAACAACTAAGTTTATCATCACTACTTATCACACTTTAAATAGCAAATGGGAGATAAGGGCATCTTCCGACAAGCTCCATTGCCATTCCATAAAAGTGCTTATCATTCGCAAAATACATTTTTGGGACCATCATGTCGTGGACTGATTCAATCGAATTGCAGAATGTTGCCATTCTCCGACATTATGATTTGGATGATGACGACAAAAAGTTCGTGCTTTTGGGAGTCTTGTGCTGCTGCCACGTCACAAGATGGGTTCCCTTCTATCTCGCTGCCAATTGTGAACCACCCAATCCAACCCCATCGCCTTGGTCGGCGCCTCCTTTCGCCATCTACAGTCGGTCACGTGAAATTGGAGGCGCCAAATTTCACTCCCGTGGAAACCCTAAATATTCATTCAACGAAAATGACAGGGTGCAAGGTTATATCTTTAACTCCGATTTTCCATTTCAGACTCCATCCATCTTAAACTAGCCAGGCCGATTAAGCCTGTGCCAGATAACTTCACCATGCAAGCTAACTAGCATCTCCCATGCATCATCAAAGTGGAAAATTTTCTGAAAAAGAATTCAAGGAATGCAGGGACATCTATCATGAGTGAGTAGTTGGTCGAGGGAGGCAGTTTTCAAGTGCGAAAATTGCCTGGTCTTGTTGGGATGTTCGATACAAACAACAAGAGGATAGGTCCGAGGATCCAATTAGTCAACAACTGGACAACCATTCCATCTCTGCAGCAGCACGCCGTTTTCAAGCGCATGCAGCACGCCGTTTTCAAGTTCCATGTTGAATAAAAGGAAAAGAGAAAAGGTTATTAATTCCCAGATGACTAGATGGCAAGTATGTTAGAGAGAGTCAAACTTAGACTAAGAAATAATTACAAGATGCATGGATGAAGAAAAATACATTTATTATTCATTACAGCACAAAGGTAAATAATTATGGCAGGAACAAAAGTAAGTTCCGAGGCTATTATGCCTGCAACATAATACTAGAGTAGCAGGTTGCTAGAAAAGCCAGATTGATACGATGAGGGTATAAAAGCTTCCCTCGGAAATACCAACATGGTACACACCCGAAACTAGAATAGTGCTTCAACCTCAAAACAACGTTGATTATTGCCTTCGAACTCCAGAACCATAGCTGATTTCCCACCACCATATCATTTCCATATCGAAATAATAAACTTGGGTTTCTGAAGGATAACTGCAAAACATCCATATCTTCTACCATTTCATTCTTTACCATCAGCAGCACGAAGTGAGCCCAACTGAACAGGTGCTTGAGTTCCCACCACTTTCGATGAACCATAGATAGACAGGTCAATTCCTTGAGACTTCTCTTTCTCAATCTGTTCCTTAATCCAAAAGTAAGTAATTCTCAGCCCATCCTGCAACACAAAGATTAGCATATTCAGAGTCCTTAGTGGTAAACGAAGGGCTAAACAGGGGATGCGTAAGCCAAAATCATATCCTGATTTACAGGTACCTTCAGCCTCATTGTAGGTGCCCAACCAAGCTTCTCCTTGATTAGTGTGTTGTCGGAGTTACGCCCGCGTACACCTTCTGGGCCAGGAATGTGATGAATGGGGAGATTCTTGTTATCAAAGCTGAGAATAATTTCAGCCATCTGATTCATGCTAACCATCTCATCACTTCCAATGTTCACTGGCTCACGGAAGTCTGACTTGGTCAATCTGAATGACAGAGAACATATTCAGGATGAATCATAAAAGAATAAACTAGCTGACCCCATAGGATATGAAAAGAATTGCGATCGATATCAGTACAAACTCAAAGTATCATAGGACAAGAGTGAGGGATTTGATTATACATGACAGAAAAAACATAAAGTGCTTACCTAAGCACACCTTCCACACACTCATCAATGAATGTGAAAGATCGGGTTTGAAGTCCATCTCCCCACATCTCAAATTTATCAACGGAAGTGAGCACCTTTCTGCAGAAAGCAGCAGGTGCCTTCTCCCTGCCACCTATGGTAGACATAAAAAGACAAATTAGAACAATCCAAAAGGCAGCAAAATTGGTACAAAGCAAGCCATCCCTCCATATTGCAAATGATTGCAATTGTTGAGAACTAACCTTTCCATGTTCCAAAGGGACCATAAATGTTATGGAATCTTCCGATACGGCATTCAATTCCAAAGTCTTTGGTGTAATGCTTGCACAACTCTTCCGTCGCAAGCTTCTCCAGGCCATAAGCATCTTGAGGCTAAAACACATGTTGAGAAAGTATATTCATTAGTCATTCCAATTATTTACAGGTCAAGAATAAGTAAATTGTATTCGTCTAGACCAAAGAGTAACCAACCTCTGCAGGCCAGGCATCAGATTCCTTCAGGCTCACATTTGTCTCCAGCTGCTTAAATTCAGGGTAAATACAAGCACTAGAGGCATAAAACAATCTGCAGAAAGCAGAACATCAGACTTTCTGAAAATGCCATATTGAACAGGGAGTGTTCTACCCTACACATAACAACTAACCTCTTAACCCCATTGATCCTGGAGGCTTCAAGCATGTTGAAGCTGATCATTGTGTTGTTATACATGATGACAGAGTGGTTGGACTGAATGAAGCCCATCCCGCCCATATCAGCAGCAAGGTTGAAAACATGGTCTACATCTTTTGTAACCTTCAAGCAATTATCCATGACTCTCAGATCAACAAGATGAAATTCATGACAGAACATGTCTTCTGTCATGTGCTCATTCTTCTTCCAGTCAGAAGCAATAATGTAATGTCCCTCAGCCTTCAAACGGCGAGCAATGTGGGAGGCAATAAAACCACCTGCCCCAGTGATGGAAATTCTGAGCTTTTCAGATGGCCAGTAATGCTCCCTCTCGAGGGCCTCATAGGTGTAAGCACCATAGCTTCCATCAGCACTCCCCATTCTGAATTTGATCAAATCATCAAAGGGAGACAGAAAAAAGTTAGCAATGATCACTGAAATTACTTTACACTAACACAGAACCAAAGATTCTAAATTAAATGCTTCGTAACTGAGAAACCTAAAGAAACAATAACATATAAACACAAAATGATAACTTAATTCATGACACAGACATTCCTAAAAAGAAAAGGAAAAGAAAAACAAAATGGTAGTACTAACCGACATATTCGCAAATGTAAAACGCTACACTAAAATTACAAAAAAAATAAATCACGCTCACCATTTAACGAAGCCCAGATCTCATTAATATTGTAGAAATTCGTATAATTTACAAAGTGAAGATACAAAATAATGAAGAGGACTAATGCTAAAAGCTATCCCCTAAAACACAAATAGAATCCCAGCCAACCAATTCTAATCCCATTAACAAGGGATCATAGTTAAGGATTAAGCATCAAAATCAACTAATTAAAAAGAATATACTCTAGAGAGGAAAAACCTTGAAACTTACAGGAAAAGTAAAAAAAGCAATATCGTTAAAAAAGGTCATGAGTTTTACCTAGCTAAACAACATCAGACTATCCTAGGAGGATATGACTTATGGTAGAGTGTAGAAGAAAAGAGCACATGAGAGATAATAAACTGACCAGTGACCTCATTTCATTGGAAAGAATCAGTGCTATAAAGCAACTGAAAACAAACTACGGTAAATTAAGAGTTCCACTGAAAATTATATGACCATAATTAATAGCTAAAAATAAAGGAAAAATCAACTACCCATGTCGCAATTCTGAACAGAGAATTGGACTTTAGCACACAAATAGCCCAATAACATAATTCATAACAGGGTATGAGCCAGAAGATTCAGTAATGGTAAAAGAAACCCACTTCAAATTCCAACTCTAACAGCTAAGAAAAAACACGAGGAGCTGAGAAAACAACCATCTGAATCACAAAAAAATGGCATTTTGAGTGAGAAAACAGAGCAACGAAGACCAAGTTCTGATTTTCTTACCCGAGTTCTTGGAAATTTGAGGCTTCGTCGCTTCGCTGATTAAGATAATGTGGAGAGAAAGAAAAGGGTTTGGTTGAGAGAGAGAGTGAACGGGTATGATTAAGGGGGACACAGCTCGTGTTATTTATAGCCAACTTGAAATAACTGTTTGAAAGAAAGTTTTTCTTAAGAAAACAGTATATTAAAATATTTTTATTTTATGAAACAATATACAAACACAAAAATAATATTAATTTAAAACTATTATTTTCTTAAATATAATCCAATTGAGATAATCTTAAACACCCAGAAAAGAAAAAAAAAACCAGACACAAACAAGACCATTGATTTTCCCCTTACATGTATTATTAATTAATTTTAATTAAAAATATCAACTTTATATAGTTACAGTTGAATTATAATATATATATTCAACTGTAATATATATATATATATATATATATATATATATATATATATATATATAAACACAAGAGGGCATCGTCTCTTTTCATAATCTCGTCTTTTTATGCGACTAAATAATTGATCATGTCCAATAATCCCAAGCTAAAACCTTGATAAGATTTATAAATAACTACCCAATGCCCCGTGCCTACGTCGTGAGCGATACCATATTTCTTTCAACAAAAAATTTTATAATATATTTTTGGTCAAAATAATAAATTTATACATAATTCTTGTGAAGTGCAAGTTTTTTATAAAATATATGAATTTTAAATAGATATAAATTTATATAGTTTAATAGGTTTAAAAGAAATAACAAACATAAAATTATCATCATCATTAAAAAGGCAAGAAAATTTACATCATCATTAAAATTACTCATATTTTAAAGTAAAATAGAAATCTGTCAAGAGTGGGACTTGAACCCCCAACCCGTCTTATAAACTCACTCGGCCACCTTAACATTCGTTCATCTTTCTCGAAAATATATATTAAATTTAATTTTAATATGGATTCGCTAAAAAGAAATGTGTTGAGAGTGGGATTCGAACTCATGCCCTTTGAGGGGACCTTAATCTGACGCTCTTTAGACCATTCAGGCTACCTCAACAACAATTTATCTTTAACGAAAATATATATTAATAGTAGATGTTATTGTGGATTAGCACAAGAAACCGAACGTGTTTTATTGTTTAGTTAATATATATATATATATATATATATATATATATATATATCATAACGCAGAAAAAACACTATAAATTACTAAAAGTGTTTTTTGGGACAGTAAAATAATAAAAAAAAAATTAGGAAAAAAATATAATGTAACCGACATAAATTAAAATTTCAAAACGATAAGTACAAAAAATAAAATGAAAAAAAATAAAAATAAAATCTAAAAGTACAAATACATAAATATATGGATTATTTTTGTCTAAACAAATACCAAAAGAATATATATGTATAATAATATTTAATATATATTATATATAATAAACTATATTATATATTATTATATATAAATATATATAAATATATATAATAATATTAAATATATATTAAATATTAGTATACATATAATAATATATACATTATTATATATATATATATATATATAATGGCGTAGCACTGATGTTTTGCCCACGCCGCTTATATTATAAGTAACTAGATAATTGCCCGCGCGTTGCCGCGGGTATTTTTTTTGTATATGATTTAACATAATTAAATCTACAACGATAAATTTATATGATATAAATAAATAAAAATTATAGATTAAAAGATAAAATATTTAAAATTTTGAGTTGAGTTTGTCACGTGAGCATAGATTACATCTTTTAGAATATAGGTATTGCGTCATAAACGATCATAAAAGAGTGCGTACTAACATTAGAAAAAAGAGTAAAATATTTGAATAAGAAAAAAAAAACTGAAATCATTATTGTGCAGATAATAAAATTATTCAAATCAATTAATAGAAAGAGCACAAAAAAAAAGAAGAAAAAGGAAGCAATATTAATTTCAAATATTATAACAATAGCAACATCAAAGTTTTAATATTTAAAATTATTACTGCTAGAATAAAAACAACAGAAATTATTAAATTATATTGAGGGAAAAAAATGAAAAGCATGAACAAAACAGGAAGCAAGAAAAACCAATCAAAAATTCTTATTCTTATTATGAAAGAATAAATAATCACTATGATTATTATTATTCTTATTATAATTATTATTATTATGTTAGTAATGAAAGAAAAAAAATTAATGAAAAAGTAAAAATATAAAAAATAAAATTATAATGAAAAATAATTAAATCATTATTATTATTATTATTATTGTTGTGTATATTATTATTATTATTATTATTATTATTATTATTATTGTTGTTGTTGTTGTTGTTGTGTTGGAAACACTTATATTATTATTATTATTACTACTACTACTACCATTATTATTATTATTATTATTATTATTATTATTATTATTACTACTACTACTACTACTACTACTACTATTATTATTATCAAGGGCTTAAATTAACAACTTAAAAGTCAAAGGGTTGAAATGCAAATTACATTTATTCTCAATTGAAATCAGAGGACAAAATTGAAAAATCTGGAACTTGTGTACCGAATTAATTGATTTATATACAGCCAATCCGGAAATTGAAAGTCGAAGGACCTAAGTGACACTTTGACATTTAATTCATTAAAATCGGACAAAAAACCAAATTAAAAGTTGAGGGACTGAAGTGCAAAGTTTAACAACAAAGAGGGACTCTCCTGCACATTGACGTGCAGGAGAGAGAGAGATGCGGTGGTTACACGCACCACCGCGGGAGGAAGAGCACGCGGCGGCGCATCGTTCTGGCCTCCGGAATACAATTTTAGGCCACCTGAAGAGGGCGTGAGGTGGAAAACCGTGAGGCGCGTGCTCCTCACGCCCTCTCAGACACCGAATATTAAATTCGAAAAATAGGGTCAATTACCTCGCTGCTTCTGTACCCAATTAAGAGTTTTTGTCTTATTAGGGGCTAAAACCATATTTAGCCATTTCAGAAAATAATACAAAATTCAGAAGTTACGGCGGACCGGACTGGGTCGGGCCGACCGCGTGCAATGACGTCGGTGCCCCTCAGCCGGAAGCCTGATTTTGTCCTATTACCAGTGACAACAACGTCAATACACTGTGCACAACAAAATATTTAAAATAAAAATAAATGGAAAAACCCAAAATAGCCCCGCCTCCAGCCCCTCTTCAGCCGCGCGCCCGAGGGCCATTTTCGCCCGTGCACTACTCGAGTCCACAGTGCACTGTGAGGGGCACTACAGTGGAAATGCTACGCGTTTTATTTTTCTTGTAATAGTTGTTTTAAAATTATCGAAAATCAAAAAGAAAAATTTTCATTTTTTTTAATATTTTTAGATTATTTTCATGTGCTAATTTTAAAAATGATTTTTTAAAAAAATTATCATTTTAATATATTTATAAATAAAAAATATTTTTGAAAAAAATAAAATAAAAAAATATTTTATTTTAAATTAAAAGATTTTTGTGTTTTTAGATCATTTTGATGTACTGATATCAAATAAAATCTTTAAAAAATAAAAAATATCATTTTAATATATTTTTAAATAAAAAACATTTTAAAAAATAATTTCAACCATACTCTTAAATAGTAACTTAATATCCGCTAGCTTTAGCCTCTGCGCAAGCAAACCACCAGCTCAAAGGCATGCATTTGTTATTAATTGAGTGAAAAAAAATAGTTATTTAGATAATTTGATTCTTTTGAATGTAATATCTTCTTCCATGAATGACAATTTATATTTATTTTTCTTACAATTTTTTGATCGTGCCAAAGTACATGATAAGGTTACATTTCATTTGTTTTGTTGAAATAAAAAACTAAACATATTGCTGAGAGTGGGAGGATTCGAACCGCGCCCTCAAGGATTCTCTACCTCCTCAGACCAATCCAACCATCTTAACATCTTGGTCTTCATTCTCGACAGGTTATATTGATAGTAAATATTTATTAAGCAAAATAAGAATGGTTTGAGAGTGTGATTCGAACCCGCACCCTCTCGGAATCTCGCGCACGTTCGACCAACTCAGCTACCTCGATATCTCGCTCATAATTCACGGAAACATATATTAATACTTAGTGTTACTGTGGATTCAAACAGTAAAAACACCACGCCGTTTATTGTATTGTTAATATACAATGTTTGTTGAAATATCATATGTACATGATTGATTTAATTAAAAAATATATTAAAATAATTTTTAATTTATTTTATTCCAAGAATATCTTTTGAGATCCCATTTTGGGAACTAAAAGATTGGAGATGCTAGGGGTGATATTTTTGTGGCATGTGCCCATAATCAGAGCAAATTCCAGGAAAGTGTTGCAGAAAGGAAACGTCTCTGTTTGGTTGGGACCATCAGAAATTGCTCGGAAAATGCTTACCATGGCAGTTTCAGCTTTCACTTCAAGTACCTCTGATGAAAAGAAAACCTTTTTTTCATTATACGACACCGTAATGATAGCAAGCTTTCAATTGAGGGGGGTCACTACCTTCTTTGTAATATTAAAATCTTTACAGGCTTATTCAAGTGAGCATGGGTGAGAAGAAGAAGAAGAAGAAGCTGCGGGCTGCCCAACACTCGGAGGAAAAGGCCGATGTCCTCGGCCTTAGAAGGCAAGCCTATAGCCATACTGAATTCGAGTCTTTAGTGTTTGTAAGTTGTTTTTGCAACTTACGAGGTTATCATTCACTAAATTGCAGTTAAATCTTCAACCTGGTCTCCAGATTTTAGCATCAACTGCAGAGCAAGTTTCTGTCTTGAAAGATTGGAAAACAATTTCCATGAAGTGCCTAGAGATTAAAGTAGCACAATAACTTGTTGTTCTTAAAACGATTCCAGCCTCATTTCTGGGTATAAACTCTCCGGTACAATATGAAAAGAGAAACTTATAGCAGAGAACCAAGAAGAACGGAAGAATGGAATGAATTTTGCGTATGGAGGGAGTGGTGTTTTGAAGGAAGCATGGAACAATCATAACATCGCCATCCAAATCAAGAATCTTGAGCAGCAAACTGAAGAGAAATTGCTCGCAAAATATGACCTAGAAAGTTCTGTTGTGATAGTTTCTCACGCAGGCAACGACCATGTTTTAATGCTTATTTAAAACATGGAAAGATACAGACAATTTGTTTAGGCTTGTGGTAACAGATGTGAGATACCAGGATAGACTGTTGGAGAAGACTATAGTTGTCGGATTGTGGACAAAGTTGAAAATGTTTTACATAATCAATCACTGGTGAACCGATTATATCCAAAAACACATTAAAAAATAGTCATCTACTTCCACAGACTACCTTAATGTTAATGTTGCTTCGTTGAAAAATAAACAATTATGAAGTTGAGGGCCCAAGGGTCAAGAGATTTTTAGTTAATATGCTAAAAAGAATTTTAAAAATCTTCATTCTATCAAAATCTCTCCACCTCACAACACAAAGAATCATCTTTTAGCAAAAACAAAAACCAACCACGAGAAAAAAAATATCACTAGATCAATTGAACAGAACATAAAAAGGTCAGGATCTCCCCCCTAGAGGTGCCAAAATGGATATGAACAAATGTTGATCATACAACAGAATTCTAAATTCTTCTGCAAGTAGTAGGGACCATACACACACATTCATTGAATTCTTGCACAACGCAAGAAGTGGATATTTCCTGCCCACTTGTTGGCACCATGCACCTAATGGTGTGAATATAAAATGGAGCCAGCAATAAAGGAAAAGGAAACCAAAACAAGATCTCTACTTTATCCATTACCACCTCAGATCCGCATCATCTCCACCCACGTTGAAAACATCAAAAGTTGAACATGGATAGGGTATTTTCAATGGAGGATAATGCCACACAGACCAATTCTGGTGTACAGCACAGGCACGAACACCAATTGTCCAAAATGAACCGGTCAGAATCCGAATGGGCTTTTCAAAGATTTCTTCAAGAAGCCTCTGCTGCAACCTTTGATGACACCACTCCTTCTAATTCTTCAGCTGATAAAACTGACGTTCATTTCATTGATAATGGATATAGCAATAACAACGCTACAAGTAAGAGTTGTGATAATAATTATAAAGGGAATGCCATGTCCTTGAGTAAAGGGGGCTGTGCAACTGCTGCTTCATCGTCGTTTGGTGCTCCGGCGGATATCCCTGTGGAATCCGAGGATTATCATGCGATTTTGAAGAGTAAACTAGATATGGCTTGTGCTGCTGTTGCTTTGTCTCGGGTAAATTTATTTCCTTTTTCATTTTCTACCCATTTCTTTTCAATGTTTTTGCTGTTTTCAATTGAAACACGTGTTTATTTATGCATGTGTGTGTTTTTTGTGTGATTTTTCATGTGGGGTTTTTTCATTTGCCGATAGTAAGTTAAGGAAAAGAAAAGGGTTGGATTTTGGGTTGTTTCTTTTTTCCTTCCGTGTTTGGTTGGTATGAACAAATGGGGAGAGAAAGGAAAATTTGGATTTTTTTCTTTGTTTGTGCGCTTGCTTGTTTTTAAGTTCTTATTGTGTGTTTTTGGCTTCTGGGTAATGGAGGATTTAGTTAAATTATTTAACTAGTGGGTAGATTTCTTTTTCTTTATTTCCGGAAAATTGAAAACTAAAAAGAAGTATATGTATGGGTGCTTTTGTTCTTAGTGCATGGGAATGGAAATTTTAGCTGGATGTAGTTGTTCTGGAGTTCTTTCTCCTGAGGAGGAGTTGACAGTTGTCTTGATTTCAGGTTCTGTGAAGAATTTGGTTACATGCGCCTAATGGTTGGTAGTTAGGTTAAATATTTCTTTTCCTACTTTGCTGGCATTTTGTGTAGCAGCCAAATAGAGTTTAACTAGTTCTTTTTTATTGGATGGTGGTGTTCCAAGCTTTTATTTGCTTTTAATTCGTCGCTTTGTCAATTGGAATGTGGAAATTCCATATGGAGGTGGCGATAAGGTTTCCAAAATAGGAATTTTGATACCTTGTTAAAGCCAGGTAGTAAGATCTATTTGATACTTAAGCAAAGGAAGACAGGAAGTCTATAAACATTTCTAATGAATGATGAAATGTTGGAATAGTAGCCTATATTGTTGATTACTTGATTGTAAAGGGATTATGGAGGTCACTTTTTTCGGAATTCTGGAGGTCCCATTTTGCAAAAACTATTGAAAACTAATTTGGAATGGTGAGACTGGAGATTTATGATGCAGTAGAACCTATGTGGTAGTTTGTTAATAGCAGGGATTAAATGCTAGTTTCAGTATGTTACCCTGTACAGTAACCCTATGTTGACAAAGCAAATGCAAAACCATCCTTTCCATTATGCATTCTTTATTTTCTTGTTTATGTATTTCGTTACCATACATATTTTAAAAAGGCCTATCTTGGTTAATTGAATATGTTTTGCTCTTGTCAATAGGCATATTTTGTAAAACCTCTAAATTCTCCTGCTACAGCTGAAAGTGGATCGCAGGCTTCAAGTGCTTCACCTTTGGGATCCCATACTCCTTCTAAAGGTTCAACTTAGTTTGTTTGCCATTTATATGCATGTTGTTCAAAAGCACATATTTTACCTTTTTAGAGCATGGCTGTATGAAAAGCTTCAAGGGCTGAATCCTTTCGATACAGATAAAGAACTCATTAGATTGGATAAACAAACTCAGAATACCAACTTAATTATCTGTAATATTAGATACATGAAGCATATAAATCAATCACAAAAGTCTCGTAGAGAACTCCACATTGAAAATGGAAATGGAATTCCTGTGCATCAAAGAAAAAGAAGCTCTTATAGAACCTTAGAAAGATTTTTCAAAGAATCTAGATATATGAAAGCGTTTCTGCAATCTAGTATTTACCTCGTTGGGGCTTTTGCTCAATGATCTAGGGTCCCATCATTCATTTATGTGATCAAACTAGACGGGAAAGATTAAAGCCGTCCTTAGTTGCATTGTAGCATAATAATTCACTTTGCTAAAAGCCTGTGTCAAGTCATTGCTTCTTGGAAGTAATAGTGACAGGCTAACAGCTTATAAGTTTGTAAGGGAATTTGGCTGCAGGCATCCAAAATCAGTGTGATGTGATGAACTTACACATTACAGAAACTTGGCAGATGCGAAATTGAGGGGAATTAGAACATCATTTCCCCATATCCCAAACTTAGGCTTCTTTGACGAAAAAATTGTGTTAATACTCATTTGAAAAGAAAAAAAATAGAAGCACCAAGTAGGAAAATTGAAAAGGTTTTTGAATAATTTTGCATTGATCCTGGATAAACACATGGCAAATTAGGATCAGCATATGTTGCCCAATCCTAAATCTCTTCTCTTCTCTTTCACCTGCAGCACAATCTCTCCATTGAGTTGGTATAAGTTTTGCATACCTCCATAAAAACACTCATACCGTTGCTCTTTTAGTCATTTCCCTTTTAATTACCTATGCAGGAGCCGGGCATGATTCATCTAGGTCCAGAGATAAAGATGCTAGTGAGCCACTTGAAACTCCCTCCTTGCCTTCCATGCAAAAGAAACTTGCTGTTGTTGGGAAGCTAACAACTAGTGGAACATCCAGAGAACTGTCGGAAGATGATGAAAATGAAGCAGGAACTGAAATAACTGAGAATATGCACCCTGGTGATGCAAAACGTGTAAGGAGGTAACTATTTCTGTGTTGTTCTGATTGTTACTCTTATATGTTTTTGAAATATCATTTCTTTTTCTTCAAAAATTGTGAATTTCATGTCTATTCCATCTGATGTGTAATAAAAACTTTCACTGCAAGACCTCAGGTTCCAGATGTGATTTTTAGTGGATAGCAATTGTTTTGTTTTGTTACTATAATCTGGTACTGCATGTATGATTGCCATGCCAGAGAGAGAGATCAAGAGTATTCAGTCAGTTTATGTGGCCCAAACATATTCCACTAAAATATCAGATGACAGCTCATAAAACATCAGTTTACAGTAAGTTTTTGAACCTCTTCTCGTGCGTTTAAGATTAGATAAATCTTAGGTAGCCATCTGAAACAGGATACTTGTGCAAGAACATATTGCTTAAAAATAGCACCACAGTGGTTTGTTGTTTCAATTTATGCTCAAAATAGCTGGTAGCATATTTGATGATGGCACTGGACGCTTTTTTTTTTCCTTCCTAATATGAAGACACGGGTGAATCAAATGGGGGAGAGAGAGAAAATATTCAGGTCCTCTGTCTTCTTGGCTGGTAAAACATGGGCTAGTTCATATATTTGTGGGCTTTCATTACCAAGGAATGGATTTTTTTTTTCTTCAGATTTTTCTGCTATTGATTCAATTTCCTTCAATTGAATCATGCCGTGTTTTCTTAGAATGCTTTCGAATAGAGAGTCAGCTAGACGATCAAGAAGAAGAAAGCAGGCCCATTTGACTGAGCTTGAGACCCAGGTCTGTTTATTTTTAATGCCTGCTTGATTGTCTTTTCTATTTGTTTTTCTTCTTCTACATAAATCCTAAACATGTTTTTTAACAGGTTGCTCAATTGAGGGTTGAAAATTCTTCTCTGCTGAAGCGCCTTGCCGACATAAGTCAGAAGTACAGTGAGTCTGCGGTTGACAACAGAGTTTTAAAAGCTGATATTGAAACGCTAAGAGCGAAGGTAACTTTAATTGTCTTGTCCTTAAAAGTTCACACACACGTAGTCATTGCAAGGCTATCACCTCCCTTTCTTAGCTGAGAATTACATCTAGTGATCATAGTGACACTATTCTTTCCCCAAACACACGCACTGGCATGCATTTTTTAAAGGGAAGAGATTTTGGTGTAAAACTGGAGGCAGAAACCTGCCACTCAGTTACTCCTTTTCATTTGACGATTACATGCATATCCAGGTGAGGATGGCTGAAGAGACTGTCAAAAGGTTTACTGGGTTGAACCATATGTTCCATGCCATGCCTGATATATCCACAATGAGTATGCCATCGTTTGATGGAAGTCCCTCCGACACATCAGCCGATGCTGCTGTCCCTGTCGAGGATGATCCAGAGCATCGCTTCTATCAGGCACCTAACAATCCCATATCAACTCATGACTCCAAGCCCAGAGTCAACATTGTATCGGCCGATATATCTTCAGTTGAAAATATGCAGCCAAATCCTGGAACAGCGACAGGAGTATCAGGGAACAAGTTGGGGCGAACAGCTTCTTTGCAGCGAGTGGCTAGCTTGGAGAGTTTGCAGAAACAGATTTGTGGGGGTGCAAGTCCTTGTGGACCTCAGTCCAATGGGGAGCAGTCGTAACAAGCAAAATAACCCCGAGTGTCAAGAAGATTTAGAGAAGAAGATTCCATTCCAGTATGATTTTTTGGTTTAACTGTATGTAAAGATCCTATTCCTTAACTACATGTTGAATCAAACAATTATATTTTAGCGCAATTGACAATGCAAAATGTAGCTGTATAGAACAGCTTATCGATTGAACTCTTTACAATTTTATTGCTTTGCTAGACATTTTTTCATCTCTGTGAATAGATTGTACCTCATGAATGAGATCACACGGCATAGAGTTGCTGCTGACCAGGAGCTATGATACATTGATACCATGGCTCAAATCCAAGCTCTCTTGTGAAGTTAACGAGCTTGTTAGCCTGAGCCAACCCTGTTTCGGCCGGTCCACTTCTACCCCCTCAAACTTTATTTTGATATACGATCAATCTTTCACTTGACAAGGCAAGTTTGCAATATATTGGTAAGGTCTAAGTGGTTACTCTAGTACTTGTTGATTCATTTTGAACCATTTTCAAATCCAAATGAGAATTAACTAAATCTAAGAAAAAATCATCCAAAACGATATTTTTTTTTAATTTATCTAAAACAATGTTGTTCTAGGGTTACCTCATGACTATTATATTATAAAAAAGCTAAAATGTATTGTGTTTTTACTATTCACACAAATATTGGTTATCCTCTGTATTGTGTTTTTACTATTCACACAAATATTGGTTATCCTCTCATATTTTACTGTGGATTACAATAGTATAATTTTTTAAAATTTTCAATATGATCCTTGAAATTTTTTACTACACAATTGAACCTTTTTAAAACCAAATTAAATATCAATTGCATGTTTTTTCAGTCATTTTTTGGTTGGAGGAGACAGAGGAGATCGTTGGATTCCTGCTTAGAGAGATAAATTGTCTATTGGTGAGGAATCTAGCAACTAAAATAGTTATTTTTTGTGTTAAATGATTTCATATGATAATGATGTTTTATTACAAATTGGCTAGATATGCTATTTTGGTTTTTAATTCGTTAATTGTTTTTAATAGTTTTTTTCTCGATCTTATCTTTTAATATTGGATTGGTTGAAATTTAAGAGAAAATTATTAAATACAACAAGGTAGGTTGATGTTTTATTAAAAATTGACTAGGTATGCTATTTTGATTTTTAATTCGTTAATTGTTTTTAATAGTTTTTTTCTCGATCTTATCCTTTAATATTGGATTGGTTGAAATTTAAGAGAAAATTATTAAATACAAAAAGGTAGGTTGATGTTTTATTACAAACTGGCTAGATATGCTATTTTGACTTTTAGTTCGTTAATTGTTCTTAATAGTTTTTTCTCGATCTTATCCTTTAATATTGGATTTGTTAAAATTTAAGAGAATTATTAAATACAACAGGGTAAATTACCTTCGTAGCATTGTTAAATATTTTGATTTTTATCTGTCATTTAGTTTTTAACAACATCTCAGTATTAGGTTGATGTTTTATTACAAACTGGCTAGATATATTGTTTTGGTTTTTGGTCCATCAATTTTCTTAATAGTTTTTCTCGATTTTATCTTTAAATACTGGATTGGTTCATGAATAAACTGCATGATTTATTTAATTTATTTTATTTAGGGTTATCATTATCTTGAATAAATTAGTAAAAACTATGAGTGAAACTCTTTATTTTCTTTTCTCAATCAACTACTTTTAAATAAAAGAAAGAAGGCGGTCACAACAGCTTCCCAACACCTCCTTGATGTTAAAAAAAACATTTTTGCTGAATAGAATAAATAGATTTGAAAGGCGAGCAGCTATCACTGGCCTCACTTGTGTACTACTGGTACGTGCTCTATCGCAACCTGGTCACGAGTTCGAAGGTCGGTAGAGAGAGAAGATGAGATGGGAAGATTGATATTCCAAGAGAGGTATTTAAAAATACCTTTTTGCCCTCCCTTTTTACTCAGAAAATAAAAGGTTCTTTTCCCCTTAAGAGGAACCCTCTTCCTCTTCCTTGCGGCTTTTTCTTTGAAACTTGAGACTGCAAAATCTATCCTCCATCTGCACCAAGAAGACAAAAAAAACTCGGCTTCCATTTTTATGCAAGCGTAGAAAAGTTTGATTCTTCCCTGGAATAACTGCGTTCATGCTGCAAAGATACTTGAAGAAATACTTCAAGTCCATGCTCTTGGGAATATTTGACTATGGTTGATTACGCATACAAACGATATTGACAATTCTAAACACGTTTTAGAATATTTGTTATCTCAAACCATGAGCGGTTGGAATCCTCTCGTCACAAGAAGCTTCTTCAAGCATGTCAAGAAATCCTTTTTTTGCTGTTCCTTGGAACTCACAGGCATTCAGACGGAACCCGTATGTGGATGCTGCTTCAAACTTTGTCCAAAGTTCCTTCTTCAGGGTATTCTCACCGGGACGCTTCCCTGTCCTTATCGTGCTTTCAGACTCCTTCCATAAAGGAGTTCTTTCTATAGTTACTTTTAAGCTGCTAATTATGGGTTCTGTTGAAAAAAGAGGGAGTTTTAATGACGATAATGTTCAGCATTCTACCAGAGTTGACAAAGAACACAATGGAAATGAATGAATGAATGAATGAATGGATACCTTCATTGCAGGGTTTCTTGATTTGATGACAGCCTCCTCTAACACCATATTCTTTCGAGGGAGTCGGGTTTGGTTGCTGATTCAAAACAGGAGCATGGGCTTTCAAGTGGTGATCAGCCGTGTTCATGTCCAATGATTTCTCAACTTGTGGCTTCAAAACAACACAGGTTTTAGGAGGTGAAAAGGACCAGTTTGGAGATGCCTCTAAATCTTTAATTCCCATTCTAGATTTATAAGCTCGTTGTATCCCTAATAGCTCTGGGTACTTGAAAGCCAGATCGTCAGAGCCTTCACTACCAGAGGATTCAGAAATATGTGAATGAATTCCATGCGGAAACGGAGTGGACTTCCGAAACCTATTATCGCCTTTATGAGAGGACTGGGACATGGGTTCGAGCAACACGCAAGATTTTGGAGGGGACATCTTCAAGCATGGGGTCATAACAACAGAGTGGTTTTGTTTTGAGAACACAGGGGAGGAAACACGGTCAAGTTTCCCTTCAGTTGCAACAGAATCAGCAGGCTTACTTGGGGTTGGCTTTGTTGCCATTTCTTCAAGTAAATCCGCATTTCCGTCTCTAGAAACAGTAGAAAATGATGGTAGCTCAACAGCAGGATGTAAGGCAATCCTTTCAAATACTGATTTAGGCAAGCCCTGATGTCTAGCCGATAATGTTTTTGATATAGGAAGGGGTGTTAGCAGAAATAGTTGCCTGCCTCTCTCAACATTGCAGCCAGCTCGCCAGGATACAAGAGGAGAAGGAGAGATCAAAGAATCCATTCTGATTTTATCTGGGCTATCAACATCAAAGCTTCCATCTTCAATTTCCTCAGAAACAATTTTATGATGTAACATATTTTCAGGCTCCACAAAATGACTGGAAAGAGCCTTCTGAAATCTGGGGACCCATGGCTGCAATAATTGAACAAGAATTGAAACCTATATTACTTGAGGACGCAAATGGATATAAAAATGTGAAAGAAATTGGTGGAGGAATAACCTTTAAAGAAGACAGCATATTGGATAGAACATGCATAAAAGATTCAATTTCTTCACTTCCCTCTTTGCTTGTGGTCTTCAATTTAAATGCTTGGGCAACAAGTTCATCTATCTGTAATTTGATAGATTAAAAATGCATGAGACATCTAAAACTTAAACAAGAAATTAAAACATGTTTACAAAAGAGAGTAATATATATTTCAAACCAATACCCAACAACGAAATACAAACACAAAGTAAATCTCAAAACTATGAAACAACTAGGTATTGCAGACAGTCACTAGAGCATCTAAAACAACGAGGTGCTGCTAAACAATCCTGTTCAATTCCACATGTATTGCAGCATAAATAGACACAACAACTTATTGAACACTTGCAGCTCATAACAGAAGTTGAAAATTCAAGTGAAGAAGCAACCATTAGACTAATCATAACCATAAAATAGTCCTTTTCGGTGACATGTAAAGATCTGCCTGTAGCTGGCTAAGACATGCTGGATTTAAAAAAAAATCATGCTCCAGTCGTCCTCTTTCCAAGTTTATCGTTGAGCAAGCTCATCCTCCTCTTTTTTCTCTAAAACCTGCTTCAAATATCATGGTTTCGCACTCTCTCTTTCTCTAGAGTAATCTTCTTGATTCTTCTTGGTTTCAGAATCGGAAAACAACCTTTGTCCTTTCAGGGTTTCCATTTCTCTTGACCCTAACATAGCATAGGACCAAATTGGCTTTTTCATTGAATGAATTTACATATTTAAATTCGGAATTTTTATTTTTAAGAAGTCCCAGATCCCCAAAAACAAAAGGAGACCAGGCACGCAGAAGTCCAATTTTTGATGGAGCTTATACAATGTCAAAACTAGGGTAGGCAAAACTGAAATCCAAACAGATCAAGAACTTTCATTTTTTTCTCATTCTCAGACACAGTCAAAACACCAAAATGAAAATTGCAAGATTGGGTCTTATATGGAGAAGTACGTGCCTGGCTAGTGAGAGACGAAAGATCAGACTGAACAAGCAAGAGGCGATCGAGAAATCCGTCGTCGTCATCTTTTTGTTGAGCCCTATTAACATTATTTTTTTCACCAATCTCCTTGCATTTTTTCTTGGGGTTCACAGATTTCAAGAATCTTCCATTGTTATTTGATAAGTCTTTTAGTGGCTTCCGCACAGATGATTTTGATGCCAGTGAGATCTCTTGAGACTGCTTCATCTCTTAATCTATTCTGATAAAAAAAAAAGGGGATCCGGAAACCTCTAATCACAGTAAAATTAGGGTTTTTCTTTTGGAGAGAGAAGGATGGAGACTGAGACGGTCGCGATGGTGCGGAGAGTTTTGAAATTCAAATTTCAACGGTAACAAATGCCATTGATAAATGGGTACAGATTTGGGGCAAGGTATTCACGGGTCAAGCCCAAGATTATAATAGAAAATACTCGGTTTTTGGGAATGTGATGGTTTTTATTTTTTAATGTATTTTTAAATATATTTTTACTTAAAAAATATTAAAATATTATTAGAAGTACTATTTTTTATGTTTATGATATAAAAATTAAAAATATCTAAAAAATATTTTAATATATTTTTAAATGAACGAACACTTTTAAAAAGTACTACACATTGTAATATTAAATACACATGCAATTATTATAAAAATAAAGAACTATTTTATTCTGTGGTGATGAAAAAGTTTTTAATCTCACTTATAATGGAAAATATAAAAATGAAACTCTTAATTAAATAAATGGGTGATACAAAGAAATACTGCGGGGCTATGGTTTTTCCACTTTTAACCATACAAGAATAAATAAGATGAATCTCAATTAATAATCATTTTTTATTTTTCATGTTTGCACGCATTTAACACCTACTTGAAGCAGAGCAAAATAAATAAAGATTTTTTTTTCAAAATATTTTTAAATTATGAAAACAAACAAGTTCTTAAAATAAATTTAAATTAAAACTTGATGGTGGTTGGAGTTTAAGTGCTTGTTTGTCATTTTATTTCAAAAATTTTTGGAAGATATTTTTATTAATTTTTTATATTAAATTAGATATTTTTGATATTTTTATATCATTTTAGTATATTGATGTTATATATATATATATTTAAAATATACATTATTGAACAAAAAATACTTTGAAAACAATCACAATCTATCCCCACTAAAACCATTCCATGATGAGTTCATAGACAAGGTTTATGAGCAATTAACTGAAAACGATAATTTTATGCCTTTTTTCCAAATTATTTGCAAAATTAAGTATTTAAATGGAAACAATATGGTAGAAGGAACAGATAAATGATACAGTAATGACTCATAATATTAGTTTAAAATATTTGATAGAGAAAAGGGCACCAGCCTACCTTGTAGCTTACTGGCTTGTGTCTGGTACACAATTCAGGAGAGCAGAGGTTCGAAGGCTACCATGGTGGTGGTGGTGGCGGTTGTCTGATACTGCTGGTGGTGGTGGTGTTATTATTATTATTATTATTGCACATAAAAAGAGGTATTCTAAACATACCTTCTTTTTTACGTTGTAGTAAAATACACGATGACAGAAATTTGGGTATAGATCATGGTAACACTTTTTTTTATACTTTGAAATTATGATTAATGTTTTTTTTAAATATTTTTCATTAAACATGTTTGATATAGCGCATCAAAATTATCTATAATAAACATTTAAAAATTTTAATTTAAAAATAAATAAATAAATTATTTTTATAAAACAAGTATTATATCAGCAGTAGTAGCAACCGTCTCATCTACTGCTTGAGGTGTTCGTGACGCCTGTTTGATAGAGTTGTTGCGGTATTTTTTAAAGTGTTTTTCGTGTCAAAATACATTAAAATAATATTTTTTTTATTTTTAAAAATTATTTTTAATATCAACACATCAAAATGATCTAAAAACATAAAAATATATTCATTTAAAATGGAATTTTTTTTACTGAAAGCTGCGGTAAGGCAGGTGAAACGCTGTGACAAACAACTTCATGGTGTCTTTGAAATTCAAGTGGGAGGTCCAAGTTCATCAGACATGCTGTGTGCATTGATTCTTGTCATATATTTTTTAAAACTATTCGAAAACAATTAAAAGTAACTAGAACGAACATGCTTTAAATTTATTTTTTTTAAAATAGTTTTCAATTTAACAAGTGTAAGGTTAAAAACAGATTTTTAAATATGACTTGGTGGTCGACTTGACCTAAGCCCTAGGTCACTAGATTTTGACAAGTCAACACTATATATATTGTTTATATTAAAAATAAAAATAAATAGTTAACGAGTTGCAATCAAGTTTTTGATTGGGTATAATTCAACCTGATTTTTGTATTTCTTTTTTTTCTTCTAAACTCATCCAATTTTGGTCTTTGATAAATCAAATTTTGGGTTAACTCGTCAAATCAAACCAAATTTTAAAATTATGGTTGAAAAATCATTTAATGATAGTGAATTTATTGATGATTTTCCATACTCATAAGATAAGATACAAATGAAAATTCTCATAACATGAGACTTTTTAGAAGGTTTTTGGGAGCAAATTTCAAGTTAGTAGTTTTTAATATTTTTATATTATTTTAATATATTGATGTTAAAAATAATTTTTTTTAAATATATTATTTTCATATATTTTCAAAAAAAAATATTTTAAAAATAACTATTATTATAATTTCAAAGACTATCATTTTAATAAAATTCAAGATTTGAATTGAAGAAACAGAAATAATATAATATTCCTACATTCTTTTCTTTTTCTTAAAAAAAAACCTCTATACTTTTCAAAATCTATAATAATTATATAATGATATTAAAGACTTATCTCCAAGTTAATTATTATAATAAAAAGGAATGGTTTTTAAAAAACCTTAAATCCCAGTTTATTATTAACAAATAATTAACAAAACTACATTAATTAATCTCTAAATGATAATACCAGGAGTCACCAGAATATCTGCAACCCACATTCATAAAACACAAAGTCAAAAAGTCCAAAAACCTCCATCCCCACCCCATCTATCATGTATATCCCCTTCTCTTCAAATCCAGCAGCCAAAACTCTCCTCAAAACCCAGAAGTCCAAAGGGGAAAGAAAAAAAAAGGTTGATTATGGAGATCTCATCAATTACTCTGTCTTTTCCAAAAAACCCACCTTGTCTTCCCTTCTCTTCTTCTCACTCCACCTTCTTTAACACCACTGCTTTTTTCAACAAATCCAGCAAGTCCTATAATTCTATGGTTCTTGGCAAACCAAGTAGAAGTCAGAGGGTAAAAAAGGGTCTAACTTGCAATGCATTGTTTGGTCTAGGAGTTCCTGAGCTGGTTGTTATTGCTGGAGTGGCTGCTTTGGTTTTTGGGCCCAAACAATTGCCTGAAGTCGGAAGGAGTATTGGCAAGACTGTCAAAAGCTTCCAACAGGTTAGTTGTTCCTTCTGGTACTCTTTGGTTTTCAAGTAAGTGATAGAAAGTTTTGAATTTTGTTGTTTGTTATGCTGTTTAGGTATCTGTAGTGAAAATAATAGGAAATTTAGTTTAACTTAACCAAGTATTAGTTAAGTTTGGGAATTTCATCTTAGACCCAGAATTAAATATAAGGAAAAGAACAGAACGAGAGATGAGAGATTGTTACTTGTTTCAGTTATGGTTTGGTTTTTTTGGGTATTGAGAAAGAAGTGGGACAAATGTGGTTCAAGGTACATTCTTGCAACATTTGTCTGATATGTTGGTTTGGTTTCGGTTAAATGGACTCTTGATATCCCAAAATAGATGCATAAGATTAAGTTTAGTCTGTGAAGCTCTAAACTTCGTTCAAACATCTTCTCATCAGAACAGTCTGATCAATTGAGCTTCAATATTGGTTCCGGGCTTGTTTAATCGAGGGCTATTTGCATGGCAGTTGTTGCTCTCTGGTTGATGTGCACTTCTATAATCATATTGTGCTTGGATCAATGGACATGTTAGTTGACTATATATTTTATACCATGCAATCCTCTCCTTTTTGGAGACAATGCTTGCAATATTTTCATCTTGCCGTTAACTTTTAGGATTAGTTAGAAGTTTGGTTTATTGGTAGTCATATTTCTGAAGTTTGAAGCCCCGCTACCCCTCACTTTTACACCACCTGCCCTCGTTCATTATCAGTTGTTTACTAGTTTCATCTTTCACTGAATTTATATCCTCGGATGCTGGGATTCGCTATCCTTAGGTCTCATTTTGAACCTACTAACTAAAATAATGGTCAAGGCTTAATTATTGAGACACGGACCATGTAATGTTAACATGTTAACCAAATTGGCAGGGAAAAGCTATAAAGCATAGTATGTCATTACTGCTGACCTTCTTTGTAATTGTTTTTTTATAGGAAACAGAACATAATAGAAACGAAACCTTAAATTCAGTTTTATGCTTTTATTATCTTTATACAAAGCAGTTATGTCCTATCCCCCATTTGGTTGAGCTCGAGCTAGACTTTGAAAAACGTTTTACCTTTTCTAGGTCTCTGAACTTTGAATCCAGTCCTGTGCAAAGAATGGTTCTTGGGCTGGTCTGGTTTTTACAATTTTGATAACATAAAAGGTGTCTGCAGAAAAGCACCCGTGGAGATAAAGTTGGGTGAGAATGATGTATGGTTGGATGTGTTGTTAATGGTACTTTTGGAATTCTTACAGAGGATTTGCAATTGCAATGGTGTTATCTTTCCTAAAAAAAAGCATTAAATTGTAGCTTTATTCAAAATAGAGAAAAACACTGATCTGGGGTGTGCCCCATCAGCTGCTTTTCAGAACGAAACAGTTACCGAGAACTGTGATTGGGGTAAATGGATGCCCAATTCCCATACCAAATGTGGTCTTGAATTGTCTTATGCCTACACAAACTCCTATGTGTGTGCACACGCTCATGTGCATGCTTCCCTATAGTCTCCCCTTTTAACAGAACACCCAGGTGTCAGTGAAAGATGGCCACATAGAGAATTTACAGCTTGGTTCAAAAAAATAAAAAGAATAGAACTTACAGCTTTGAGTTGACGTGTTACAAATTAAAGACTTGCATTGATGAAGATAAAGAAACTTATTTTGGGACCCTTCCAGATGCTGACATTCAGATTCAAGCCACTTTTAGTTTATACAAGTTTTAAAACAGGAGTAGATCTGATCATTTTAAATGTCATGTGACCTGCTTTATATGCTTTCAAGGAAATTTTTTGCCTTTAACTAGGACTTGATTATTGAAGAAGTGACTCTTGTGGGTTAGGTCCATGCTGAACTTCATGCTTGCTGTTTGCAAGTATTTTTCTGTTTCACTATTTCCTAGATTCATAAGTGCCCGTTTAACGTTGTGGCAACTTTTGTTTTTCAATTTGCTTTTCATGAAAAAAAATCATCAAATTGATGTGTTTTCTATGGTTTTGATGTGTTTATATCAATGGCAACACTTTGGGGGTTCAGGGTAGGCCTATAATGTGAAAGGAACTTTTTGGTTACAAGAAAAAAGTTTGTCTGAATTGTTTTATGGAAGTTCTGAAGTTTATTCTTTCCCCAAAGCTTACAGAAGTTTTTTGCTAGAAAAAACATGCTCAACTAGGTGTTCCCTCCATCAAAATCTTTAACCAGAGAGTTCCTTGTAAACATGCATGGCAGTGTTTTATACTTTTAAGGCATTTCATAGACAATATGAGTGTCCATTTTCTTTGAGCATTGACATTAAGGACATCTGACACAGCCTGTGCTCTAAACACACTGCTTTTGGATGGCATCATTCTGTGTTGATTCTTGCTCATGTGTTTTCTCTATGTTAGTGACATATGACTCTTTCAAACCAAAGTGCTCGGGCCCCTGTTAACTTGTGGTTTTCTAATTTCAGAAAGTTGTTTCATGCTTTTGTATGTTTGTTTGCTTTAATCTATTTTGAGGACTCAAACTTCCTGCTTGTGCATGTCTTTGGATGATTTTCTGGTTTGCTACAGATGCTTGCAAGTCTCAAATGCTTTTTTTCCCCGAGAGTGTGAAGGTCACATCCATCATAGAAAAGTAAAGGAATTTTTGGAGGGTGGTGGTTATTGTTGGAATTGGCTGGTCATGTTACTTGTGGGTATGCAGAATCCCACCTGATATCGAATCAATAAATAGTACACAGATGAATGATTTAATTTTATGGAAAGATATAAGATGATATTCTGAAAGATAAAGTTCAAGAAAGAGAAAGCAAGAACCACTGAAAGAGGCCGTTTCATCAGTCAAGCAGTGCACTTGTAAAATATAAAAACAAAGTATTTCAAGAAAACTGATGTCAAATTAAATGATAAAAATAAATAGAACAATGGACTCATTTTAAAGTCTACACAAGTTAATGACCTGTAATGGAGTGATCAATTTTATTAGGATCTCTAAGGACCCTCTGGTGGATTTCTGGAAAAGATAAAAATATTTAAAAGATGGGTAGGCAACCTGATGTAAAGGGGTGAAGAAAAAATAAACAATAAATTGGGTCTTTCCACTTCCTTTACTGTAAAGATAATTGCTTTTTATTGTTGTCTTTTTTATAGCTTGTTTCGAAACCTAGATTTCTATATTCTGAGAAGTGAGAATTGGTCCCGCCTTTCACAATTCTTGGAAAGATTTATTAACATCTCTAATCCTGCCTCGTTCATGGACTTATACACATGTAAATTTGCAGGCAGCAAAAGAATTTGAGTCTGAGCTTAAAAAAGAACCTGATTCTGGATCGGATACCCCTGGAGAGGAACCTACAGCAACCAGTGAAGACAAGAAACAAGGCATGGAAGTCTCAAGCTCAAAGGAGAGTGTCTGAGCTTGTAGAAATATGTAGTTGCCACATTTTCTCAATTTTCAGTTATCGCACCTTCATGTTTAGATAAATTATTCATATTCATCTGCAATGTAGATCCATGAGAAGTTCTAATTTGGCTGTGGTAAAATTTTCTTGTTTTTCTAGTCTGTTGTTCATGATGCCTGATAAAGAAGTTGACAAGCTAGGTTAGCTTGGGTTAGAACCTTGGCTTGAAATGTAACATTTTTGGCAAAAGAATTCTCAATCATGTCATTGAGGACTAAATTGAGCCAAGGTTGTCTGGAATTTGTGAAATCATTGGCCGGACTGCATGATCACATGAAAGATGAAAATGTAATGTAGGTATTAGCGAACCTGCAGAAGATTTTCCAGATTTAAGAGTAGCACAAGAGAGATGGAAACAGCAGAGATAGCAGGGATATGTTTCTTTTATATATATATATAAAAGAATATAAATTTACTTCAAAACTGTATTTGTTTATTAACCAAATATACAATATATTTTTATCCTTTTTGTATCTTGTGTCATGGGATGCTTCTTACCAAAGGCAAGACTTTTCTTTTTCTGATATAATTCCTGAATTAGAATATGGTTTTATTCACATCAAAATTGCCAACAACAACCAGAGCCTTTCCTTTTCCTCACCCTTCATTGTCATTGATTTCGTGCGGACTTGGTAATCAGAGCTTGAGGCTATTCCGATTAAAATAGGCCAAAATATTTATCGTTGTTTTCTTTCTTGGTGATCCTTTAACAATGATTCGTGCCCACAGAATATGTTTTTTAAGCAATAGCTGACATTTCAATGACAAGTCTACCAGAAATGAGATGTAAAACATTCCTCGGTTAAGTTGATAAAATTCTAAACGCATCAAAACATGTTAAAAATTCAACTACCTTGATGACCGAAAGGCTGAGTTTTCTACTGGATTACAGATGATGTCCATTAGGAATAACAAGTCTATATATATATATGTATATTTCAAGTTTGAAATGCAAAAGAATCAGCAAAGTCTGATGGAAAAAGTTGGTGAGACGGAAAGTTTCTATTATCATCATCATAATGCTATCATTAAAGAAATGAAGTTATCAAATTTGTCACATACCACCATTATTGTCACAGCTTTTGTGGGTGGAGAGGTTGAAGAAGATAGAATTACACAACCAACAGTATAGAGGATAGGATTATTACATGAGGTAATTCTTTGTTATTCAGAATTACTGTAATATTCAAGCAACTTTTGATTTCTTAAACCTATCATGAGCTTAGGAGGTGGTAGATTTAAATTTTAGATTAACACATAAACCACAGTCGCTGGGGAAGGCTGACATAATGCAAACTCCATAACACCTGCTATAAGGATCCAACTTTTAGTGGGGAGTAGGCACCAGACAAGCTCTTCAAAGCAACTTTAGTTATTATTAATTTTTCTAGTTGAAAAGCTTCAAATTCAAACGAGTCGTACTAAAATTACAAGGAGACATTACAATATGATCATCTAGTCATTAGTTGTCCAGTCATTTGTCGATCATATTCCTTTACAGCATGTATAACTTTGATGCCATTTACATGTGGATGCCATGCTTCATTTTTCTTTTGTCTCTCACGGTTCATATTATTGCATATTTCTTTATGATATACACCAATCATATGCAAAGTTTTCTTATAGTTTTATGGATCCCTGTAACCACATCCATCAAAATAATATCAAAAAACCTTTTGTAGCGATACAAATCACGTCCGCCCTCCAAGAGAGAGAGCTTCGAAATCATGAAAGGTGTTAAAGAGACTTTAACAAGACCAACTTAATTAGCATTGAAACTGATGAATCATTAGGGAAATTATTGTAGGTTGATTAATGGTGTGATTCTGAGCGGGTAGGGCCAGGTAGTGACCAGCATTAGCAAGGGTGGACAGTGCAGAAGGCAGACATAAAATAATCAAACTTTCTCATTCCCTCGAAGTCTCAACCTTTTAAAGGCAGGCCACACACAGCACTAACCACAAGGTAGACCCTATAACCTGACGAAAATCAACAAGAAAAAAGGAAAAGAAAACACTGCATATTCTTCTTGGCTTCTCTCCATCTCTTTTACTGAACAAAATATATATCAAAATATAGTAGAAGTACTAACAGCCATGCTCATTATTCCCATCTTTGGAATCCGCAACTCACTTTCCGGGCTATTGGGCTCCGGATCTGCCACCCAATTCACCAACACAGCACTCTCTTTTTCTTGGATTTCCCGTTAACATCCCCCATATATTCCTTTTCGTTGTCTCTCTATACATATTATTTTCTCTCTTTCTCAAAGAAACAAAAAACAAAGCACAAGAAGTCTTCTTGCTGAGTTTTATCACTGCTGCTGCTTATACTGAGCCAAACAAAGTCTTCTTATAGCAGTAGTATTTTGTGTCATATATTTGCATGCATGGCAGGAAATCCCCCACCTGGAGGGCTAGGAGATGATTTCTTTGAGCAGTTCTTGGCAGGGCAGCCACCTGGTTATGGTGGTGGTGGTGGTGAGGCTATGGGGTCCACCACCCTGCCCATGATGGGGTTGCAGTTAGGGTCTGGTGCTGCTAATGTTGGATTAATGAGGAGTAGTGCTAATAATAATATGGGAATGATGCCTTTAGGGTTAAACTTAGAGCATCATGGATTTTTAAGGCAGCAACAAGATGATAGCAGTAGTTCTTTAGATACCAACAACAGCAATAATATCAATAATGCTTCTCATTTTTCTATCACTTCCGCTGGATTCTTGGTAAGTTCTGCCCTTTCTTTTCTTCTCTAGTTGCTTTTATTCTGTTTCTTTGTTTGTAAACTGTTGTTTATGTTGACTTATAATCTAGTTTGTTTTTTTCTGTGTCTAGCTTGGTGGTTTTCTAAGTGGATTTGTCTGTTTGTTTGTTTGTACTTTTGAGTTGGTTTTAGTGTCTGTATTTTTGCATTTGTGTTGTCAATTTTCTGGATTTTGCTATGATAAAGATTGTAGTACACATAGGGGGTGCCAGTTTTGGATCTCTTGGAGTGCAGAACATGATAATACTAACATGTTATTTTGTTTTCCAATTCAGGAAACATTTTGATTTACTGATCTGGTTTGCTATATTTTTCTCATGAGCTAAAAATTTAATTTAGATATATTACCAACCAACCACCAAAGTCTGAAGAGAGAAAATTAGAGACTTTGAGATGTATTTGCTTATGGTAAATTATGTCCAAATGGTTGATTTATTATAACTTTGTAATTGTGGTGGCAGGGGAGAGATTCTGTACACATGACCAACTTGTTCCCAACGTTTGGACAATTGCAGATTCATTCATCAATCCGGCCTACACCACCACCTCCTGGACCACCTCAGATTCACCAGGTAAAAAAAATGATTTTTTGGACTAAGATATCCTTGCTGTATGGACACTTTTTGATTCCACAATGTAACATCTGGACAAAATCTCGTGATGAACTACCTTCTTGTTCTCCTTTTATTTAAATCTGGGACTGACAACTGCCCTTTCTAATTGGGTTGATAATTTATGTTTTTGTGTTAAATTCATGGTTCCTGAAGATTGACTGAGAGGGGCTTCATTTAATTTTGTTCGACAATATCATTAGGGTGTGTGTGTTTTCTGAAGTGTTTAAAATGCTATGCCTTTTAGGAGAAAGTGTCACTGCACTAAATTGTCATTGGCACAACCGTACCTACTTGTTTCTTCCAGCATCTCTAGTGGTAGTCTTTGTCAAGCTTCAGTGGAAAAATGAGTGTCGGCATGCGCATTTAATTGCAGTACTCCTTGAATAACATGTGAAAGTATTCTCTCTTCTCTAGTTGAGTCCTACCAACAATAAAAAAAAAAAAAAAGATCTGGTCAATTGTCAAATGTTCATTTTTCTCAAATTTGCAGGTTTTTGGCATGACTTCCTGGATAAAAAACAAAAATTCATTGAATTTCCTATTTGACTCAACTTTTCATTGGTTGAAGTTGTAACCTTTGACAGTGTTGTCAGTCTCTATTTAATAATTTGTGCAGGAACAAGCCTTGATAAGTGTTATGAAACCATGAATGGGCGGCTAATTAAAATGATTCAATCTGATGTTCTGACTCTCACACGATGTGTAAAATCGATCATCACCAGTAAATCGTAGGCTTTTTTTAATTTTTTTCCTGTGGGGTTACAGTTTCTCGATGCTAGTAACTCTTAGGTGGAACTCTATCAGTTAACTGTGCGCCTAGCTTGTTCTTATCTGTTCTGATTCCACCTGAAATTTCCAGGATCTTGAAAAGAATAGTATGAGAGGCCTTGAATGTTCAATCAATGAGACATGTATTAAATCTGATCAAGCTCCAGAAAGATACATCACATTTTGAATTAGTGCCTGTATATTTCACTTGCTAAGGCAGTCCATGCTGAACAGATTGATAGAGCTTTCGCCAACCTTCTCCTTTTATGATTACAATATGGACAAACTTTTCCTTCCAAAAAACTCATCATCATTGCACTGTATTCTAACATTTACCTCAGCATTGCGCTGTATCTTAACATTTACCGTCTGCTGTTAAATTCTTTTTGAACAGTTTAATAGCCAGCCAACATCAGCAGCAGTTTCAGCTGTACCACAACCACCTGGCATTCGGCCAAGGGTGCGAGCCAGGCGGGGCCAAGCCACAGATCCGCACAGTATTGCTGAGCGGGTAAACTTGATTCCTTTTTCTTCGATATTTCTTTTGATGGAATCTGTGCATGAATATCCATGCAATTTGATCATTTGTTAAATTCTCACACCTTTGATCACTAATTTGTCTTCTGGATGCAGTTGCGAAGAGTAAGAATCACGGAGAGGGTGAAGGCGTTGCAGGATTTGGTTCCCACTTGCAACAAGGTTTGCGTATACTCAGTGCTTTTAAGTTACAGTCAACTGAAATTCATCTTGTTCCTCTCCATAAGTTTCTGCTAGATTTAATTTTGAAAGCTACTTTCACAGTTTCCTTTTAGTTATTATAATATATATACGAGGTATATATGCATGTAGAACATTAATGATATCCCTAGAGTGAGACGAATGCTGGTTCTGCATGTATAGATTGTCGATCCTCTGATTCTAATTAACTCATAAAGTTCATAGTTCGGATTGCAACATAGACAGCATGAAGGGGTTGATTTCTATCAAACCATAAGATTGATTTTACCTGAGAAAATCTGTTTGCAGTTCCAAATTTCATTACAGGCTAACATATTCCACATTCCATGCAGACAGATAGGGCAGCCATGCTTGATGAAATTGTGGATTATGTGAAGTTTCTTAGACTCCAAGTCAAGGTATTGAAATTTGAAGCTGCCATTGCTACTCAAACTGATTTATATGATCTAGATGAGATTGATATATTATTCAAATTTTATCTCTCTGATATGTATTGTTAAAGCATGAACAGACCTGATCAGCTTGCTATCTAAAAGGCAATCTGATCCCAACAAGTCTATAAATGTTTCTCTCATTAGGAGATCTTCATCATGGTAGGGCCCTAACATTTTGACTATCCTAAACATTACTGGAGACCCCGTATTTGTTTAAACGAATTTGTGAAGATGTCAAGCCAGAAGTGGACCTGTCCCGCGTCGGCAACTGCACTCTGAAAATCTAGCCATTGTTGAATATAGAATATGGAAACTAGAAAGGGACATGAACTGTGATACTGGTAACCTCCATTGTAACACTTTGGTTTCATTTATACATTCAATCAGGTTTTGAGCATGAGCAGAATCGGCGCGGCGGGCGTTGTGGCTCAGCTTGTAGCTGATGTACCACTATCATCAGTTCAGGTAGTAGAGTTTGAAAAAAGTTGACACCCAAAATCCTTTATCCTGTATTTATTCAGTTATTGTTTTGATGTGATAAAGGGATCAGAAGGCGTTGAAGGAGGAGCCTACCAGCAAGCTTGGGAAAATTGGTCAAACGATGGCACTGAACAAGAAGTTGCTAAGTTGATGGAAGAAGATGTCGGAGCTGCCATGCAGCTCCTCCAGTCCAAGGCGCTCTGCGTCATGCCTATATCACTTGCCTCAGCAATCTTCAGAGCACGCCCGCCTAATGCTCCACCGCCGGTCAAGCCCGAATCGAGCCCCCCCTCATAAACCTCTGCAAGAATGAATGTGCAAGCTTTGCACACACATCGATCACTCCAGCGGGCATCTGGGTCCCACAACCTGTTCTACCTAGCTAACTCTAGTCCCATTAATTTCAACATCGACACTCGATTAAAGTTTTAACCTCCACTAGTCCACCTTACTGAGAAACAAAAAATAATCAAGTCAGGCAAATTGTTCTTCTCTTTATCTTTCTGGTCAAACGAGTCATTTCCATGCCAAGGAAGATAAATCAAGGAAAATATTGTGGTGGGGTTGGTGGAAAATGACCAAAATATTAGTGGCAAGAACTCTCTTTTCTTCTCGCTTTGCATAGTGGGAATGGAGGTAGGGCCTTTCCTCCAAAAGGGATTGATGGGTTTGTGTATTCATGTATTCGGAGAAATTCTGGTTCAAGTTGAAATAGATTATAGGAGGTTGTCTTCTAAAGTTATGTAAGAAGCTTCTTTAATTGCCGTACTTGGGATTGTTTATAGTGTGATTTTGTTTCTTCTGAAAAAGTAAATGGTGCCCTTTTTGCTATTTATTTTCTTTCTTTGCTCGAGTGATAATTGGAGGATGAGTTCTTGCTTCTTGGTGGTGACATGGGGTAATGTGTATATATATAAATATAAAACATCACTATGTACAGTATGATCTCATATATATATATATCATTAACTGTCTTTTTTTAAAATAAATAAATGAGGGAATTTTGTGGGCCAAACTCATAGAGCTTGAGCTGCTGATAAGATGCAAACCCTACAGCATGATCTCATATCCTGACTCCCCTGGATCTGTTTTTCTCTGATGGAATCCCCACTGCTGCCTTGCACATGTTCTTGATGCTGCATCGATGTCCTTGGGAAGTACGGGAAAAAACATCATTCAAGTAAAAGGTTTATACTTTATAGCATGGTATTTTGAAGAGCTAAATTGGTAAAATAGTAATTAAAATAATATAAATATAATTTATTTATTTTGTAATGTTCAATGGGAAAAAACTATTTGAGAAACTAATTATATTGAAGTCAAATAAATAAATATGTTTTTCAAATAGTTAAATAGTTACCTCTTTATTACTACTCAAAATGAATCCCTCAAACCTAACTTATGCCCTTCCTTCCAAGTACATGGAAGCTATTTGAACCCATTAGTTAGCTGGAGTGGAATAGTTACGGTAAGAATGTAGTATTGTTGAGATTGTTTTTGTGTTTTCTTTTTAAAAATATATTATTTATTTTTAAAAAATTATTTTTGACATAAAAAAATTAATTTTAATTTAAAATAAAAATAAAAACATTTTAAAACATAAAATTAATTATTTACTCCATCTCGTGATCCAATCTTTAGAGTTGTCACCATGGCTGTCAAAATCACGATTTTGACACAACACGTAAGGGGCTTTTGAAACTTGGATCGTAAGATCAAATTGTAAAATCGTACCTGATTTTATCCGTACAAAAATTGTTAAATCACAGCTAAAATCGTGTGAGTACAAAAATCATAAAATCGTAAGTAAAATATTTCTAAATACAATATAATATAATTATAACTATAAAACTTAATTAGTTAAGATTCATACATAACTATAACCACAAAACTTAATTAGTTAAAATATTTAGTCAGGTTTCAATTTTTTTTGATTAAAAAACTATTTTAATCAGGTTCATCAATACCATCCAAGGTCTGAAAAGATATCGACTCCGGAATATCTGTCAAGAAATCAAGTGTTCCTGTCAAAGAATCCAGAAGAGAACTATCTAGTTCTGAAGGTCATATCACATCACTCAATGATCCTTTATTCACCGATTAACCTAAAACATCACAAAACTTAGGCCTTGTTTGTTTGAAGGAAACTGAATTTCTGGAATTCAGTTTCTTCATTTTCCAGTGTTTGGAAACACTTTGGAAAGTGAAGTCAACGGAATTGCTTTTCCCCTCTTTTCCGGTCAATGTAATAAATGAGGCATAACTCAGGAAAGTGTTTTCCTTTACATAAGTAAAGGAAAACACTTTCCTTTACTTTTCACTTCACTTTATCAACACCAGACTATCTCCTCGAGCTCCTCTCTTTCACTCTCTGTCGCCTCACGCCGTCCCTCGCCTAAACCTCACGTCGTCGTCGTCGTCCCTCGCCTGAAACCTCACATCGTCGTCGTCCCTCACCTCCTCTGTCCCTCTATGTCGTCTCTCGCCTCTCTCGGTACCCATCTCATCTCTCGCCTGCAACGCATCTGTCCCTCCGTGTCCTCTCGTCTCTCGGCTCTCTCAAGTCCCTTTCACCGAGCAAAAGGTCGCGTCTTCTCTCTCGGAAAAGGTAAGTAATTTGGGTTTTATTAATTGTAATTAATTAAAATTATTTGTTGGGCTTTATGCCTGCATTTGGTTTGGAGAAAAATGGGATGTTGATGATTTTTTTGTGATGCTCCCCTGCGGTGATTTTGTGGTTGATAGAAGTTTTTGTTCTATTTGATGTTTTGGATGGAATGGATTCTCTCTTATCAATTGTACAAGTACATTATTTTGTCGTAGATAATATCAATTTCTCATGACACCCGATGTCATAAGATACATTCCATTACTATTTGATGTTTTCATTGTTTTTTAATTTGCTCATTATTTTTTCTAATTTCTTTCATTAAATCCTTTGTTACCCTATTGTTATCCAGATGCCAAGGGGAGTCCCTGTTGCAACTATGGCAATCAATAATGCCAAAAATGCAGGTTTGCTGGCTGTAAGGATGTTGGGTGTCGGTGATGCTGACCTTGCGGCAAGGTTCTCACACTCTCTCTGTTTCTCTGTGTGACTGTGTAACAATTGAATGTGTCCCTAACGTTTCCTTTTTGATTCGCAGAATGAGCCAGTATCAGATGCATCAGTTAAAGATGAGGATTCAGTTATGATTTTAAGTGTGTCTGCAGGTGAGCTAGAAATAAAATGCAACTTTTTAAAGATGAAAGGTTTGGATATTTCTATGATCAGTGCTCTACGCAGAAACAAGTGGAAGCAATCAAAAAGACTATTTTACAAGTGGAACCATCCTTGTAATTCTGACTTTGAGCTGAAAGAGTTAAAAACTAAATTTAATTTGATTGAAGGAATGATTCTCTTCATGCAATTCTATCTTAGAGATTCATCTGGGGTAAAATCCATTTAGGGTGTTTTTAATGCTTCTAGCAGTGTGCCTTTTCAGTTGAAAAACAATTTTCCAAACACTTCCACTGCAATACCAAAAAACATGCATTGTGTACATCCAACATCTTTCGAGGCTGCTTCGGCAGAAGGTCTTTGATAGCCTTCTCAGGTCTAGAAGCAACAATTGTTTGTTGTCTTTTTGCATCTGTTTGACTTTCTTTAGAGAATTTAGACTATGCACTTGGTGATCAAGTAACAGTTCCTCACTTGCTTAGCCTCCTGCTCCTTGGCTTCTTCTATTTTAGTTCATGCTTTTCATCTGATTAAAGCATAGGCAAATTAAACATGAAGCAATGGAGTCTTTCTATCATATGGTTCCCTTGAAAGACTAAGAGAAAAAATGGGGATGGAGTTTTAATGTTTATTTTAATTTTATTTTGTTTCTGGCTTCAAGACAGGGTGAGGGAGAAAAAATAACTCTGAGATGCTTGAATTGGCTATGGTGGTGGATTCTGTTCCAGTTTATATGGTTCCCTTGTGTAATTGAGTTATATGCTTTTTTTAACAGAAACCCTTGTATAGATTTTGTTCCAGTTTATTTGTTTCTATCAATTACTTCAGTGGATTTATTTGTTCTTAACTGTGTTTTCTTCACTTGATAGCGTTATGTTTCCCAATGCCTGACTTCCTACCCTGTTTATGAAAGTTCATGTTTGTATAACTCCTGACCTCTCCTGTAACAGATGCCTAGAAAGTCCTCAGTGCAATCGCAAGCCCCCTCTTGAATTCAGGTGACAATTAATTGTGTACCGGATACCAAAAACCTGTCGCCCGAGTATTGAATTGAAGTGCGATGCATCTGGGATCTTAGTGGAATTACTGATAACTTTTCTGATAATTTGTAGCATATTGGAAGGCTGAAAAGGAGATAGTTTTGAGAGAGGATGGGGGGGCTTGTATCCATAATTGTATTGTATGATACCTGTTCTTTCCCTGTTCAATAATAGTCAATTAAAGTTAATTCTTTATGTCTGTGCTAAGAACAAGTTCATCTCTTTCTTCTTCTGTTTGTCCTTTGAGGCTTCTCAGGTCACACAACCTCCATTGTAAAGCATGTTTAGCAAGGTGATATCAACCATTTTAGTTAGCTCCTTGTATTCTCAAGTGATCCCTACCTTGTCAGAAAAGCAAATGGAGATCCCAAATTCACTAAATTCTTCAACGATTGTCTTTCCTATTCTGGACAACGTCAAGCCTTGACTTTGTCAAGATCGAAGAGGTTCTCCATTCAATTACGAGTGTTGATAGACGGGCTGATTTCGATGCCACTTTAGAAGACCGCTGCTAGTAAATTTGTTTGAAGTCAGGAGTCTAATAAAAAAATTGTAATATATTGTAATATTTTATAAAATAAGCTATGTATGAATATAGGATATAATAAAAAAATTCATCATTATACTTATTTGATTTTATTTTTTTATTTAAAGTGATTAATATTTTATTTTATATTAAATATTTTATTTTAATATACATAGGATAAACTATAAAAAATTAATAAATTATTAATAAATTATTTTCCAGATCATTTTTCATTACACAAACAAACACTGGAAAGTGTTTTTCAGTTTATTTTCCATAACACAAACAAACACTGGAAAGTGTTTTCCAGTTCATTTTTCATAACACTACCAAACATCGGAATTCATTTTCAAGGAATTCACTTTCCAGGAATTCACTTTCCCCGGAATTCACTTTCTAAAAAAAAATCACTTTCCAGCAAACAAACGGGGCCTTAAAGCTTGAAAAATGGGGGGTTAGTTCCCTTGCTGGATATTATTCCCCAAAAAATATGCCATCATCTCAGAGGGGCTAGGGTAGGCCTAGCTGGCAGCAGGGGGCTAGCTTTGCAAAAAAAACATGGGTCGGATTGTAAAATCAGATCGATCTGATCTGATTATATAATTTCGTATAATTTTAATTGAGTTTGATCCAAATCAATTTTTTTTTCCGGGTTGACATGATTTAATGAATTAACTTTTAAAATTATATAATTTTATGAGTCATGATAATCTTCTTTAATTTGGTTTCAACGGTATTGCAATGAATATTTTTCCTTTTTGGCTTTTTTGTTGGAGGTGCTACAATGAATATTTTTACTTTTTGGCTCATGAATTCATGAGGAGTCATTTTGACTATTCAAATGCATTAGTAGCTGATAAAAATAAGAAGATTAGCTAAAAGGATAATTTTTTGGGTTTAGCTTCTCTGATGCTTACCCGTTGGATTTGACTGAATTGTTTCTGCCATTAAAAAGTGGGCCCCTCCTTCCTTTTTTGTCAGCTTTTTGATCGTCAACAATGGTTCTGCAACGTTGCCATGATTGAATCCAATCGTGCATTGAATTAATCATTCTGTCTCCCCATTTCTTCCGATTCCATATTTCTGGTTGCATGAGTTCCTCATGTCTGTTCTGCAATTCTTGATGTACCTCCCCTTGCACTCGTTGCATTTGTTCCTCAAGTTTCTTTCCCAGTTCTTCCAAGGCCATGACTTCATTGTTTTATACAATGGTTAATGATTAAGTGTTTAATAGAGATTGATGGTGGATCTAGATTGTTCTGAAATCAATTTGTTATGAACCTTGCTTAACAACAAGGATTTGAGAAGAAAAGAAAGATCAAAGAAGAGAATTAAAAGAATAACAGGGAGAGAATTCTTCAAAACTTTACAGAAATGTTATCGGATACCACTTGCCCTCCCTAACTGCCGCTAGAATTAGTGAAGCTACTTCTCATCATGGATATTGGTGTTGGAGACGTGGGGTTTACATCTTCGGTTCAGATCTTGGAGGCGACCATCAAAAAGAAATCGTTTTCCCTAAATGCTTCTTGAGATTTAATCACAATTCATAAAAGCTAGCACAAAATATTCTTGGTATGGACACGGAAAAAGGAAATTTTATTAGAGAAGCTTGTAAGAAATTAATAGCTCTAAACATTAATGGAATATGAAAAGAAAAATTTAAGAGCTCGCAAAAATCTTTAAATTAATGAAAGCTAAGTGTATGTACACTACAAGAGTTGCCATAAAACCCTTCTTCAAATGTTGGACCTTTTCTTGTAAGACTGTTAGGCGGATAAATGTCTGAAAGATCAATGTCATTCTCTGACAAACAGTCCAGTGATTATTTGCACTCAACCATGTTTGAGTAACAGACAACAACATTGTTAATGACTTAATGTATCGTTATAGGAGAGGTATCCGCTTCCTAAGTTATACTGCGAGCAAGAGGACTAGCAACACCACATGGGATCCTACTCTATCACTTGACCTTAATCACCCATCTCTCGTTCTTCTTGAAAAATGCAAAACCAGAGATCATTTCAAGCAGATTTTGTGTCAGATTATGAGAAGCAGGAAACTCATTGGCAAAACATTTCCAATGAGTAGACTGATTTATTTCTCAGCTGTTTCACACCCTGATAACTTAGACTTGGCAATTACTCTTTTTAATCACTTCACTCCTAACCCAAATCTTTTTATTTACAATACTTTGATTTCTGCCTTTTCTTCATTGAAGAAGTTAGAATCTTTTTATTTGTACAATGTTTTGTTGAGTTCTGGTGAGTGCCCAGATAAGCAGACACTACTTTATTTGCTTCAAGCTGTCAACTTTATATCACAAGTGAAGCAAATACATTGTCAGGCCATTGTTACAGGGTTGTTCTCATTTGGGTATTTGCAGAATACCCTTATTAAAGTGTATTTAGAGAATGGACTAGTGAGGCTTGCACATCAGGTATTTGAAAAGATGCCTAGTCCAGATATTGTTTCTTTTAATATTATGATTGATGGTTATGCTAAGAAAGGGTGTGGTTTGGAAGCAATGAGATTGTTTCATGAAATGATGGGTTTGGGCCTTGAACCCGATGAGTTTACTATTTTGGGTTTGCTTGTTTCTTGTGGGCAATTAGGAAATGTGAAGTTTGGGAAAGCTGTTCATGGGTGGATGGAAAGGAGGAAACCTGCTATATCGTCGAATTTGATCTTGGGCAATGCTCTTTTGGATATGTATGTCAAGTGCCAAAAGGTCGAGCTTGCTTTGAGGACTTTTGGTGCATTGAAGGAGAAGGATGTTGTTTCTTGGAACATGTTAGTTGCAGGGTGTGCTAAAGTGGGTGAATTAGAGCAGGCACGATTATTTTTTGATCAAATGCCTTGTAGGGATATTGTTTCTTGGAATTCTTTGATTACTGGATATGCCTGTAGGGGTGATTTTGCAATGGTAAAGGAGTTAATCATAGACATGGTGATGGAGAACGTTATACCTGACACTGTCACAATGATTAGCTTTGTCTCTGCCGCCACAGAATCAGGAGCTCTGGACCAAGGGAGGTGGGCACATGGGTGGGTAATTAGAATGCAAATAATGTTAGATGCATTCTTGGGCTCAGCATTGATTGACATGTATTGCAAGTGTGGAAGTATTGAGAGGGCTTTAAGGGTCTTCAAGGAAATTAATAAAAAGGATGTCACTGTATGGACAACAATGATAACAGGATTAGCTTTCCATGGTTATGGAAGCAAAGCACTGGAACTGTTTTCTGATATGCAGGAAGATGTAAGTCCAGATGATGTGACTTTTGTTTCTGTTCTTTCAGCTTGTAGCCACAGTGGACTTGTAGATCAAGGGATTAAAGTATTTAGTTCTATGACAGACTATGGCATTGAACCAGGAGCGGAGCACTATGGATGCCTGGTGGATCTTTTAGCACGATCAGGGAGGTTGTTTGAGGCAAAAGATATCATTGATCAGATGCCCATGAAACCAAGTCAATCAATCTGGGGGGCAATATTAAATGCTTGCCAAGCTCAAGGGGATGTAGAATTGGCAGAAATAGCTTCCAGGGAGCTGCTAAATTTAGACCCTGAGGAAGAAGGTGGATATACCTTGCTGTCTAACATTTATGCTGCTAGCGGAAGATGGAGCAACTCTAAAAAAATTAGGGAGGCCATGGAAAGTAGAGGAGTGAAGAAGACTGCTGGATGCAGCAGTGTGGTTGTGGATGGAGTCGTCCACAACTTTATTTCTGCAGACAAGTGCCATCCAGGATGGGTGGACATCAGCTCCATTTTGAACTGTCTGAAAAATGAAATGAAGCCAGGTGCAGATTTTCATTGAGTACTGGACGCATGCTGATAGTTGTTTGTCATTATAACCTTCCTCTTCGATAATGCTGGTGCGGAGATATCTCATATGTTGCCTGCTGGCTACCATCGTTTCATGTTATTAGATTCTTTGGTCTGCCCAAACAGGCGACCTGCATTCCTTACCTGCAACTCATTCAACTTAAGAAGCTGATAGACCGAACAATGAGATTGTGATTTATGAGCTGGGAGATTAGGTTTCCAATCTGGAAGATAGGAGCCAGATCCCTCTGTTACCTGAATAAAAATAATATCGTTGCACAAGAGTTATTGGGAATTAGCCAAGTCCGTGACCAAATGAAAATGGGGCATCCATTTTTAGCAGCTAGGTGAATCTAGATGGATGAAAATGAAAAGTAGCAGTCATGATCGTTATTTTTTTCTCTCGATACTATTCCTCACAAAAGCTTTGATAGTTTGAACCGGATAGAAGTGATGATGTAATGTGGACGCCATTGCAACTCCTTGAACGTAAAATGGATTTGAAGTTTCTCTTACGTTATACGAGTGTCACAGCATGGTTTCTCAAATGAATTCTCATTATACATTCAGGCAGCCAATGAGGAACTTCCCAGCATGGCTGCTGCAGCTTCCTGAATTCCGGGGAGACATTTGATTTGAATGAAAGTGCCTTTTTTATGATACGAGGAAGACAGCGCAACGAGTTAATGTCAATACATGAATGATCAGCTTGAGTAAATTCAAAAAAACCACCAGCTCTGGTTGGAGTAATGGAACATGAGGGGGGGAGGAAAAGGTAATAAAAAAGGAATCCAAGCTCCTGATTTGAACATGGAAGGATGCAGGGGAAGAAAGACTTGCTTGAAAGAGTCAGGTATTATTTTCCATCCAAATTCAAAGGCAACATTGTTATGATAGTTTCTCACAAAGACACGCTGTTATGGTAGAATGCCTCATCTCGTAACTATTGATTAGGCTAGTGATCCAATCTCGAACACATTCTAGTATCAAACGGCATAATTTTATGGATAATCAGAAGGTGACACAGATCTTTTAGCGTAGAGATTTCCCAGCGACAAAAAAGCTTGAAATTTGGAACGCAGCAGGCAGCAGCGGCAGCATATGCATAAAACTAATGTCCTGGAGCAGTCTGAAAACAATCTGTAGACACCTTTTGAATGCCCATTGAGTATACAAATCTAACAGATTTTTTTTTTTTTTCATTTTTTACAGTCTGTCTACTCGGCAAGTGTTATTTCTGTACAAAGGAAATATTTTACACCCTGACCATCACAGCACTGGATTAGATATTTATGTGAGTGGATAACTCCTGCCCAGTCATCCATATCTTCAACAACACTCGGGCCATGATTAGACCTTATTTCCCATCTATGCAAGTATCTCCAACACCAGTTGCAGAGTCTAGAAATGGGCAAGCCCTATGGAATGAAAAATCCACAACTGGATCATTATCCACTTCCCCATTTCCGATCGTTGCAAATAATACAATAAATGCAAGGAGTGAACCTATTAATCATGTTGCCCCAGAGCTAGCAGTAACTCCACCGCCATCTCTCAATCCTTGGAGGCACATCTGTAGGGTTCTTTGAACACTGTCTGCAACTACTGCAACTCCTCTCAACTTTCCTTGGGCATCTCCCGTTGAAGAGCCAGTAACTTCCACGGTTCGAGCCACCCTCTGTTTACATTTCTCCCAGTCATCAGCATGTGACCAGCAAGCACGGCCTCCATGGCTTCCCTCCATGCCGAGGAAAGACACATTCGAGTTTTCACCAAATACATATCTCAACCTCACGGAGACACAGTAAGGTAACCAAGCAGCACCACCCGCAGCATTAATGTGAGGTATGTGAGCTGGATCAAGGACAACAGTCAGTGCAAAATCAACAGAATTATGAGGCCGGTCATAATGTATATTGCTTTTCGCCGCAGATGAATTCTCAGAATAATCGTCTACATTTAACCCGGTATGATTTTCAAGACATAATTCAATACGTGGTTTTTGTCCAGGAGCTATTTCTCCACCTTGTGCCTGAGCCAATCCTTTCTTCCAAGCAATTAATTTTAAAAATTCTCTTAAAACTGATATGGGTAGGGTGAGAAGGGTAATGAATGATGCAACACGAGAAGCATCATAGGGCTCTGATGCTACCCGACGACTAAAATAGTCACATATTTCTCCAATTTCAGATTGAGTCAGTTCTTCTTGAGCAGCGGCATTGTTTTGTTGCTGTTGCTGTTGATGATGAAAGCGCTTGACACTAATCACTTGAAGAAGAAGTTGAACTCTGTGGACACTTACAGCAAACACATAGCCCCTGCAGAAAACAAATGCCATCAAATCATTGAAGAAAAATGACGATGTGAAGTCCCGGCGATGCTGCAAAATACATAGCCTTTGCACAAGACAAACATGCTATGGCATATAAATATTTATCAATAAATCGCCATTATAATCAATAATTTCCAAGCAGGCTCCTGTTATTTGCAGTTTCAGCTATCCTGTTTCACTTGTTCCATATTCTCTCAATTGTCTCTCTTCTCCATTGCTGCCTCTATAGTGGAGTATTAACTAAACATAGTATTACAACAGATGGTCCCTCATGAACACGGGAATGAAGCATCTCACATTTATCATAATTTGTCACATTTTATTTTATTTTACATTCCTGTGTTACTCCTATCCCTCCCTCACCTCCACCCCCCCACCCCTGGGGAAAAAAATGGTTCAGTAAATCATAGAAAACAACTGGTAGCCACTACAGTGAAATGCCCTCTTTCTCTTGCTGTCATTGGTTTTTCTTGTTCTCTCTGAGTTTCACGAGGAAGGACTAAATGCTCTGTGTGTTGTTGTACAACAGTGTGAAGAAATAAAATGATGCTACATCCATGTGGGCATGCAAAGATTATTAAAGCACCATACCAATTACTGAGACACACTAACTGATCAATGATCATTGAATAGCATGAAAAACTCGCTTGAACTGATTCACAACAAGGAATAAGATTTTTTCTCACTTACCCCACAAAAAAGCGCAGGGCTGGCTGTTCCTGGTCCAAATTCAAGAGTGCACCTTCATTGTCCTTCAAAATTGACCCTAGGATCTCTTTCAAAAGGTCTGGTAGTTGAGCAAAAAGCCATAGCACTCCAAGGTATTTAAGAATGCCTCTAAGAACCTTCTTGAGGGCAACAAGGGGAACCCATCCACCTCCATACCCTCCATCATCACCAAGACCAATAATGGATGTGTTCAGCTCTCCTCTCACATGAGCAGGGACACCAACACCTGGAGATCTCCGTATGGGTAATCCTGAGCTTACAACAGCCAAATTTGATGATCCTGGAACAGCATTTCCAACACGATTCAAAGCAGCCACTTGGTTTGCTGCCCTGGATATTGCTGCAGAATTAGGAAGGTTACCTCTATTCCCATTAACACTTGACAGTTGAGAAACTGAACTTGGGCTAGGATTGCTAGAGTTTCCCAGCCCAACTGTCTGCTGACCACCAGCAAAGCCAGGATCTAATCCATTCAGTTCTTGGGCAACATGCTCCATTATGAAAGGGCGAAACTGTGGACAGGGTAGTGATCCACCAACTGAAGGACCCCCCTTAGGTGGTGTTGCTGGTTGCAACCAAACCTGATCTCCAGCAAAGCATCGCATATCAACTGCAAAATTCTTCCGGTAAATAATCCGGATCCAGTATGGGCCACGTAGTACAACAGAGACATCGATTGGCAACAGTGAGCTGGGAACAATGCCAGGGGCCCCTCGGCAAGCAGCAGCTAACATTGCAGCACTATGAGGGTTGTGATTCCCAAGAGGTCCAGTGGTGGTAGAAGCATTGCCTACAGGAGCAGAACTTGGCTGGCTAATATTATTCACCAAACTGCTAGGCGAAAGTCCCTGGGATTGGACATACCCTGCCTGTTTTGACATAGAAGCAACAGCTGTTGCTGCACCAGGAGCCCCTGGAGCAGGACCAGCTCTTGCAGGGCGAGTTGCAGCGGCAAGAGCATGCAAGGGTCCAGCAGTTAGGCGAATGCAATCCAACAGGGATGCAACTTCAGCTCCATTTATAAAATCTTCTAGGAACTGAATAGAATAGCAAATTCTACAGATGTAAGTGCAGCTCACATAAGTCATAAACACAACATTACAAGAGACCACAAAATGAAATGAACTAAAACTAGACCAACGATAAGACCAAACAAGAAAATTCCATAAAGCATCAGAACTTTACCAGGTATATCCAAGTATAAATTTAGAAAGAAAAATGGTTTTCATCAATAAAATAATTGAGTTGCAGCATCCAAAATAGTTTTGCCACCTAGTGTCAATCAAAGACTAACAATATGGCATCTCAAATCAAATCATAATACTTGAACTACAAGACCAAGTGACAGCATAAAACCACACCAAAAATAGAGGGGTAATGACCATAAACCCCCTCTAAAAAGAATGCTCATCACAAAACTCTCAAAAACTAATCACAACTAAAACCCTAAAACAAAGTTTCCATAATTATAATCCCAAATATCTCACTTTTATTTAACATTATTAATCCATATGATTTCATTTAACACAACAACAATAAAATATAACACACCTTCGTATGAGGCCAAAGCTGGTCAGGTGAAACATGCATTGTGCATCCTTCTTTACCCAATTCCCACTCAACAACAAAGCGAGCTAGGACACCTGAACCAAAGCTGAACCACAAACTCACCAGTCCAACTGCCTCAATCCTAAATGCCCTCCTCATCAGTTCTGACAACTTATCAGCTCCCTCGTGAACATTTTTCCCTCCAATGGGTACTTTAACATCAGAGTTTGCACTGTTTTCCTCTTGTCTCTCATCTGCTTTAACTCCAAGCAGCTTACGCATTCCAAGAGCAAACATTCTAGCATTAGAAAGCCTTTGAATATCTGCAACTAGCTTCTTTATACTATCAGACTCGACAGACTGGTAACTCAGGACAACACCATCTGGGTCGTAGCGAATATGGGAATCCACATCAGATGTATTTGCAATTCGGACCCCGGAGCCCCAGGGAGTGCTACTGCTTCCCTTCTGAAGCTCCCACAAATCCCTGAAGTGCTGATCATTTATTTTGACATCCCAATACATGCTTCCAGGTCTCCCAAGCCGCAAGCAAATGTGTTGCCATGAATCACCTCGGCAATATGGAAGTCGGAACCATATATTTGAGGATGCATTTTGTAGACCCACTTCTTCCACATAAGGAATGTCCAACTTGTCCATCTGGCTAGTTAGTCTGGCATGCTTAATGCAAAGTGAGCAATGCCTGACCACATGGAGAAGAGCAGAGATATAAATGCTTGACGGTGCATTCCCTTTATTTGCTTCAGCAATAAGATTTTCATAGCTGTATCTCTCATTTTTAGAGATCATATCTGACGATACAAGCATTTGTGATGAAACCTGCTGAAAGTGAACTGATTCTGAGGTTCTTCCTCTCTTACAAACCCCTGCTTTAGCATCTAGGTCTTGGAGAGCTGGAATTAAACTCAGCATGTCTGCAACTGTACGCTTTCTTGGATTTTTTTCATGTATGGATACATCATGGCTAGAGCAGTGGGATCCTGCAGCATCTCCTGCTGTTTGGGCTGTTGCCAAACATGAGTAATATAGTAAGAGTTAGATAAAACATTCTCATAAAACATATCCTGTATTTAATGAAAACAGATGAACTTAGAGAAAGTATCTTACATACGGGAGTTGTGGCTAAGGGGCTTGATCCAGAAACTTTAACTGGCCCAGCTGGCGAGCTTCTAGCTCCATTAGGTTTCCCATTTGATACTGAAATTCGAGAGCCTGTTGGCCGAGATGGAGATGACAATCTAGAGGGCCTAATCCCTGTTATTGCATCCTTCGATGTATCATTCAGCAGTCTTAGATGATCATCATCCATTGGGGAATTAGAGCCAACCTCAACTGAATGTGGAGATCTAAGAGAAGACAATTCCTGATCAGATTTGGAAGCTGATACTTTTATCACAGCTGTAGTCCTTCCTAGACCAGATGATAGTGAACTGAATGAATTTGAGTGCACTGGTCCTTTCTGGTTATTTGATGGATACATGGATCCATTATAGGGAGAGATCACACCAGAAACTTTTGCCATGCTATTCACCTGCGACACCTGCATACCTGCTTCCCACTTAGGAGAAGGAGTTGCAGCTTTAATGGAGTGAAGATTCATTGGAACAGCAGAGAAATGAGAAGCAGGAGATGCATTGAATGAAGAAGTAACATTCTGAAGAGGGAATGAAGGTGCAGATATCCCTTTCTCAAGTTTGAAAACTTCATCAACAACAGATGAAAAACTCAACAGAGGACATCTTGCAGTTGACATGGGACCCTCTAGATGAAATTCAGATGGAAGGCCATGTCCAGTAGTCTGATTATAACCAGCAGCATTCTGCAAAAAGCAATTAAATCTTCCCAAGTCAAAGACACTCAAATTCAGCTCATCTTCAAGCATCTGCATCTGGCTAACATCGATTTTCTTCAAGCGTGTTACAGGAGTTGAGTCAATAGACGAATGAGTTTTTCCAGATGAATCCAGTTGCATTTCCAGCAACTTAAAAAGAGGTTTGAAATCCTTATCAAGTTGCACCAACAGAAAATATGAATTCCCATAGTCTGGGAACCCCATTAGCAATGTAGATGAACCGGTCAAAAGGTTTTTAGGTACTTTCAGCGCAGAAAAACCATGTTCATAAACCTGCAATGTTATATCCTCTGTTTAGTCCTTTTTACCTATGAGTGTCCAGATAAGATTCAAAATTCAGAGCCATCTAATCAGTAAAGTTTAATCCTCTGGTTCAAGCATTCATTTTCCCCCTAAAGTAAGATTTACCTCGAGGCCTAAAAACCTGCCAATAGATGCAAACAAGTGCAAGATACTTTTGCTCCTCAAACTAATGAAGACTTCGGCTGCAGTTATACTTCCCTGATTTAAAGCTTCTTCACAATCTATCAATACTGAAGGCATAATTATATTTTGGGACGATCGGAGAAGAAAGCGGCCATTCCTACAAGCAAAAAAAATGAAACTCGCAAACTAAACAGAAAATGGAGAATCCATCCACTAACAGCATTCAATGCAATAGAAACATAGCCTTATTGTGTGTGGTTTCTGCTATGAAACAGAAAGGCTTGTTATACAAGACAATAGACATCTTATTCAAACATGTTTTAGTTTATCAATAATGAGTATTTCCCTTCCTTTATGCACACTAGATGATTGCCATTTATCCTTTCAAAGCACAAGCTGGATCTACCTGTGTGCTTGGAGGGATAAAATGTGGATTTCATTTTAGCACTAGAATCTACCTTTAAATATAAGACATATATATATATATATATATGATGACCCCTCAAAAACAGTTTAATATTATATAACCCATCATTAGTTCATTTATTTTCAAGCTTGCTCTGATCCTATTTTATAAACCTCCCCACCCCCATCCCACCCCAAAAAAAAGGAATTCATGAATCATAGTTATGCCCTGTTTCATAGCTTTTCACAAAGACAGGTCCAGAAATTGCGATAGGCATGAAATGAAACGCATTCCATATACATGGGTAAAGGAAAGATAACCTTATATTTATTCCAAGAGTAAAAAAAGAAGATCCATAAGCTCGAACACATAGTAAATCCTGACCCACCAGTTCCCCGCCATCAGATTTGGGTTCTTTCTGCATTGAGAATTCAATTAAGGGAAATAAATAATTTGGCATGGTATGCATTTAAGATCATTACTCCTTAAAAAAAATTGACACGAAATGATTAGGTTATAATCCTAAAACCAAATGATCCTCCATGAAGACAGTGTGAAATATAACATAAGAACTATAGCTCCTTCACTATTTATGTTCCACAAGTTTCTTGACTAGAGATTTTTAAAACTTGTCAGAAAGTCTTGAAAATCTATAATACAAGAGAACCAACCTTTTTATGGTCAACCTTTTTATGGTCAACATCAGGTTCATCCACAAGGAACTGGAGAACGACATCGCCAGCAACACGGAAGATCTGAACATTTTTTCCCAGCTCTTTCTGAATCTCAAGCAATCGAGTATATCTATTACAGCATATTGCTCTTAAAAGCAACTTCTCAACATCAATGCAACTTTGGTCAAGAGAGAATTCTGCCTCCCTTCCATTTACAGGATCTAGAACAAAAGTGCTATGAACACATTTTATCTGCAGATCAGGTCCTGGTTCAATTTTTATAAATGGGCACATTCCTGAGTCAGATAATGTAGAGTTTTTATCCAAGTCTAACCAGTATACAATTTTCAACCCTGGTGTTCGCAAGCCAGATGAATCAGCCTCTCCATCTTGATTTTGCTGAGTGGAACTACTACTACCATCAGATATGAACTCAAATCGAATTGCATCTTTCCATCTTCCTTGACGGAGTGCTTGCACTTGCCTTAAGACAGTATCCATAACTAATGCAATGCAAAGCTCATGAAGAACTGAATATAGTATCATAAATGGATTCTCTGCTGCAGCCATTCTGCGCTCCAAATCATCCCCTAGAGCATGCCGTCGCAGTTGTTCTAGTTTCACAGGCCTACTTCTCTCACCAACAAGCAATTCCATATGTAGTATCCTCCACATTGACAGGTGCCCTCGGTAGCCAAGAGTAACTAAAACCTTAAATTCACCATCAACACGAAGCAATGCTGTACCATCAAACACTTTCACCTCAGAAATTTCCTTTGGCAGTGAAACCTCAAGCAACTTAGATCTCACAAGTGTGTCCAACTTTCTCAAAGCTGGCTTCTGCTGATCCTCAGTTAAGGTGCCATGTATACCCACATCTTCTATACATTTTGGCAAACGCTCATAAGATCCAGTGAGGAGCACTTCTATAGAAGATGGAACATCATAGATAGGAGCACGAGCTTGCTGTAGCCCCTCATGCATGAAAAATAAAGAATCTGCAGTTTGGATAAAACAAGCATCATGACTTGACAGAGTTGATTGAAGCTGCTGACAATATTGAATCAATGGAACCTGCAAAGCAAAAGTAAGCTGAGATAAAAAAATAAAAAATATATAAAAAAAATATTTCCACATGAAAGTGGCCTTCTGTAACTTGCACAAGAAGCAAAAGCATAAAGTTAACTTTAACACATTAGATTTTAAATAAAACTAAGACTTTTCAAATTTCAGATATATGGGTAATACCAGTGTTCTTGAGTTGTTATAGAATATCAAGTTTCAATAGCAAAGGTAATGCCTCGGAGGTTGGTTTTTTCTCTAGTTTATTTTTTCCTTGGACATAAAAGGTTGCCACCTTCTACACTTCAAATATTCATAATGCTTACACATAAGACTGTACACGTGGACTATGCACAGCAGAGGATGCTTGGTTAGCAAAATTTCCTATTTGTCTCACCCAACCATCCATGATTGCAATAACCCACCACTCACGCAAACATTCATTGGTTTCTTATTTCGCATGATCATGCTGAGTATCACCATCAATTCCTTTCCTCTTGAAATTTGGTGCTTTGGTCAATGGCAAAACATGAATGTATAGACCATAGACACATCATATATTTTGGTAATTTTCAAACACAATACTTTTGGCAGAATAAATAAACCAATCAGATTAAATTGTAGCTCATATCTGAAAACCACTGTTCATAGAGCTTGAGCACTAATGCTGGTGTGGCTCATTAAACTCTCTTGCACCATTAATTGAATTGAATTCAAATTTTGGCTGTTGAGTAAGGATCACAAGCTCATCAGGCAATACTGCACTTTTTCCTTCTCCACGTACACAATCTACTAGTGACAATAAACTCTTATACAATACCCCCTCCATCACATTTACTTTTACAAACGTGTGGGGATATGTCACTCAAGCCTCCTCCTGAGTTCAAATCTTAGAAGGAAATTTTAATTCAAATTACTGTACAGCGGAGATAAATCTGATTTAACTTTTTATAAGGAGCACTAATATAATATGCAAACAAGAGTCAGCAATCTATCAAATTTCCTAGCATTTCACACAAATCATGTCCCAAGAAAAAGCTTCAGAATTTCTTCCCAGTTCTACATTATAAATATACTGTTAGATTTTAATGAGATTTGCTTTGAAGATAAGAAGATAAGAAGTTTTAGTTGTAGGATTCTAAAGAGATTAGTTCTCTTTTTAGCTATAGATTTCTAATTAGTTTTGTTTACTATTTCTAATAGAGTTTATCATAAATCCTATCCTTATCCATTGAGAGTTCTAGTTTATTTCAATTTCTAGTTTTTGTAAGCCTATAAATAGGTAAAGTTTCAATTGAATAAATTGAATGAATGAATGTGATTCATTCCAATATTTATGATTTTCTGGAATGAATGAATGTGATTCATTCCAATATTTATGATTTTCGAGAATGAATGAATGTGATACATTCCAATATTTATGATTTTCAGCCAATCCAACATATACCAACTCCGAAAACATCATGTAACAATTCAAGCTAATGAACCCAACTCGAAACTATTTATTCAACTAGCCACCTAGTCAGCGACTTGCCTGGCGTCATAAATTCAGAAACACCCCCCTGAGCCAAATACTCATGAAACGAGCATTCTCTTATTGAATTAAAAAATCTATTACAAAACCCACAAAAATTCAACCCTTCATTCCTAACAATCACTGTTATTTCAAACTAAAGAAAACTAAAATAACCTAGAGTCACAGGTATTCAAGTCAAACCAAAAACCCTAACCCAAAACCCCCTTCTTCAGAAATAAACTCTTAACACAAAAAACCAAACAATCAAACAAAAAAGAATCATTTTTTTTTAAAATCAAATATTTTTTAAAAGGAAAGGAAAGGAAACTGACCTGTTGACACCATTTAGCAAGGACATTAAGTCTAAGCATACGCTGTTGAGTCTCAAGCAAGTACTTTAAAAGACTAATCTTCTTCTCGGAATCAGATTGGTCAGTGGATTTGGATTTGTCCACCAATTCTTTCAATGAGAGAAAAGATTCCTCAGCAGCTCGGCTCACCAGCGTCGAGAAATCCACAGTGTGTTGCCCTAACTCACCCATTTTCCTGGATGGGAGCTTTCTTTCTAATGTTATTGGATCTGCGTATTATAATTCTTAATATCAGGCATGCATAGTAGAAGAAGGCAGGGTTTTGTTTTTACAATTTCTGAGTTTTTTAGTCGTGTGTTCTTATGGTTTCAGGGGAGCAAGAGGGATTATCTATCTATTTTTTATTTAGAAAAGCTCTCTCTCACACACTCAGCACAGTCAGTCAGTCTCCACTCTTTCTTGCTTCGTGTATATATTGTCTTTGCGGGAGAGGGGAGGGAGATGGGGCGAGTAGTAATTTGATAGTAACGTTTTTTGATGAATCGAAGCTTTTGGAGATATGGATGCTTCCCTCTCTCTTTCTTCCTCCTCACCATTGCTCTCTCTTTGTGGTTCTCTTTACCCGTTTTATTCTGCAGACGGGTCAACTCAATGACTTCCAACTATTTTGAATTTTTGATAATGGTTATTTTTTATTTATATCATATTTTATTTTATATTAACACTTCAAAATTATAATGATGATAATTTAAAACAAAAAAGATCTTCTTAAAAAAATCATTTTTAGGACGCAAAAATATAAGTTTTAGGCCCGTTTAATATATTGAAATCCAACCATGTTTTCCGATTTTTTTTCACTTCAAATAAACTTTTTTCATATGAATAGTTTTAATGTGATTATATTAAAAATTAATTTTAAAAAATAAAAAATATATATTATTTTGATATATTTTTATACAAAACAATATATTTGGATAAACAACATTTATTATACCTTCAAACAAGCTGCTCCTGCCTCCTACCTGTATGAGAACCAACTTAGGTTAAGTGCTTATTTAATAATGTGTTTTCAAAATTAAGATTTAAAATAAGAGAGGGGGAAGGTGAAGAACGTGAGATAAATACATGCATTACAGTGTTGAGAACTAAGATAATGTTTTGAATTGAGACGAATAATACATGTTACATCCATAATTAAAATAACATTGCAAATCTATATATTTACAGTAAAGTTATTATGTTCGATTAGCCTGTTTGGGAGTGTAATCCAAGACTTGAAGTTGTTTTTTAAAGTAATTTTCATTTAGAATTACATCAAAATAATATTTTTTTTATTTTTTAAAAAGTTATTTTTTATATAAACACATGAAAATAATCTAAAAATATTAAATATATAAATTTAAAAATAAAAATATTTTTTTATTAAGAACAGGAAACATTTTTGAAACACTAAACAACAATTAAGAACAAGAAACATTTCTTTTGAATTATTTATATTTTTTTTTCTTTCATGTGTATATTCGCGTGGAGTTCATCCTAAGTTATGTTTTCACCTCATTCATGCAATAAATAAACAAACAAATAAAACAGAATAATTTTCTTTTCCTGATATTTATCTTTTCCATAAAACAAGTTGTTGATTTATTGTTATTAATATGACTCTAAGTTTCTTATATGCCCGAGGTGTCGAGGCCAGCTTACGCGCACCTCGACTATTCCCCGGGCTCAGTTGAACACCCTGCAAGCCTAAAGGAGCATGTAAGACACCGCGGGGGTGACAAGAATACCATGCAAGGATAGACCCGGGATCAAGATAGATGATCTTCTCCAACTCTCACTGCCACTGAGAATCGAACCTAGATTCGTGTTGTGAAGGAGAGGGGACTCTCCCGCTGGGCCATGCACTTGTCTGGTACGCGGTGTTAAGCCATTAGCGTGACACTATTATATATTAAAAAAAAAAGATTTAGTCTTCTTAAATCTTCAAAAACAATTTAAAACAAAATCTTTAAATTAAAATTTTCCAATGTTTTTTTATTATTTTCATGGATTAATTTCAAAAATAATTTAATTTAATATATTTTTAAATAAAAATAACCAAAATGATCTCCCATGTTTTGACCCACGTTGGGTGCTTAACCCAATGTCATGCCAGCTATTCTATTGCCTCCTGGGCCTAGGCATCATGGAATAGATCCAATCTCGACCTTTGCCTCTCTCTCCTGTCAAGCAATATCTTTTGGATCCGAATATCCTGCTTAGGCCCATTTACCTCCTGGATCCAAGTGTCATGGTCTAGGCCTAATACCAAACATTGTTTGGGCCTGGTCCAGTAGCATGAGCCCAACATCTTATCCTTTAAGTTCATTTTTAATGAGTTCTAGACTTCCTAGCCCATATCTAAAGTGAAAAAGAACTCTAAGCATTTTACCCTTAGTAAATTGGGTATGGCCTGAACTATTGCATTGCTTAACAAGTCACTTGTTCCTTTACATATACAAGAATCTCTTATAATCTGCCATAGTTATTTATTTATTTCACTTATAAATATACTAGGGGAATTTATTTTTTTATTAATACATGTGTAAATAATATTCATCTATTATTCATATTACTAAAGTGAAATTACTTTTCGGTCATCTTATTCAAGCAAGATGACAAGATTTAAAAGATTTAAATATTTATTGAATCATCCAAAAAAATTCAAAAGAGTTTCATCCATCAACATGAACACATGACATAATATTTTTATATAGCATTTATATATTTCATACTACAAACAAAACAATAGACAACCTTTAATTCTTTTTTATTAAGTATTTAGGGGTTAGAGTGCATTTAAAATTTCTTTTTAAAATATTTTTTTGTTTCCAAAATTGTTTTTATAATCTGTTTAGAAAAATATCAAAATAATATATTTTTTAAAAATTATTTATTACATTAACACTAATATCTATCACGAGAAAGCATGCTGAATTTAAACTTAAGAAGAGGTTAACCTGCACTCATGATCATATTTTTTCGTATCGACAAAGTTTAAACTACTCAGAACTTGATATTCTCTATAATACTCAAAGCTTTTCTGTTGAGTATTACAGAGAATATCAAGTTCAACTTTTCTGTAATACTTGATATTATTTATTACCAGCATGTTGAACTTGATATTTGGTTTTCTGTTGAGTAGTGTTTCTATGGGAGATTTGTGTGCCAAGGTTGGGGTGGCAAGATGATTTATTAGAAAAGCAGAGGTGCTGAAGGCTTCCCACCAGTAAGTTAAAGGCATAGAGGCTTGAGTGAGTAGGGTGAGTCCCATCTCGACTATATGTCTATGTTTCCTTTCGGATTTGCCATTTTGAGGATGGGTATGGGGACATGGATGTCTGAATTGAATCCCTAATGAGGCTAATATGGGTTGAAGGCTGCGATATTCACCCCCCTAATCTGATTGAAGAGTCTTAATTTTGGTTTCAAATTTTCTCTCCACAAGTTTTTGAAATTTAAGAAAGGTATCATGGACTTTTGATTTCAGTTTCAATGGAAAAATCCAAGTGAAGTTGCTATAATCATCTATGAAATGAATATAGTATCGAAAGTCATCTTTGGATAGAGTTGGAGAGGGTCCCCATACATCTGAGTGTATTAATTCAAGGGGTTTTTGGGTAACTTTAAGTGATGAACTATAGTGTTTGTGTTTAGATTTCCCTATATGACATGCATCACAAAAGAAATGATCAGTTGGGAAGGAAATCTGCTGTCCATTTTTGAGCATTTGTTTCAATACATTAATATTCGGGTGACCAAGCCGCATGTGCCATAGATTAAACTTGGATACTTGAGAAAATTTGGTAAACAAGGACTGAATGGGAAGTAGACTGACTTTGCTGGACTAGAAGAAACAGAACTAAAACTGGACTGAAAAAACTTAAAAGCAGTGGAATTTCGATGTATCTTGAGCTGATACAGGCCTTCACTGAGCACTCCTCGAAGCAGCTCCTTCTTCGTAGTTCGATCCTTCACAATACAACAGTTATGATGAAACTCAACAAACACTGGATTATCAGTTGTTAGCTTAGCGATTGATAACAAATTTTTGGCAATTTGAGGAACACAAAGCATATTGTTTAAAGCCAGTGTCAGTTGTGTTCTGGAGTTATAAAGGTAATTGGAACCTGTATGAGTGATAGGAATGCATTCTCCATTTCCTACTAGTAATTGATTGTTACCTCTGTACTCTGTTTTGTTTTGCAGGTTTGTGGGATCGGCATCATCATCTGGACTGGTGACATTGGATGAGGAATAATAAGCTTGTTGATTGTCACTGTTGGGCATTTGATGACTTGATGGAAGAGTTCTGGAGTTACTCTGACCTTGGAAGGAAATATCAAAGCGACGATAGCACTTTAGTGCCATATGGCCTGGCCTGTTGCAGAGTTGGCACAAGGGACGACTGCCACTGCCTCTGACCCATCTTCCCCTGCCACAGATTCGATTGGATGTGTAGCCACGACCAAAGGAGTTACCATGGAACCCTTGAAGGTTAAGAGTTCTTCGAAGCTGTGATGCAAGGTGAGCACTGGGTGTGGAGCTGTCAGGAGCTAGGGGGATATTGAGTTGTTCGAGCCTCATTTCCTGACTTTGCAACATGTATTGAACTTCTTGCAGAGTGACTTGATCGTGGCTTAAGGTCAGATTGACCACAACTGATTCATAATCATGATCAAGGCCCCCAAGGATGTATAAAATGAGCTCATCATCTAAGATTTGCTGCCTGCAGAGGCCAAGGTTTCAGCAAGTGATCTCATTCGCAAAATATAATCATGGACTGATAGACTGCCCTTTTGAGGGATTGAAATTGAAAACGCAGCTGGAGAGTGCGTGCTTTGGAGTGTGTTGTGAATAGGTTTTCAAGGATAAGCATCTAACTATATGGCCAAATATTGATTCAGAGATGGAGTTGAGTAACCAACTCAGGGTTGATTTGTGTGGCTGTGCTAGATGAAGCATCACTGACAGTTTTATTAGTTTTATTTGTGAACCGAGGAGGGCAAGGTTTGTTGCCCAAACATAATCTTCAAGATCATGTGCACGCAAGGTTGGAATAACTTGAGAGCACAGTTTCAGGAATAGTGGCAGCTAACTGATTTGTTGATTTGTGTGTGTGGTGATGACTGACTATTCGTTTTGTGGGGATTTTTCAGACTCAGAACTTTATATTCTCTGTAATACTCTAAGCTTTTATTTACTTGTATTTCTTGCTTGATTATATATAAAATTCTTGAGAGAATTTATAGAGCTGTAGTTGCTGCATTGACAGCAACTTTGTACAATGGGAATATTGGCAGTACATTAACTTGTACAATGGGAATATTGATTGTTATGTGCTGGCCATGGAATAATTGTGGGAGGATAGAGAGACCTTGCCATAGCCACCCATGACTGGACTGGTGACTCATCAATTCCCTTCATTCTAACAGACAACATATTTTTTTGAATCATTTGTAAGGGATTAGACATGAATATTTCATCGGTACCTGGAAAAACTTGTGAGCAAATATATATCTCTGTACAGTTGCATTCCAAAACCAAATATATATATGCTAACTATACAAGAAGCAGATCTGCGATCTACCAATTAACAAACCCTTTTAGGAGTTTCTACTACATGCTATCCCAGAAAGCAAATACACAGATCCATTTTCTTTTCTCATGCCATGGTCCAGTTTTGATATTTCTTCTCGGACAGTTCTTCATCAAGGAGATCATGGGTTCTTTTCAGATCATCTCTCCGATCTCCATCTTGTGTTAAGAATTGCATATGCATGGGGCTTCACACAGCACAGCCCAGGCCTCGAGCTTCCGACTCTTTCATGATTCTTAGCCTCTTGCATGAATTGATGAACATTCTGTATTCAGAGAAAGAGAATATTTGTAAGTTTAAGTAAACGGATAAATTAATCACTGATGCAATTGATTTAAGAGCGACAGAAAGAGGAACTCACTCCCATGGAACATCTCCAACCAGCATCCAATCACCATCTTTATCTTCATATGTTGGGACATGTTCTGATCCATTATAGCCTTCCCTTTCAGAATACTCGCCTGAGAAAAAATGTTTTTAAATGCAACTTCAGACACACATAGTTATCATTAACTAAATTAATTTCTTCACAATTAATGTTTTGGTAGTTAATTTAAAGGAGGGAAAGGGTACTTACCAACTTTGAATTTGAACATTTCTTCCAGGACCTCGAGGAGCTCTGGATATCCCTTGTAGACCTTCAAATCAATCTTTCTGAGATAAGGAGCACCATCCATGCTAACTTTCACGAATAGTCCAGCAGCTTCAGCCTCTAGTTTCTTCGCTTGGAGACTGTTTTTCCGGTAAGATCTGATCGGTGGCCACCCCACAACTTGCGTCCTATGAAACCACACAGATCCACTCTTTAATTAGTCGATTATTCAAAACCATGCATGCACAACCCTCAAACATCATACCACCACCAGATCAAACCCCTAAGAATCCAGACTAGAAGAGATAAACAAGAGCACATGTAGCTAGCTGACATGTTATAGCACATTTTATCTAGAACTCAGGTGTTTCCTCATAATATTGAAGCACAGAAGCTGGCAACTTACTTGATGGGTGGAGCAGTTTCTTGGCCATGGCTGTTTTTGTCATTTGAAGATACGCTAGAATTCTCCCTTCTTACTTCAGACTCTCCATTCATGTCAGGCAACGATCTTTTGTTGCTCTTGGTAGCATTTGAGTTAGGTTTTTGCTTCTCCGACTGTTCTGTGACCGTGCCCGGGAGGCCTAATCTGAGCTCTGTTGCCTCAAGGTTAAGATCTCTGTCAAATTCCATGCTTCTCTTTTTCTTTTTTCAACGATCTTTGGATGTAAAACTGAAGCTTCTTCCTCTTCCGAAGTTGTAGCTAGCAAATTAATCCTCTAGTATTTCCCGAGTGGCTGTACTGTTATTGAGAGAGGGTTGACGCAGATGCCGATGTATTTTATAGAAGCAAGTTGGCAAATGAAATTGAAGACAAAGGACAGTATTGTCTGGGAAAAGAAAAACAATATTATCTTCATCCCTCGTGGCGCGTGGATAACATATTATTATTGACCAATCAAGTTTCTATTTTCCTACACCTTTTTATTTTAGTAACTGCTCATCAAAACTAATACATACTTCGTAAACATGTCCTTTCAATCTCGCATCTTTTTTTATCTAAAATAATGAAAGAAAATTGGATCGATAATATTCGAGCAACTTATTGCGTCAACCTTATGATTAAATTGACTAATTAAAAATTTTGTTTGTTTTTCTAAATATAAATACAAAATAATATCTTTTAATTTTAAAAAAAAAATGTAATAATATATTTTAGTTTTACATGAATTCACTTGACTGACTTGCGATGACTTCTGTCCCGAGAGGCAAAGACTGCTCGACTCTTTTTTTAAAAATAAAAAAATAAATGAATGAAATAGTGGTCTCTAATATTAAAAGACTTGCATTACGGTTCTTGTTTTTTTAAAAAAATAAAAAAGAAATATGATAGGGGAAACTGTACTACAAACACCCTAAAGAGAGAGTGGAGTAAGAGCATCGGCGAAAGGAATCTTAAAGCACAAATGTGAACGTGGGCAGCTAGTTGTGTTGGTCACATGAACAGCAAAACTGAGAAAGTTGTCAGGACATTCAGGGGACAGGGTGGGGACAAAGCTGAGCCACCCACATTGAATACCGTGTCCCTCAAATGAACGGTCAGGATGCATGGAATGATTCCGCGGGAAGAAATGAGGAACATTGGATGAATCAAGAGTGGAGGTTGGGCGCAGCCCATGTGCGTTGGGCCCACATGGGTTGTCGTTGATGGGCAGGGCATGGTGTGTGTGGGTGAGACCCTAGGGCTCTTAATTTGGTCACTCGATCGCATATTTACATGTGAAGCCATTGCTTGCATCAAGGAATGCTTCCTCACATGGATGCAAAATTTGAAAACTCAATAGTCCACCTATGAAATTAAAATTAAAAAAAAAGACACAAAACAAAATATTTTTTAATATTTTAAAAAAATCAGATTTCTAGTTAACTAGATATGATTTTTTTTTAATTTGAAATTAGTGCCAGAGACTTTAACAAGAGGCGACTTTTCAAGATACTAGAAATACCTCTTGCCAATTAAATAAAACAAGCATTGAGTTATAAATTGTAGTTTTCTATTGCATTTTTAAAATGTATTTTAAAAAAATAAATAAATATTTTTAAATAAATTTCAATCACTATTACCGCACATGTGGTGTAACATTTTTCTTGTCACCTTGAGCTGCCCAATTAATAGTTATGAAACGACCTTTGAATATATGTGGGGTAGCTTGCCAGTATTGCCAAGCTAATCTCAAGTGACTGGGATTTGGATAAGCTATAAAGCCTAACTAATATTATAATAATAGTTATTATTTGCTTGAAAATAAGATGAAAACAATACTTAATTATTTTTAAAATCAATACATTAAAAAATAGTTTGAAGAAAAAATTAAATTTAAAAACATTTTTGAAAAGCAAAAGCTTAATTAATGTGTATAGATATTTATAATTTGTTTTGAAGGAATTGGGTGGATAAACTATAAATCGGAAACTTTACCGCTGAAACATCGATAAAAGCACTACTTTATTTTATTTTATTAATAGCTTTAAAAAATATTTTGATTATTAAACTCAACTTGCTCACCTAACTAATCTAACTGTTATTCTAGTTCGGGTCCAAGAAAATCAATAAAGAGTCGAGTCGGTCAACCGACAAATAAACTTATAACCAGAGAAAAACCCAATAAAAATAAATTTAATTAGTTTTTAAAAAATATTTTGAAACAAATTATGATATATTTTTAAATTAAAAAATCATTAGAATAATAAAATAATGTTTGGTAATGGTGACGCTACCGAAGAAATTTGATTTTTTTTATTTTAAATTAATATTTTTAATGATTCTAGATTATTTTTATTTGTTGATATTAAAAGAAAAAAACTAATCAAAGTCACTAACTCCGTGGTATAACTATAAACCGCGTACACAGTTTAACAGAAACTCCAAATTGGAACAGCAGACACAAAGGGCCCACTCCTCTTGTTGATTTCTGACACTGCATCATCAGCTTTTTCTCCAGTGTCTGGTTAGGGTCTATCCTCCAATCATGGCATGCCAGTCTGGCATCGACCAGATGGGCCCCCTTGAAAGCCACCTCCAGCTAACGATCGATCCCTTATTAGCTTTATATACTTTAATTTCTATCATTTCTGACTTTTTAAAGAAAGCGATTCGCTACGGTGTGAATGCAAATTCGATTCTTCGGAAGCTTATTTATTTGAACGGCTCACACCTACATGTTTCCGGGATGTAAGGTTGAACCTATTAAAAATACACATGAAAAAACATTATGTAAGGTTGAATATATTAAAAATAATTTTAAAAAAACATTATGTAAGGTTGAATATATTAAAAATAATTTTCAAAAAAGGTTTTTTTTTAAAGATAGAGTTTATTTTACAAAACCAAAACCATAAACTATAGATGAATCAAAGTAATATTTTCTAAAATTAAATACAAACAAAACAAAAAAAATTATACTAAAAAGACTTGTGAAACTCCTGGTTTACATCATGAGATTAGGATGAACCAATAAAAAAACAAAGATAACCACAAAACTAATGTTTTTTAAATAATATAGAATAATAAAACCAAAACCACCTAAACAAGGATGTTGGACTAAACGAAATTTATAAAGTCGTGAATTAGGATGAAAGTACCATAAATGAAAAAAAGAAAAAAAGTGGAAAGCCCGGTCTATAAAATTAAATATTAAATGATGAAACCATACAAAAAATTAATTACACAAAAAAATTTAATACAGAAAATGTAATTACAGGAAAGAGAGGGAAAATAAAAATAGAAAAAGATATTAGAGTAAAACCAAATAATCTCAACTGGGGATTTAAATTGAAAAGACAAATAAATTTAACAGAAAAATAAATTCAAAAGATTGAAGTCCGAATTGAAAAACGATTACACAATGAACTTTAATTGAAAGATAAAACTCAAAACCAATGAAACTCTAACAAAAATGACAAGAAAAAAATATAAATCAAAATAATAAGGAATAAATTTAAAAAAATAACACATGACAAATTATAGCTGAAGGACTAATTTGAAAACATAATAATTTTATAAAAATATCAAGGATGGAAATAAAAAACAAAAAGAATAAAAACTAAACTTGAAAAACCAAAAAATAATCTAAAACACACACAAAAAAATTAATTTAACATAAAAATAGAAATAAATAACTTTCATTTTACGCAAGAATTTAGTGTGTAACAGGAGCCTAAACTCTTGGCCGGTGTTTTGTACGGAACCGGCCATTGCTGCATATCGATGCACGAACATTCAGTGAGCCATGCAACTCTCCGGTTTAGATCACGATTGTCCAGTGGGCGCAAGAATAGACAGACCGTAGATCATGGATTCAATCAGAATACATAAATTAAAATGTCCTGTACGCAATCCAAGGACAATACACTGAACAGTACGTGCGGTTCTTGGCGGCACACAGAATACAGCGAACTGTAAAAACCCTTCCCAGTACGACTGGAAGGTTAATTCAAGATCCATGAATCTGTCATTGATCTGTCATGTGTATCGATCTGTTCTGATATTATCTGTATTATACCATCTCTGGCTGCCATTAAAGTCTTGTCGGAGTACGAGGGAGACAATCCACTCGTGAACTTATCTCGGCCACGTTCAAGATTTAATTGCCAAGAGATGTACGTCCAGGTGTGGGATCGATTTTGACAAGAAATGTTCTGAGAAAGTGATGTGTATCATATCTCAACGATAGCAGTACTTGTCTTTGCATTAAAGCCATTAATTAGAGCTTTCTAATTATCATGTTCGTCATGCATAATCCCATAACCTGCACTAATCAGCTATTAAGCTGTTCTTGATTAAGATTGGTGATTGGTGACAGGGTTATCTGCAATACTTAAAATCGAGATACAGTACCCAGTTGATCATTTGTCCCATGCAACCCAGAAGAAGATTCAAGTTTCGATGCTTTTGTCTGATAGAACCAGATGCATCAATTTACTAAGTCATTTTTATAGAGTAGCTATCGAGCAGTGTAGAGATCGATTATCTTGACGCCATAGACACATTTCCATTAAGTCCTTCGAAGCCCTGAAATATTGTTGTTGCAGCAACCAGCAACTGTCATCAGCTTTTATATTTTAGCCTAGAAACCATCTTGAAAGTGACGCACATCTTCGAGGATCGCTTGAGAATGTGGTGTTTTTTTGTTTGAGATTATATTAAAGTAATATATTTTTTTTTAAAGTTAGTCTTGAAATCAACATATGAAGACAATTCAAATATATATAAAATAATTTTAAACTATTTTTTTTAATGCTAGTTCAAACACGATTTCAAGACCGCACCTGGTCATCTGGCGATTAAATTGGCATTCAATGTATATAAAATTAAAAATAATTCCAAGAAAATTGTAAAAATTCTTCGATGTGGTGAAATTCAATAGATCCAACAGAGTTTTTAATAACTAATCAAATCAACTTGAACAAAATAAAATGATAATGATTTTCTTTGTAATATAAAAAACGATTTATCTAGATTGAATTGACCCGATAAACTATAATCTTTTCTGAATAAAAATTACACAGCAGGTCGTAAGACTATGGTGGTGGCAGGGAAACGGACAGCACGAACCCTAAAAAGGGTACTTTTTTATGGAAGGATAAGGAGTTTGTGAACCTGGTTTCGGACTTCAGTTTGTAAACTGCGTGAGCCTTAATTAGGGCTGGATTGATGAGGTGAATTAAACTGACCTATTAACGCCCACACGAGTTTAAACTGGCCTATTGTGTGCCAGCCTGTGATAACTCACACGTGTTTAGATGTAATGAAGGTGACAGTGGACTTTGTTCGGTGGTTGTGGTGGTGGTGGTGGGTATGGCGGACCCAGCCCGCACGAGGGGACATCTGAGTGGTGGGACTGGTTGGCATGGGGTTCGATCACTCTTTCTCTTATTTTATTTGTCTGAACTTTGAAGGAGTAGAGGGCAAGTCCCTTTCTGCCCTAGCTTTCTGTGTTTTCTCAACTTTTTGGGGCAATTTAATTCTCATCAATCTACTTGTTCGCAATGAACAAGCTATTTCGTTGAAGTTTATCATACTAGTTTTATATATCTCATTTCAATTAAAAAAACAAAACAGTTTTTAAGAATATTAACATGAAAATCCTGTTCTATTTTATATATTTTATTTCAGTTAAAAAACAAAATAAATTTTAAGAGATTTTATCTCAATTAAAATATGGATATATTCTGAAAATTTTGTTCAAATTCTAGTTGAAATATTCTAGTTTTGTTTTGGCAAAGTGATGCTTTTCTTTAAAATTATTATCCACTTTTATGGTTCCGATCATATCTTTCAGTTCAATTACTAAATGGAGTTATAATTTTATAAGGAATCTCCTAGCACATTATTATATCTTAAATTAAATTTTAAGGCGATCGGATTTTACGAAGTCTTTGCAAAATTGCTAATGATGGGAAAAAAATACATAGCATAACTATCAAGTTAACATATATATGAATAATATAATTTCATCACGGCATTTCAAAATGACCACTCATATGAAAAAATAAAATATGAATCAGAATAAAATTGAAAACTTTAATCTGACCTCTTATTCTTTTGCTACAAATATTTAAATTGGTAGATTGATTTTTGGTTGATAATTCAATGGAGCCCTTTAAAATTCTTCTGTTCAAGTTGATGATGATTTGAAAAATAAATTGAGCCCATCGTTGCCGAATTAGACAATTTTTTTAAAAAAGGAAAAATAAATAAAGAGATGAAAGCATTCGACCAAACAATTGAGCCGGACATAATATGATTAAATCTTCATTTTCTGGTACATTAATTTTCTGTCGCCACGACAATATTATTCCATGTTGAATATTCTATAAACATCTAAATAATGGTGCATAACTGCATATACTGCGTTGCTAATCAATGCTCAAAAAAATGATTAGCAATTTTGTGAATTTTTCGTTTGAGAAATCTTGATTAGAGTTTAATTTTATCCCAGCTTTATTGTATAATCATCAATCCACTGCATTTTTATTTTTGACTTAAAACTGAAATAAAAATAAAAATTAAATATATCTCTGAATAATTATAAAAATAATTTCTATATTTTAAAAACACAGGGCACATATACAAAACCTCGTATATCGTATTCTCGGTATCTCTACCATACCTCATCAAATCTGAGTATCCATGCATGCAAACTAACACGATGAATTGTTTTTTAATGGGAGCAATGCCCGTTGTTGGTTTTTTCTTTTTCCTTTCCTCTTGCCCGTTCAGATATATTGACAAATCTCGCTTGATTTCTATTTTCTATTGCTCCTTGCACGATCAATCCGCTTGAATGGAAGTTTTTTAATCCAGGAGAAATACAAGGCAAGAGATAAAATAAATTATTCAAAACAAAACACACGATGCAAATCAAATTGCCATGCAGTTGAAAGTGATCTCAAACACTCGATTGCTTGGATAAATCACCTTCAAGAGCAGAAAACGATCATCTAGATAGTTTCTGGGAAATGAAAAAAAAAATACGATAAAAAAACTTGTGAGAAATCAATACGTACCATCATGCAAACGGGCAAGTATGAAAGCCTAGCTAAGGAACCAAGATGGTTTCACCAAAATCAAGAGAACAAGATGGTGGGGGTAGACTAGAGTGGCATGGAAATTAGTATTATCTTATATGGGTTTAGTGGGTCCATCCTAACATCTCCACCAATGATTTCTCGGATTCTTCGAGGTCAAGATTTGGATGGCGATGAGGTTTTATCTCGCAGGAATCGAGTTCATACAGGCCCGAGTCAAGGTCTCACCGATCGAGTTATTTAATTGTTATGTCAACTTTTAGGTCACCTAATCATTTTTTATCAATGATGTTTTGTTTTTAAAATTTCTTAGTTAACCAAGTGGACAGTTAATTAATTTGAGCTTCATATAATTAATAATAAATCTATTTTAAATTAAAATTATATCTTGAATAATGAGTTTTTCAAGTTAATGTCATAACAAATGATGGAATTAAAAATTCAAAAAGCAAATTCTATACAATCAACGATGTGAAGTGGATTTGACTCCAAATTTGATCAAGAAATACAAATTCATGACAAAAAAAAGGGGAAAAAGTTTCGCACGCATTGTTTTCCAGGCATGCCTTAGTTCTCTGACCTTTCTCTGTTCATGTACTATTTTTGTGATCGTTCAGTGGCACACATCCTTGCCATTTATATGTAGGTGCTTTGAATGGTTACCGCTGGAAGTGGAGACGGCGTGAAGATTGAAAAGATTTTGAAGTAACCTTTGAATGACCTGCCTTTTTTCGAATTTGGAAATGGTCTAATCTCACAAATTGCATGCTGCCGGGTTTCACCTAGCTAGCTATATTCGGCAAAAACATATTGATATATTTTTAAAGGTAATTGATAGAGTTTTTCTTTCTTAATTTACAACATTGATTGTAAACATCTGAAGAAAAAACCCATGTTTAATTATGATGTTTTTAGCTTTTTTCCATGCTTACTTTCTTTTTCTTCTTTTCCCCCCGTGAAATATTATAAGAAAATATATGTTTTTCACAATCGTGACCTATCCATCTATTTATTTATCTAAAAAACCATCAAATCCTTACAAAAAAAAAACAAAGGTTAACAATCTATGAAGTAAAAAACATCTTATACTTCCGGATAACAACTTAATTTGATAAAAAACCATCAAATCCTTGCAAAAAAAAAAACAAAGTTTAATAATCTATGAAGTAAAAAACATCTTATACTTCCGGATAACAACTTAATTTGTTGCCTAAAAAGGCCCACATCTTGTCTATTAATTAATAGTATGGTCCATGAATTTATGTGAAAATATTGGGAAAAAAACCCAGCATATAACAGGCTATCATCAATATGATTTCACACTTCCCATACAAGTTACTGCGCCAGCTTTTATTATTTGCCTGATTTGATGGAGCCTCAGGAAACAAAGTGAAAAGGCATTCCAAAGCAAACATGGCCTGTCCACTCGCATTACCACAATCATTCCATCTTATACATCATCCATGACCTCACCTCCCCGACAAGCCACGGGGACTGTCCTGCCAGCTTAACCGTACACGTGTCGTCATCCCCACCCTCTAAAATCCCCCATCTCAACGTCCTGAAAACCATATATCACAACTCCCTGTTGCGAATTTAGCCCTTCTAGTTCTACAAGCACTACACACACACACACATCTCTCTCCTACTGTTCTTCCTTTATTATTACATGTGCATGCCATAAACTTCTCTGCACGAAGATAATTAGTGACAAGAAATTAACGTCGTCAGCAGGAAGAAGTTAACGTCGTCAGCAAGAAGAGGGTTTGGTTCTTGTTCTTAAGGGCTGGCCGGAGGTTTTGTGAAGGATGACTGGCGTAGTGAAGGGACCAGAACCTGCCACGTATAGCATGATTAACTTTGAAGAGACTGAACTGCGTCTAGGGTTACCTGGAGGTGCTGGTAACGGAAATGATGTCGACGGTGCGAAGAGTAACGGGAAGAGAGGGTTTTCAGAGACCGTTGACTTGAAGCTTAACCTTTCAACAAAAGAAACTGGAAAGGGTGGAGATCAGGAGAAAGTAGCGATGAAGGAGAAAGCCGTTGCTCCTCGCCCTAATGATCCTGCAAAGCCACCGTCCAAGTAAGTTCCCCCCCTTCGATCTTTCATTTTACTTGGGGATTGTTAGATATTGTGATTTATTTTTTGTTAATTAAATAATATTTCCCCTTTTTTGTGTGTTTATTTTTAAATTTAATTTGTTCATGCAAGAAAGTATTAAAAAAAAAAGCGCAAGAAATTCCCACCTACTTTGAATGTCTACGTACGTGGAATAGCTAGCATCTCAGGCAAGCAAGAAGTTGATTTAATTAATTATTTGAACTTATACTAGTCGTAATATTTCATTCAGATGAGCAAGAGACTTAGATTTAACGGATTCAGAGACTATATTGATGAAAAATATATATTTTTTCCACATAGAAATGGTCTCTCTTCCCTTCTTAATTTCATCATTTAAATAATTAAAGTAATATTTAATATTTATTTCATATAAGATCTGTAGGAAGATGTGCTACATTGTTTCCTCCTCCTTAGCTGGATTTTTTCAGGGCTTTGGCTTGTTGTCTGTAAAAAAGGAAAAGAACAAAACATATGGAATCTTACTTTTCTCGACAGCCATAAAACTAAGGATAGAGAACAGAAAAAAAAGATGGTCTGATGCTAAGCTACAAAACGCTGTACTTGTGAATTAAAATCTGCTTTGTACGAATTCATTTTCTACCATAGTTTATATAATTTCCCCTTTTCATATCATAAACGGAACCATAAAATTACTGTATTGTAATTTTCTTTTTGTAAGAATTCCTTTTTGTTATATATAAAACTGTGGCACCGCGCGCATAAAATTCGTGTATTATATATATTTTTATAATATAGGTTGATTATTTTTTTAGAAACAAAATGAAATCATTTTATTTTAAAAAATTACAATAATTAATTTGATCTTTAACCGATAGACACTGTATTGATTATTTTCGGGTGATATTAATTAAGTCCTAAGAGGGTTAATTAATTATAATCTTATCTTAAATCTGCATTTCAAATGGATTTCAGGGCACAAGTTGTGGGTTGGCCACCCATTAGATCTTTCCGTAAAAATGTCATGGCCGTCCAGAAGAACAGCACCGACGAGGGTGAGAAGTCCGGAAGCGGTGGCACCGGTGCAGCTTTCGTTAAGGTTAGCATGGATGGTGCCCCATATTTGCGAAAGGTCGACTTGAAATTATACAAGAACTACCAAGAACTCTCTGATGCCCTAGGAAAAATGTTCAGCTCCTTCACCATTGGTAATGATTAAGATGTTAAATGTATATATAATTCCAATTAGATTATCAAAATGTAACATATGGATCTAAATAATTACCTTACACATTTACACTTTTGTTTTTTTCTAAAGGCAACTGTGGCTCCCAAGGAACGAAAGACTTCATGAATGAAAGCAAATTGATCGATCTTTTGAATAGCTCTGAGTACGTGTCAACTTATGAAGACAAGGATGGAGATTGGATGCTTGTGGGAGATGTTCCATGGGAGTAAGTTCTTAATCAATTTCTCTGCTATAATCTTTACTCTTTTATCACCACATCAAGGCATTATTTCATCACTGAAACTGATTATAATAGCCAATTCTTCAATAATTTTGCAGAATGTTTGTCGATTCATGCAAGCGCTTGAGGATCATGAAAGGGTCTGAGGCCATTGGACTTGGTTAGTACTGACCTGCCAGTATCAATTGACATGCATGAACTATATACAAATACACTGTCTCCAAGAGATGTGGCGTGGTGACGAAAAACTTGAGATCTGCATATCAGGTTTCGAGTTTGAGTCAGAACGTGCATCTTTTGTAAGAATCTGGGACAACCGAGGTTTTACTCGTTCAAATAAACCCACAAAGTATGTTTTCGGGAACCCACAAAGTGTGTTTTCCGGAGAAGTTTTTCCTGGAAACCAAAAATACACACACACAAACACATCTTAAGAATGGTATAGTAACCCTAACATGACCACGATCTTTTCTTGATCTTGTTTGAATTGCAGCCCCAAGAGCTGTGGAGAAGTGCAAGAACAGAAGTTGAAGTGCTTTTTCCCCAAGCCAGCTGATTCCAATTGTCCACAAAGAAAAGGAAACATGCAGGCTCGAAGAGCTTTGAAGTTTGGAAGTCATCGCACCATGATTTTTCTTTTTTCTTTTCACATATATATAGTAAGGTCCAAGTGTAAGAGGAAATTAATATATTTGAAGGGATTTGTGAATTATAGCTAGGGGCATGCACGGAGTAACAATAGAAGAAGTTTTTCGTTAAACTTCTTTTAATTATGTGTGATCATGCATGTGTAATGTTTCATGTCGATCGTAATGGCTTGCGTAATAATGACCTAATTATTGTTTCTAGGTTTTCAAGAGTGTGTTTGGTCCCTCTCCCACCATTTTTGTGCCATGATGAGATTCTCTCCACGACATGAAATCTTTGAATCATTATATACAGTATAGTTTTTATGTGATTGGTTGAAGATAGAGGAGCTGAATGGGATCCATGAACAACGTGATAAGGAAATGATGATCGAGGGCATGCGCTTGTTGCTCGGGAATTTATGCCATCCATTATTTTTTGTTGGCATATTGCTCCCACTTTGGACCGCCGAAAGTCGCCTGTTATATGAAGAAGGGAAGGAATAACTTAAAAGCATATATATTTTGTTTGCACTGTGAAATAATTATTTCGTGACTTTCTAGAAGTTGTTTTTTAAAGTATTTTTTATTTAAAAATACATTAAAATAATGTGTTTATTTTTTAAAAATTATTTTTGAAATTAATATATAAAAAAATCTAAAAATAAATATTTTTTTTAAAATGTTTTTAAAACATGATTATAAAGAACCCTTAATACTTAATAGTTGGATGCTGGGGGTGGATAAAGTTATGATTGATAGGTTATGAGTGCGGAAACAACAATCTTGTGGTGCAATAAAAAGAAAATTATTAATAATTCTAGGGTGATTTAGGTAATACTATAAATATATAACTACTTTAAATCGATATATGTGTATATATATATATATATAATGAAATAAAAACCTTATATCATTCTTAATTACATTGTTGAACCATATGTATTAAAAATTGTAATCAAGCCGATAATTAAATGCATGAGGGTATCCATATGCTCTCTTCTACTTTCTTTTTTTGTTCCAAGAGGGGCCAAAGGAATCAAACAATATTTTATTTTGAAAGCATCATGAATCTCTTCCTTGTGATCTCTCCAACATTAAAAGTGGGGATTTGTAAGATTTGTCATCTTCTTTCAGAGATTCTTGAAACCAATAGCTCCAGGAATAATTGTATTGAAAATGTTCCCATCTTTAGCAATTGTGTATTTGTTTAAGCACAACTTCACTGTCTCAGATCAGACAAGATCACACTAATCCTTCGAAAATGTTTACATTTTCTTTTGTTTCGTGTTTTTAATTAATATAAACACATGAATACTGGCTACTACAATTAGGCAGTTAAGTAAATGACAATGCAGTGTCTACTTGTCCCATCCATAAAAAAAAGAAGAAGAAAACCCAACCACTTGCTACTCTTCATGTTAGTTCATGTGCTTATGTTCTTGTAATCTTGTCTGTAAAATATGTTTGAGAATTGAGTTTTATCAAATTCTTTCTTCTTTGCTGAAGGTGGTGGCGCGTGTATGTGTGTGTGTAAATATATCCTTTCTTTTTTCTTTTATTTACTGACATATTGGGTACGTAGGGAGACAAACAATAAAAATAAAGAAAAAAAAAAATCATTCGAGGAGTTCATTAAAATTGTAACCCCAAGGATTTTACGGGAATTTAAAAATAAAAGAGATTATCTCCGTAGTACAGTCTAAAAATAAGAAAAAAGTTAAAAAGTAATAATTAATGTAGGGTTTGATTTTAACTTTTATTATCACAGGGACCAAGTTGAACTGTAATTCCCAAGTAAAAACGAGAACCTAAAGACTCCAAAGAAGGACCAATTTGAAAAATAAAATAAAACATATGCACTTAAAAGGGTTCTTGATCACAAATCCATTTGTTTGCATTTACTAGCTAGGGTTCTTGATCACAGACAGCGAGCATCTCCACTTTAGCCAAAAGAAAGCTTCGAGTGCATGCTTTGGTTCTTAATTTCTTTACATGCCTCGTCCAATTAATGAACAAAAAAACTAGGTGAAAAGAGGATAGATATGAAAGAAAGGTCAGGAAGTTCATGATTAGCTGAGTTTAGAAGATGACAGAAACTTCGTTATCGTGGTGGGTTTCATTAAGAGATATACTTATTTATAGGATAATGAGTGAGTGCTTTGGCTATATATAATCAGTGGAAGATCTCAGGATAAAATAGTGTCCCCAAGTAAGGTGTGACGACAAATAACTTGTGATTTGCACAAAAAATCTTGAGTTCGAGTTATAACATGTAATTTTTATAAGAGTCTGAAATAACTGAAATTTTACTCCTTTACTTGAGCCTATATAATATATTTTTCAAAAATGAGATTACTTACCTAAAAAAAATTATTTTTCAAAGTATTATACTAATCACAATAAGTTGATTTAATTGATAAACAGTGAATTCAGAGTACAATATATGGTGATGAACAATTCTGATGCACAATAAAATAACATCTTTTTAGTATTTTCTATAATAATACGAGTAACCATACATATAATTTATCCTCATACTCGAGAGATTTTGGGGAATACAAATCGACCCACTTTGCTATAAAATCCCACGAAATGTTAGACTATGATTCATGGAAAACTAGGTGAGATTTTTTTTATATATATATAAAAGGAGGTTTCAGTAATACATTCATGATCGTTTTGTTGTCTAATAGGAGAAGCAATTGGTGAACAGTGTGGTAGGCAAGCCGGTGGTAAAACTTGCCCTAACAACTTATGTCATGGCAAACAGGGGCGGTCTGGAGACACTGAAATACTGTTCACCATCGATTAATTGCCAAAATCAATTACAAGGGCGGCGCCGGAGGCTGAGGCGGCGGCGGGGGAGGTGGGGTTGAGACTTGAGATTGCTTCAAATGGGCGTGCCGCATTCCATTATGTACAATCAGCACATCCTGTCCTGCGTGGGATGCTAGCAATCCGTGGGCAGGCTTTTTGCGGCCCATTTGGACCTCGTGGGCAGGCTTCTTGTGGCCTGGACGATTTGAACATGAATTCGTGAATCGCTGCTGATCACAAAGCACTATATGGATCCAACTCGGTAAGCTTGGTTATTTCAATGTACTAATAAATATTTAATCTTTTTTTTTTTTATGACTGGGGTGTTCGGGCCAGCTTGCGCGCACCACAACTAATCTCCGGGCTCACTGAACATCCTACAAGTCCAATGAGCAGGTAAGACATCGCGGGGGTGACAGGCGTGCCTGACAAGGCTTGAACCTGGGGTGGGAGGAAGACAAGCCCCCTCTCTATAATATTTAATCATTTCTTGAATAATAAAGCTGGTGATAATGGCTTGTTTATTCCGTTTCGTTGCAGCTGGAATGGTCAGAATGTTTTGTGTCATTAAAAAAATTGAGATGAAACGGTGTCGTTTTCTTCTCGGTTTTAATTTCGGTCAATTTCGGAAATTCTGGCCGGAACACCTCGGTACCGTTTCGGCTCAAAATCATAATATTTCTTTTATTTTAGAATATTTTACTATCATAATATTTTGGATTTTTAGAGATGTTTCTAATTTTGAGATTATGATTGTTTGACTTTGTGTTTGTATTGTGTAATTTAAAGTTAATTTATCTTGAATTTAAATTATACTTGTTAAATTAATATTTTAATTTTTTTCACACATGTATATATATAATTAATTATATATGAATAGTACAACCCCGAAACGATATACTAAAACATTCTGAAACTAAAATATTCAATTTCAATAAAAAAAAATTAAAACGATGACCGGAACAATGTTGACATCCTTGTATACAACGTTTTGCAATAAAAAAATCTAAGAAATATGGCAGCGAATTGTTGCTTACTGTGAACCTCGTTTACAGACGGATGATGAAATGAAAATACGACCTGTTTGTTTTTTAATTATTTTTCGTTTACAAAAACATAGTGTTTATTAAGAGATTTTAAATAGTTTTACGATGCTAATATTAAAAACAAATCTAAAAATATGATTTTAATAATAATACTAAACACATAACAATTAATAAATCTATCTCTACATGCATGCAAGGATTAAGATGGTTCTTTCCAAAAAAAACAAATCACCTATTTTTTTGAAATGGAGTTCCAAGTAGTCTCTTAAAAGGTGTTTAAGAATGTGATTTTTTTATTTTTTAAAATATATTTTGTTAAAAAATATATTAAAATAATATTCTTTATTTTTTAGAAAATAATTCTAATATCAACGTATTAAAATACCTTAAAATATAAAAGGTAATTTTAAATAAAAAATAAATTTTAACAACTTCTATTTAAATAGCAATCCAGAGATATAAAAAGAAAAGGTAATATCATGAGATTATGAGTCAAACTTTCAACTAAATCCATGGAAATATAAGGAAGAAAGTGAAAGTATCCCACTACTTCTAGAAAAAGTAAAATACTAGCTATTGGAGATATATTGAAGGTATCCAATCTAAAAATTTAAATTTATAAGTGAGGCTCCATGATATGATTTATATTATTCTCTAACGCTAGTTTTATGCTATGTAACCTTTTCATATACTTCTCTATAAATATGCTGGAAAGACTTGACTATGTAACATACAAGTATTGTTATTGAAATTAATAAAAATAAAGTATTTTTCAAGATATGACTATATCAAAATAATTTAAAAATATAAAAAAATTAATTTTTTTTTTAAAAAAATCAGATTTGTTTTTTATTAAAACACAATACTAAATATGCTCTAAGTCTCGGTTCAACATTTCAGTCATACAAAGTTTAATAACTATTATTATATTAAGATTTTTTTGCAAGATTGGACAATGGTATTAGTGTGTTGGATTGCCTAATGTGCTGCTATATATTTTGTGGGCGGGGTTTGAAAATGCAATAATCAGGAATTCCATCATAAGTTATTGGAATTCCATCATTAATGGGAATCTGAAACAAGAATATTGATTTTAAAAATAAAAAAAACATTAAGTTAATATTTTTTGAGCAGAGTAGTTTCTATTTTTAAAATAAAAAACATTAAGTTAATATTTTTTTAAATAAAAAATATTTTAAAAATAAATCATGTTATTGAATGAACCCACGAATTACTAGATTAAATTTACTAATACTAATGAATCTAAGTTAATTATTTTTATTAAAAATAATATATATTTATATATATTTTAAATAATTCTTTGATATTAACCTATTGAAGTAAATGAATCGACCCATTCTAAGCCAACCCTTGTTTTATGATCATGTCAATATTTTGAGTTGGGATCACCTTAAAACTAGCTAAGCTAGATACGAAAACAAGACACGAGAAGAAGCACACTTCTAGCTTCTGCCTTACCTTTCATGGGATTTCGTCGAAGCAAAAGAGGAAAACCCTCAAACTCATAGCTCTTTTCGTGTCCTCAAATCCCTACAAACAGAAACCCCACACGTCCCTACTACTTCGCTTCTATCTCTTTAGATCTTTCTTGATTATTAGTGTTATTATTTATTATGTTTTTTCCAGCCCAGAATGTATTTATTTAGTGGAGACACAGAGAACTGATATGTCAGGACAGATTGTGAAAGTTAGGAGAGGGATATTTGAGGCATGCATGACATGCCCTCTTTGCAAAAAGCTCTTCAAAGAAGCTACCACGATTTCTTCGTGTCTCCATACGTGTAAGTTTTTCTTTTCTTTTCTTTTACTCTCTCTTTTGTGAAATTCTGTGCTGATCTGGGGCTGTTGTGGAACTGGCTGGTATTACTTGAGTTTTTGTTTCTTGATCTGAGTTTTTGCTGTTTTCCAATTTCATGTTTGCTTTGCTTATCATGGCTTGTATGGATGTTGCAATTTGATAATTCAATGTCGAGATGGGTTTTGTTTTGATTTTTATCATTGGATATGGAGTGCAATCCTAATTGTTTTTGTATTTCTTATATGGCATGGATCGTCGCCGTTTTCCAATTCTCAGAAAACTTGTGTATTTTTGCTTTTGGTTCATGCATGTATGACTTCGAGTTTTTTTTCCTTTTCTCTTATGACCTTTTGTCACGTAGTGCAGAATAGTGTTTTCTTAATGATTTCAGTTTCAAATCCTTACATTGCATGTATAATATTATGATTGAACATGGTCAATCGAGTAGCAACGATATGCATACTTGAATTAGTTCTGTGATGCATGCTTTGCAGCACATAGAAAACTTTGGTTTCTTTCTTGTTGATCTCAGTTTCCGATAGAAAATCAAACTATAACTTGCATCTGTGAACTAATTTGAGTTTTTGTTGTACCTTTGTGGGCAATGATTAATAAAAACTTCATTTTGCCGCATTCTGCCCCCTGTCAATGACCTGAAATAAACATAAACTTCAAGTTCATGAATATTCTATGTTCCATAAAGAAAACAAAATCTCAAAATCTGTCAAAGTCCACTGGTGGGCATGTACTCCCCAATTGACTGAGTTCACCATGAGTGGGTTTTGTTGATTAATGCTGATACGAGTAGGATTCAATATACATTCCATACCAATGGTGAAGGGACAACCTGGTCATTGTTTGTTGACTACAATAAATTTACTCCTATCATTAATTGAGAATATTCAGATTATGCATGCTAATTACAATGGAGTGGCAAAAATTCAATGGAACTGTGCTTAACTATGATAATATACTCTGTTTAATCATTTGGGATGCATTTTATCTTGAACTGTTACTGTTATTAACTTTACTGGTGCATCCTCCTGATGCCTTTTTGTGTTGATTATTTTATCTAGGATGTTAGACACAGTCTTCTGGTCTTGAACAAGCTATACCCTCTAATTCCTTCTCTGTCTAGAAATCTTTGGTTGTTCAGTGATCTGTTTCTGAAGAGTTGGGTTTGAATTTCAAACCAGTCTGCAGGAAATGCATATATGAAAAGCTCTCAGATGAAGAGGTAGATTGTTGTCCTGTATGCAATATCAATCTGGGTTTTCTTCCAGTAGACAAACTCAGGTTAGTCTACCTATAAATTATAACCAAGTCACACACCCATAAGGATGAACTGACACATGCTTGCAAACTTACAAGCACTTTTTTTATCCCTTTGATCTTTATAATTCATAAAGTGCCACAAATCGCTAGACTTCTATCATGATGAATTTGATATGGTTTAGATATTATTTTTGGCAACATAGACTATCTCTTCGCATTTCCTTTCACACGATTTTACATTCACTAACTGTAATACTGCTTACCTTAACCAACTGTAAATTGATTTGTTTTGTTAAATCTTCCTTAAAGATGGAGCAAAACTTCTTTACTCGAGAACTCTGCAAATTCGAGATGATATTTTAGTTAAACAACTGTTCCTGCCCCTGGCATTCATTTTGACAAACTTCCTAAAAAAAAATTTAGCTAAGAATGCATGTTATGAAGTTTTCTCATGTTTTTGCTTTGGATTTTCATTTTTGTATGCAGGGCAGACCATAATTTGCAAGATATAAGAGACAGAATATTTCCTTTTAAGAGAAGAAAAGTTAAGGCCCCCGAAATTATGCCTTCAATTGCATTTCCAGCAAAAAGAAAGGAGAGATCATTATCGTCATTGGTGGTCAGCACTCCCGAAGTGCCAATTCAATCTGTCTTGACAGGAAGGAGATGTAAAGCTGGTGCCAGAAAGGCTGCTGCATTACAAGGATGCAATTTTACTGTTGAGGAATCCAAGAATGAAGATTCTTCCAAAGATAATTTAAGCTCACCAGGGTCTCGTGTCAAAAGTATTCAAAAGAAAGGGCTGGTAAAGGAGACAATTGTTTCATTCTTTGAGCCTGGATAACTTGAAATCCCACCTTGATGCTGTGCAAGCTAATTCTTACAGGCAAAGTTTTTTTTCACTATATCAATAATTTTTTCCCTGTTAAATTAATGCAGGATTCCTCTGTGGCTGAACCTTCCACTGAGCAAAGACCTAATGGCGACGACGAGGATAATGATGTTCAAATGATTGAAGGGAAGGATGATCTATGGACGCCCTTGAATTGTCTTGTTGAAGCTGCTAACAGAACCAAGTCCTTGAAGTCGCATTCACAAGGACTGTCTCTAGCCAAATTTGGCCTGCTTGATGGCCCTGATAGTAAATCTCAGCTGTATGAATCCAGAGCAGAATCACCCAATGGTCAACACAGTGACATATATATGGCTAAAACAAAAATTGAGGAGCATGGACAGGGAACAAGAGTCCTAGATGACAAGAATGGAACAAATTCGCTTCCTGTATCAGTGAAGAGGAGAAGGTTAACAGCAGCACGAAAAAGGGCAGCTATGTCTGAGGGGTTGAGTGCCTCAGCTCAAGCGATAGCAGATGCTGCAGGAGCTAAGAGTAATAGAAGAAACAGACCAATATGGTTCTCATTGATTGCCTCTGAAGACCAGTAAGTTGCTTCTCAGGCTGTCTCTAATTTATATTACTTTATCTATGTCTTTTAAGTCTGGCTTGCTGACTGCTTCAATTTTTGTCGCTAATTTTATGGTAAATGTCTCCAGGAAAAGAGATGCTACCTTGCCACAGATATCCACATGCTACTTGAGGATCAAGTGAGTTCGTTTAGTCTTCTTACCCTCTTATCTTTGTTTCATTTTGTTTTATTCTGCATTATATACATATCATTATTTTTCTTCTTCCTTGGTGTATTTGAAAACTATTTCAGTTTTTGAAGGGGTAAATCTGAAGTTTGGCCACCATGCTATCTCATAATCCCTTTTGGCAGGTTAAGAAAGTGGGTCTTTTTTTTTTTTTGTATGAAGATGTCAAACAGAAACAGCATCAAGGTTCTTACATGATATGTGATTTTATGGTCCAAACATTTGTTTTCCCAGAATGTGGATGGGATTTTTACATATTTTATCCATCTGCTACAGTTGATAAATATTAGGCTTGTCATATGTTGCTTATTTCAGTAAGCGTACGGATTTTATTGTTTTGTATTCTAAAATCTGTTTGGTCTAACTTTGCTCTTAGTATTTGAAAATCAAACTGTTGCTCACCATTGATTGGCTTACTTTTGCTGTGGAGTTTGATCAATACTAAGTCAACTATGATGAAGCCATCGATTGACTTACAACCTATCCTCGCTTACCAAATGTTTAATTTTACTTGATTTTCTCATCATAGGGATGGTAAAATGCCCGTGTCTTTCATCCAGAAGTATCTCGTAAAGAAACTCGATCTTGGCAGTGATACTGAGGTGAGTTCATCTCTCTTAAGTTTGTCAGCTATATTTTTGTACTCTGGCCCTTTATTACAGCTCTAAAAGCTTAAAAGATGAAGAACAGATACTGAGCTTGTAACTACTGTACCGAGCCACTTGAAATTAAATTCTTATAGAATTATCCTTCTACATGCCCGATGATGCCACCTCAAAATGATTTGAATGGTTCCTGATTTTTCACAGAAATATCCATCGGCTACAATTTTTTAAATCCTAGGAAGTCCGGTTGGAATGATTTGAATGGTTCCTAAAACTTTTAAGAATCCAAATGAGTTTTGCGACTTTGTCAAGTGTCAATAAGGTGAATATTTCCCATACCAAGATCTTCCAGGAAAATTTAAATATACTCTTATCTTTAATCAACGGGACATTAAACCCCATCTTTCAAGTAATATATAATTTAAATGAGTGAGTAAAACACTGGTTGTTCCAGGTTTTTACAAGGGGTGTACACCCTGACTCGAACTCGAGACTTGTTGTGCAGATCACAAGCCTTTTGTCATATTTCATACTCTTATACCTCAACTCCTATTTTCTCATGACACTATGGAAGCACCTCCTCTGCTTGCTGAATAAAAATCTAATCTGCTCAAGTTGTAATAGCTACTGGCTTAGTTGCTTGATGTTCTTAGGGGATCTGTATTATGCAGTGGACTTTCGAAGAAGCCTAACCACTTTTTTCATGACAGTTCATTGCGTCTTAAAATTGTTGGTTCATTTCTGATAAAATCGTTCGTCGATGTTTAATAAAGTCATTGTTTCTGGAAATGACATCATTTTGTGTGTTCATGATTGATGAACACTGCTTTCTCATTCTCTCTGTGGCTCTAATTTTGCAGGTGGAAATAACGTGCCGGGGCCAGCCCATCAGTTCAACTTTGCGATTGCAGAACTTAGTAAACTTGTGGTTTTCGACTGGTTCAACGTCAAAAAGAGTGTCAGCATCCGTGGGTTCCTCGGCGAAGGACTTCGTGATGGTATTGTCATACTGTCGAAAAGTCCAAGAGTCTTAAAATATACATCTAATCTCTCTCCCTTCTTGATTATACTTGTGTCTTCAGTAATAAAATAGATCTTGATTCTCTCTCCATGTCTCCCAATGATCCCGAACTGAAGTTTCTAATGATCTTTAACCATGTCTCTCTCAGAATGTTGCCAAGAACGGTTGAAAATTGCACATTGGAAGATGGATACAAGCTTGTGAGAGTGGCAAATTGTTGAATCTATTAGCAGACTTCTGTTTCTAGAGCAGACCTGAGATGACAAAGTTTTCATTTCACCCTTGAATTTTAAACCCAGCGAAAGCTTCCTATATAGTGTAGATGTAGCAATTCAAACGTAAGCATGGCTAGTGTACATCCAAAGCTTAATCTAGCTACATTTGCTGGAGTCAAATGATTAGTGAACCTCGGACTAGTTCAGACCTGTGAATTGAATAACCTCGATCTAAAATAATAATAAAAATAATATTTTAATATACTTTTAAATAAAAAATACTTTTAAAAACAACTTAAATCAAACTTTCAAAAATAGAAATAGTTTCAGTATATAAAAACCAGCACGGATGAAACATTCTAAATTTTTTCTCCTGTCAAGAATTTATGCATGTGTGAGAACTAATCCAATATATATTCGAAGTAACTCTAGTTTGGAGACGTTAGATCAAATGATTTTGACAAAGTTTTTATTGAAAAGTCAAAATAGAAAAATTTATATAAAAAATAATTTTACTAGACTACTGCAATAGTTTTGCATGTATATTTGAGGTTTGTAAGAAAAAAGTAAGTTTGTTAGTTAGCAATCAATTCCGTAAATGGATTAATTCATCATTTGCAAAATTATAAGTAATAATTACATAATTTTTAAATTATTTTTCATTTAAAAATATATCAAAACAATATTTTTAGTATTTTTAAAAATTTAATCTCAATATAATCGCATCAAAAAATAAAACATTAAAAAATAAATCAATTTTAACAAACTTCCAAAGAAAGCCCTTAAAATTCAAACTCAGAGCGACGTGTTGTCTGTAGACTGCAGCTGTTGAGAGATTGAAGTGTAACTAGTGATTTTATCAAACCTTGGTCTGTCTGTCTGCTTGCAAGTTGGAACCTTTCCTCAAAACCGAAACATGCAACAGGTAATCAATCGAAAACCCCCTACACAGCCCCCACCTTTTTTCAACTATCTTTTCATTTTTTGGTTTAATAAATAAGTTAATGAAAATGCGTTGATTAAAGGGTGATGGATCTGGCAAGGAGGTGACTTGGGAGGATCAACAGAATATCAACAAATTTGGCAGATTAAACAACAGATTCCACGAGCTTGTAGACGAAATTAACATTGCCAAGGTACCGCCTTTTTTGTAAATTTTATATGCCTCTAATTTTACTCTGATTAACTTTTTGCATTTATATGGAGATGGGTTTTCAAAATTATTAACAAGGGCAGCTTTGGTTTTGTGTTTTAATTGATGGGTTTGTTATATCATTGCTTTTGGGCTAGTTGTTTTTTGTTTTGAGTAAGAGGTTTTAAGAGGTTAGTATTTTTACTGAATATTATTGGTAGATAAAAAGAGAAAAGAAAGATTGTTGATTTTGGTTAATTAGAGTGGCCAGCAACTGGAGTTTGTGTTTAAAAGGGTAAATATGATTTATCTGAATATGAATTGTAAGTCCAATTTTCTGTCTTGGTGTTGTCATGATCAAGAGTGGTGCTTGCTTGTTACGGTGGATGGAATTATGCAAATGTTAGGTAAAAAAAGTCTTGTGCTTTGCAACCTAAAGTGAGCTTCTTGAGCTTGTACTGAATGTTAATGAGTGTCGGGGCTGCCTCGTTTATCTTGCAATGAATGGACTTGAATGTGTTATTTTGAGTGAAGATTGTCAAGGTTGGTAAATTCAACACTGATGGATGCATGAAGGGGGTGAGTTCTTTTTGCTTTCTTTTTTTCTCTGTGTGGTCGCACGTGCTTTTAATGGGAATTGGAGTTAAGACTAAGCTTGTGAAAATTCTTGAGGAATTGTATGTTCTTGTTTATCTTATCTGAGCTTGAGTGATTTGGTTTGTCATCTCATCAAAATATGTATTACAGGTGAGTTGTTGAATCTCTTTTGGTTCAGTTTTTTTTATTTGTTGGCCATACCAATGGACTGTATTCTTAGAAAATTAAGTCGGAGCAAGCAAATTCTTCTTCTTGGCCAAAACTAAGTTAGTGAAACAGTAAAGTTAAATTCCAATCTTCATCTTTGTTCCATAGTTTAGTTTAAAATCGAGGAGGGAAAGGAAGAAAAGTTGGAATAATTATTTTCTAATTATAGTTTTCTGGCTTTGAATTTTCCATCCAGCATGCATTAGATCTTGAGGAAATTTTTTAAGGAAAGGTAAACTCGACATTAGAATTTAAGGTGCACTCTCTATGTTCTGATTTGCACCTTTGTAATAGATATCTCTTCATAAACAAGCCGAGAAAATATTAAAACTTCCTGCTTCTTTACCCAACATGTCTCTTTCATTTCCCCCCTGTTTCTGTAATTTTACATAACACGCTGTTATAAGATTTAAGAAAAACTGAACTCCAGAAACTCTTCCTCAAATTTTAACTGGCTGTTCAAATACTTTACCACCAAGGTCCATCCAGTCTAATATGCTTTGTGCAAAAAAAGATTTTATCATTTCCCTTCACAGATTTTTTTATCCTTTACCCATCTCCTTGACTTAATTATAATGTAGCTGTTGGATTTTATTGTAAATAAACAAAACACAAGTGTTAGCATTGTTTTTCCATGCAGTCAAGTTGTCATTAGTAGTGCAACAGCACGGATAATAGAGAGTGTGGCCATCATTTGCAAATGGGAGAAAAACTATCCATACTGGCTTTGTGGTTTCCGTTTAGTCTTGTTAGTAAATTTACTTGCCATTGTCTCAAAATACCTGGAATTGAAACCCATGTAATCTGGGATGAGAGGGATTGAAGGGAGGAAATGACGTGTCTTGTTGTGTGACCCATCTCATGGTCCTTAGGTGCCCCACATTGCACCTGTTCTATAAACGCATATGTGGATGTATAATTTTGTTTTTGTATCCTGGTCTCTTCCATTCTGAGTTTCTTTGCTAATACAATAGCTCTTTTTCTTCAGGAAACCAATGATAATCTGGAGGATGCAAGCAATGAGTTGATTCTTACCGATGAGGAGGTGGTTCGGTTCCAAATTGGAGAAGTCTTTGCTCATGTTCCAAGCGATGAGGTTGAGACCAGGATAGAGCAGATGAAAGAGGTGACTGGTAAGAGCTTGAAAAAACTTGAGGAAGAGAAAGATTCTGTGCTTGCACAAATGACCGAGTTAAAGAAGATTTTGTATGGAAAGTTTGGGGACTCCATCAACTTAGAGGAGGACTGATGAGGTAGGTTATTATTTTCTTTCATATTTCTTCCTCAGCAGCTTTCTTACTGATTTACTATGATATCTATGGAAGAAGTCTCTTGTTCATTGTTTAAATATCAGGGAAATTGAATTCTTCAAATGGGTTTGTTGGATATTTCAGATTGTTGTGTAAGCTTCTTGATTATAGATTTGTATTTTTCTTACTCAGATGCATCTGTTATGAAGTGATCCATTCTCTTCAAATTTTGATTTTTTGTGTCTCCTTTCTGTTAAGTTGGGTTGTATTTTCCTAGTCGCTGGGCTGCTCAAGAGTAGTACAAGTCCTAACAAATTTGAAGTTCAAGAATCCTTCTAGCAACAAAGTGTTAAGCATTCAGTAGGAGACATGCAGAATTTTCCTTTACATTGCTTGATGTATGCCCGTGCTTAGATTACATGTGTGACAGAAAATATTAGAAAATGTTAATCAAGCATATTAGACCGTTTGATCATAAGAACACGACGTTTTCTTCCGATCCAGGCCATCCATTGGGGATCGCTTGATACCACTCTGTACCCTGCATTTGTGTATAGCTTACGAGCACCCATGTCATCTTCATATGCCCTTAGGGCAAGACATTCAAAACCCCATAGATGGGAGAGTGTATCACAGGCTTTTAGCAAGACACTTCCTATTTTCCGCCGCCTGTTATTATAAGAAATTATTAGTCTGCCGCCATAGCATGAAAAAAACAGTTATTAGATGCTAGAATGTTGGAACCTGAAGTTGTTGGAAACAGCTATCCCTGAAATATAGAGGTATTCATCTGCTCCCTCAAGGTGCCGGAGGACATCTTCATCTCTTAAAGCCGTGACATCCACAATGCCCACCAGTTTCCTTTCAGCCGCAGGTTCAGCGACCAAACATGCATATCTGTTAATGTTAAGATAATCATCATGTTTTCTGGCGAACAATCAGCCAAAGCACCAATCTGACCTATAAAGACAAATTAAAGAAAAGTTTTAATTCCTTAACCACTCGCAAGACTTGTTCACATGCCAAAATGGATTTCACATTCTCAGGCTTAAAATCCCTTCGTAGTAATGTTTCACCATCACAAATTATCAACTCTTGATTCAGCGGTTTTACCTGTCTGGGGATGAGTTCCTGAGCTTGTAAAGAAGCCCAGATAGCACTTCAGCCTGCGTGGTAAATCAATGAACAAAGCAGTTATTAAAAGGATAATAGCAGTATCTCTCTCCGTTTCTCGTAGTTCCATTGATAATTAAAGCGACAATCAAAAACCTTGAAGAACTCGAAGAAAACGTCATCAAAGAGAGCCACTGGTGTGTGAAATGCTTCAGCTTGAATCTGAGCTACTTCACTCATCTCATCTTGATTCTCAGCTAACCTCCTCACTTTCCATCCAGACTCACTCGCCAAATACTCAAACTGCTCCTCTTCTTCGTCAACACTACTCCTATCTTCAAGAAACACTTGCTCAGTTGCTTCCGCTGCAGATGTAGGTGAAGATGTACTACTGCATTTCACAATACAACGACCACACCAGCCCACACGGCTTTCGATCGGCTGGCCGACTTTCTTTCTGCTGCTAGCAGTTTTCCAACTTCCATGATAAAACCTGAACCCTTTTCTGGCATACCAAGGTTCAGTACATAAATTGTTTGAAATCTGCAAATAGCAAGGGCGCATATTGGCCATTTTTGTTCATCTGTTTAGAGAAAGAGAATACGATCGCAAACAGGAGAAAAAGCGAGGCGTGGAGTCACGATTGGTTATAAGAGCTTGTTTGCTTGGAACCATACAAGTATATTGCATGTGGAAGCACCTGGTCCAACCACGTGGCGTTTTAGATTTGCTACCAGGTGATTGGTCTTTCTATCCAGAGAGAGCCTTTCCTGTCCGTATTCAGACAAATTATTACCACAGCTTCTTGCACAAGCAGCGTTTATGGTAATTACTAGTTAACAAGGACACCCTTTTTGCCTCAAAAGTTCGAGCTACTACTTTCTCAGACATTAGTGGTTAGCAATGGCTCCAACGCTCGAGTGTCAACTTTGATCTTCTGTTTTTTCGAGGCAGCAGATGATGACATAGTCCTCCCAGCATACTATCATCACTGTGAGCTAAGAAATAGCTGGAGGATTATCTGCTCCCACACCAAAACCTGTATCAAATATCATTCACAGCTGAAGCACCAATCAAAGTGTTGCAGACTTCAAGATTGCAGTAGCTAAAATTTATAAAGATAATCCCACTGTCATATTTTATGTTAATAAAAGTTGAACGTGATGATCATTGTTAGGTAAATACTGCATTACCTTCAACTCAACATCAGAGCAGAGAGAAAAGTATTCGTTTTAAAGTATTTTTTTTCCTATCAAATTCTTGATCCCAACCACCATATCTCCGTATATATTTCAGGAAGCCAAAGTATCCTTTCCCCCTCTAAATATTTATTTTCTCTATTTAAGCTTCAGGTCTGTCTTAACAATGAATGACTGAAGAAGACTGTCTTAACAGAACAATTGAAGAAAACTGATCCCTTAGTTTAGCTCCAAGTAGCAGAAAATGCAGTAAGGATCCACATATGTACCCCCTCTTAATTTGCAGTGGGCATTTAAGTGGGGCCCCTCTCAGCAAATAAGCATTGTGAACTTGAACTAGCTGGAGAATCATCATGCCCCCACGTCTCAACCAGGACCATTTCAGAAGAGGTCAACTCGAAGCCACCCTGTACCACAACATGGAATTATTATAGCGGATACAGACATGCTGACCACTTTGAGCGGGGAAGGAATTTACCAACTTCTACAAATTTGAACCTTTTAGAGGGAAAACTTGATCTGGCAGGGACCACTTTCCGATCATTTGGATAGTAAACTTTGTTGCAAATGTCATGGGGTTATGCACCTAGTCCTCAACCAAATAACAAAACATCCCAAGCCATCAGGCTAAGCGTGTTGGCAATCATGTTGTTAATTTTATTTTGGTTGTTGTTTTGTTTTTTAAATTGAAATGAAATGTATCGGTTTTGAAATATTTTGGCACACTGTGTTACGGTTGTACTGTTTATGTGTGTGTATAATTAAATATATTAATTAAAAAAATGAGTTCAAATTAAAAAATAAAATTATTTAGAATTATACAATTTAATCTAAAAAAACACAATAAAAACTACATTGTTTTATCTTATTTTTTTAACTAGTATAATTACACCCGAAACAAAATGAAATTAACAACAATGGGGTTGGCTACGTAGACAAACATGTCCTACAACCACAGGTTCTGGTATCGGTGGATGAAATTGTAAGAACAAGAATCCCCTGGAACTTCAAGATCTGTGGAAAAAAACAGGGGGAAGTAATCTGGCTTTCCCTCTTTTATGCTCAATAAAAGCATTAAAACCAAGTATTATGAGTGCTACACAGTTGCATCACAAACTGTGGAAATGCAAGAAACAAAGTATGAAAAGGGAGTATTTGAAGAAGGTGCTTCCTTTAACACCCTAACTATATAACTCCTCTCACTATAATTCAAAAAGTTGTTAATACATATCAAATTCTAAAAGAAAACACGAGGACTAATAATATGAAGAGGTTAAAGATGTAGCAAAGACCTGGTTATGCTCTACTCATTCATGCATTAAATTTGCTGCCTTGATTGGCTATACATTCACCATCGACCATTATTTTACTTAAGCCTCAACTAAGAGCTGCTTTAACGTTTTTGAGCAGAAGCCAAGACAATCTTGCAGAATGACCAACACAAAGAAATCAAGAAGCTAACACAGCACTGCAACTGGCCACAATCAGACATAACAAGTCTAAGCAAATATTCCAGTACAAGAGACAAGAATCTTTAAGCTGGTTAATCACATCGATGATTCACAATGTGCTACAGGAAGAAATAGAAGTTGCCATTAACAGTAATTGAAACATACAAATTAGTAATCACACTTGAATGACTACAACAAAGTTAATTATCAAAGTACAAAATTTCTACCAGAAAGACAGAGAAAACACCTCCTTGTATACGGAACCATCCAGCACGTTCCCTATTTGATCTATAACAACCAACAATGTCATGAACTTGCATCATAGCATCACAAAATAAACGTTACATCAAATCATAAATCCCAGACTACAAAAACCAAGTCTCTGATCCCCAATCCCACTGTTACATCCTCCACGTCTTGTGCAGGAAACCTCGATTCAGATCAAGAGTCCACCAATACAGTATAGGCTTCAAATCAGACAAAAAAACACCAAAACCAACACTCAAATCCGAGTATAGCCCATTGTGGGTCGCAAAGGCTGACTACCAACAACCGAAAGCAATCCACCTTCAACAGCACTTTCCTCATCAAGAAACAAATCCTCAGTGCCCCTGAACGCGGCATGAACTCCAACAATCACCACCCCAATAATCAAAGCAACCAAAACATTCAAACCCACATCCGTAAACACCAACGCCAATATAGTAACCAATCCAAGCACACACAAAACAACTCTGTCATCAAGACTTTTATTAAACACTACCACCGGACCATCACGTCCGAAGTAAAGAAACAACCACGCCACAAATATCACAATAAACACAATCATAGAAATTGGATGCCACAAAAGACTTAAAAACAAGATTGCAAGGAGTATCATTGCATAATTCACACGAAAGTAATTGAGGTTGAATTTGATGCGTGAAATGGCTTCATTATAATTGTTAGGGCGAATGAAAGATGAGAACTTCAAAAGTTCTTGCCATGGACGGCGCGTGGCTATGAGGGTTTCAGTTGAAGTGGTGACGCGCGAGATAAATGTGAGGGTTGTTAGTGATTGCGGGGATTGTGTGGTGGTGGTTGTGGTGGCGCTGATGGTGGGGATGATGCCATAACCTGGTTGTGGCTTTCGTGACATTTTGGTGGAGGGTTTTTGTTTGGATCTTGAGAACCGAAAGAAAGTTTGAAACTTTATGAGAGAAATTATAGATGGGTTGGATTTTAGAGCTAGAAAGGTGACAACAACTCTGGTAAAACAGCAATCTTTTTTGGGTTAGGGCTCTGTAAAATTCTAAAAATTTTAGGAAGACAATAGAGAAAGTGGAGAGAGAAGGTGATTTTCCTTTCTTAAATTGGAAAATAAAATATTGGGAATGTCATGTCAGTTAACAGGCGTTTTTTTTTAATTACAGAGTATATTTTAATTTCAGAATATTTTAGTGTGGAATTTCAAAATTATATATGTAATTTATATAATTAAATATTTAAGATAAATTAATTTTAAATTATATAATTTAAATTTTAAATACAAATAAAAAAATTCAAGTGACCTGATATGAAAAAAAATGATTTAATAAGTCCAAAAACAACAACAGTAAAAATATAATTTATCTTAAAAAAATCAAAATAAAATATTAAAAAAAATACATATTGTGTAGATTCAACTGGGGTTAACCATTTAAATTCACAACTCAAGTTATGAGACCATAGTAACCTCAAATAAAACAAATTATAAAACTCAACTTCCAATAAACATGTTGAATGATGAGATTAGAAAAAAAATCAATCTAAAACAAGAACAAAAAAATAATTTTTCATAACAAAATTTTCAAAATCACAATTTAATTCAACAGTAGAAATTAAAAAGTTCAAGAAAAACTTATGAATAATTACTCTCTAAACTTTGAAAACTTCACAGTTTCGAACTTTGAAAACTTATTCCATCAAGTAATTATGAATAATTACTCTCTAAACGAATAATTACTCTAAGAAAAACAAATTGAAGACTCATCAACCAGCTTTAACAGAACATTTACTTAGCAAAACATCTGACAAGTGGTAATTTTTCATTGTTTGTCGTAAGCTAACATAATGATAGTTAATCGAGAAATAGATTTTTCTTTCTGGAGATGATCAAGGAGAGGAAAATTGTCTGCAAAAGGGTAAAAGGAAATTCTGATGGTGTTGAATTTTAGCTTGAAAACTCATACAACTACAAAGAAAAAACCCTACCAAAATCGCATGGATTCATAACAAAGCCGGAAAGAATTCAACACAATAAATTTTTCCCCAAGTATCAGTTTGTCTGGGGATACCATCTCTACTCTTTCTTTACTTTTCGTCATGCTTCCTCCCCACTGGGATTTAATACAACTAGTTTGATTCTGCAGCTTCTTAGAGAGTATATGAAGGCAAGAGAAATCCCAGCAAAGCTTCATCAACTACTTTTTCGGTCCTTCTTCACAGTACTAATGTATTTGCTATGGGCACACATTATGATTTTCCCTGGTCTTTACCATGAAACTTTCTCCCAGCATCAACAGCTTCCCTGAATGCAAAGGCAAGGTACATGGTTACATATAAATTTAACCAGACACTACGAACAAATATCAAATCCCAAAATAGTCACAAAAAAAAAATACAGTAGACGCCATTTGATTCACAACCAGAAGTGCTTGTATCCTATGTTCATAATATAAATTCATCCCTCCATCCCTCACTAATCGCACAAAAGAGCTTGTATCCTGTGTTTTTTTTCTCGTCCTAATGCAGTTTTTGCCAGGTAATTAGCATCTGTGTAAGTTCCCGAGTTAATTTTCTCAGTTAATAATTCAGATTCCATAAGTTGATAGACTGATATCTTGACTTGAATGGAAAGAATATAAAGTTTAAAGGGTCAGAGAAACAATGATTTGTAACGAAGTTCTTTATCACATACCTAAAGGATTTCACAAGCTCCATATTTTCAGGGTCAAGCCTCACACCCTCGTAAAAGGAATTTGCTGCTTCTTCAAACCTCTGCAAGTAAAAGGCAATCAAGAAATGCTAGACAATGTATATCACCGTAACACCCATGGAACAAAAAGGAAAAAGAAGGCATGCCTGCAACAAGCGGAGAGCTGAGCCTTCCCGATACCAAGCTTTTGACCAATCCGGTTTTAGCTCTTTACAGGCCCTTGCATCAGTTAATGCTTGGTCAGGTTGCCCCAAGCGCATCCAACACAGGCTTCTATTTGAAAGCACGGTAGCATTAGTGGGATCCAGATCAATTGACTGCAAATGCACATCAACCCTTTATTCAATAAATATCCAGCAAACTATCCAATAATGATGGTCAGTTAACAACTAGGACTTCTTCAATGTCAAGCATAAGGTATCAGAAAGTAACAAACACCTAGAAAGAAACATGTTCTTGTGTATTTCTAAAAATAACTGACACTTGAATCTAAGCTTAACTCCTTCAAAAATGAATTTGCTCCATTGAACTTCCCATCTTCACACATAGCTCGTTCCTACAAACAATTGTAGCTAACTACTTCCCATATTACAGGGAAATGCAAATTAAGATTTTAACACCTATTTCTTTACGCAGTTGTGGCTCATACAAGGTGTCAAAAGATAAAATGTATGAAATGAGTTTTAAGAAAATTTCAAAATATCTAGTGACAAAAAAGAAGTCATTAGAAAGCTAGTTTCAAAATGCTACATGTTACTTAAAAGGCAAATCACGCATAAGGACCAAACAATCTAGTAAGAGAACAAGAAAAGTGAGAAAATAAAAACTCTAAATCTAAAAGGCATACTTGTGTATAATCATTCACAGCAGTAAGATATTCCATTCTTCTGAAAGCATCATCTCCTCTTAATTTTGCTTCAGCAGCTCTCTCCTTTGCTTCAGGTGAAACCTGAACAAGTTGGAACATTTATTATCGTGAAAACTTTACTGAAACATATTTCCAGCCAAATGCTTGACTTGTGGAATTACTTTGACCCGACACAAAAGACAAGCCATGAAGCAAGGTAACTGTCCAAGTGAACTGCAATAAACCCCCAGCAAACATAATTAATGCTAGCATAAAGCTGTTCAATTCAGGTATGGAGATCAACCAACTTTGGGGTAGATTGGACCGATTCATGTTATAGCAGTATGATTCTGAATTTGATTTTAGTTGAGTTTGGTGGGATAAGGCTTCAAGTTGCCTGCTAAACCCAACCCTATAACTTATTGTCAAGCTCAGTGCAATGACCAGGTTGGAATTTGACATATACAGATTATATCTATATCTATAATTTGAATGTATTTTTCCTTCGCTATTTGATGCAGCATACATGCAATGAAAATACTGGGAGGTTGCAAGATGCAAATCCCTTTGAGCTGATGGTTTATGAAAATGCTAAATATTAGAAAATGACGAGAACAAATAGCAAAATCAATCTGAAGTTCTTCAGGTCAATAATGGGTTGGACCTTTGGAGTTAAGAGGTCAACTCAGTTGGTTATAGACCCATACATTAACAGGTACATAAATCTTAAGTAGCACTGCAAGCAAGCTCCAAAAAGATTTGCAATTAGCATGATTTCTTGATTGGAATGAGAATAAGAACCCTCGTTACAGTAGAACAGTCAAAGCCATGAGCACAACTGAAGCGTTTCAACCAACGAGCTAAAAATTAAAACACTTTAACACAAATTAACCAACTATTCATTATTAGAAATATATTTTATGGATAGATGCAAATTATACAGGTGAAACAACACCAAATTCTAACATGGTAGTACCAAATGAGAGGGAGTCACATGTAACTGGAAAATGCAAGCTTGTCAGTGGTACTTGAGCAAGGAAAAAAGATCCATTGTCAAGGAAAATAATTCAATAAAGCATCCTGACACATAAATCAGAACAAAAGCAGCACATAACCAGCAAGAAAAATAAATTATTGCACAAGTAGTACCTCAGGGAGATCTCTTTTAGGTATATACATGTTCTCTGAAGGATCAGCTCCCTTCATTATCCTGGTTTCTTCCTGCCAAGAATTTCCGATCCAAAAAGGGAATTAATAACAGAAACTAGCAAGGGAAAAATGAAAAATAGCTGTGAGTAGAATAACAATATCCGGTCAAGTTAGCCTGTTATCCTTCTTTAGCAAAAAAAACCCCTCCCATTTAGAATCTCATTTTCTTGGCAATAGAAAATGTGTATGGATGTACAGAAGATCACGAGTTCATTCATAAATAGTACCACAGATTCTCACGAGTATGGATGTACTCAAAAACTTTGACGCCCTCATTGTGAGACAGAAAATGTAAATTAGTAATTGTCAAATAGTGACAGCAAATGGAGCACATGTATTTGTGGTTCAGCAAAAGTTGGAGGCCTTAAGTCTCATAAAGTCCATAACAAAATTTAAAGGATCTTAATACCTCTTTATTAGCTTCAGATGACAAGTGTGCAAGAATTCCATCAACAGTCCACTCATGAATGCTCTGAACTTTTGTTGTTAAGGGGAATAGGATCTCAACAGCTTCACGGTTGCCTCTTGCAGCCGCAACCTGTATTGGTTTCTGACCATCCTGGGCAGCAAAGAAAATTCACAATCATCGCAGCAAAAATAAAGGTGAACAATAATTTAATGAAAACAACAACCATATAAAAAAAAATCATATGAATAACATTTACCATGAAATAGCAACATTAAGAACTTAGGAAATTTCTATGGAAATAAAAACTTTATTCATTGATTGTTGAGATAAAATCCAAGGGAATAGGAGAAACACTGAGTTTTATAAAGGCAACCTGGCACTGCTCTATTTCTGCCCCAAACTCAACCATAAGAAAGTATTGAAATCAAAATAAATAGTAATTTACATCAAAGAGAGAAGCCCAATTTTGAAAATCATAGAGACAAACAAGAGATATCACTGAAAAGAAAGCAGTACTCCCTAGCTCAGCTAAAAGAAACTCACGATTAGAAGAATGTAACTGAATGCAGTAACAGCCTCACCTCATCAGTGACATTACAATCAGCTCCATCTTCTAATAAACGGTTCAGTATTTCTGGGCTTCCTAAATCAGCAGCAACGTGCAGTGGTGTTGCTCCACCGGCAGTAACATTCACAGCAGCACCAGCCTGCACACAAGATAACAAAGAAGTCAGAGCTATAAAATGGTGCAAAATGATATGAATATAAGCAAAAAAGAATAAGATTAAAGATGCTTCGGCACCAAAAGATGTGATCTCCAGAACGATATTCCCAAGCTTTGGTTTATAGAAATATCTGGTTCACTGTGTAAATTGCTGGTAATACCAGTGACACTCACTAAATTCAAGAAATTGAACAGCCATTTGCAAAGCAGCCAGTGATTTAGCAGAAATAGAACTACTAGGGTGGAGCCATATTCTCTTTGCCCCCCTGCAATTCTAATTCATGTGAACGAAACACCTCTGCAAGTCACACCACCGGATGTTTGCACCATTGTTGTTTTCCATTATAGTTAAAAAAAAAGGACTTTTAAAAGCACAATTTTTTTTTCATGATTTCACTCGTGAAGGAAAAATAATTACCACTACAAAAAGGTATTAACGATGTCTACTTATGATATTAACTCATTTTAAAAATCTTTGCTGAAAACGTTTTAGGGAATTCATGACTTTTTAACAGCATATCAGTGCAAAATTGTTTAGTTAAGAAAAAACTTCTCATTTTTTTCGTGGTCAGGTTTTTCAAATACTGGGGAAAATAAGTGGTCTAATAAGATGCCTATAAAGGCACCCCAGAGAAGTCTTGTATCCCTCTCAAATGACACTGAGCAAGAGCGAGCTGATTGAAAATCATGCTAAGTGCTCAACATAAAAAAATTACAAAACATAATATGAGCACAGAGATACCTGAACCAACAACTCTAGGCATGCTAATGAACCAGCTGCTACAGCTGATAACAATGGAGTTACATCATCTTCAGTTTTAGAATTAGGCTGCAAAAGAAAGTCAAAAAATTATTCAAATAAATTTGTAGAAGCACCGGAGCGTTGCAAATAACCTGCTGGAGTAATCTTTACATGAATAACTACCGAAAGAAAAAAAGATGTGATAATTGTTACCCAGTAACTTCAACACTAATAGTGGGCTGACTTTTGACACGATTATACATGTTCAATATAGATTGTCAAGTGCCAATTTAGGCAGACACGAGGATGCATGTTCAATTTGGATGGTCACACCTGCCAAATTTGCCATGCTTCCCTCGCTACACACAATTCATGGCTGTAACTCACTCTTTTTGTCCTTCTCTCTGATTTGCTCTTAAAATTTGTCATTCATTAATATGTTAGTAAATTAAATTAACTGGGGTTGGGGGTTAGGTTTACATTTGCATGGTGCTCCAGTAACACTTTCAAAGCATCCGGTTGACCATGCCCAGCAGCCCAGATTAAAGGAGTGCCAGCATCACTTTGTGATTCAACCTCAGCACCCTTAGAAAGCAAATACTTCATCAACTCAGTATTTCCTGCATACAAGCATGCAATGCACTGAAGCAAAAATCTCAATAGAAGAGGCAGATGGAATGAATCTAAGAATAAATTTGATATTTCTGCATTAAGCATGACAGTGCATATCATTAGAAAGATCATGCAGGCAACATAGCCACGCAAAAGCAGAAGATTTTCCCCATTAAACCCCCAAACATACCTATTCCTGCAGAATGGTGCAACGCTGTGGCCCCTAAATCACTTGGTATAGAAGGATCAGCGCCCTGGTCGAGTAAGTATTTAGCAGTGGCAGTATGTCCTTGCCGGGCAGCATGAACAAGAGGAGTCTCACCTGCATGTGGTAACAAGTTCCTTGAGATGATCTATGACAACAAGATACTGGTAGCTGCAACTGACAGATGCATGCCATCTAATTTTTTAGAAAAAAATCTGTAAAGAGATGAAAACATAAGTGCAAATCATAAGAACATGGTTGCACTTTAGTTTACAAATTAGCATATTGAAAGGAGAAAGTTTTAAACTTTTCTCCATGCCCCTATGCATTGTCATACATTTATTTAGTGTCCCTAATACATATGGTGCTCTTCTTCTCTTCAATTTTCAGGTATCCAATCACAGAGAAGTTAATCTAACAGCACCTTTCAGGACCCAATTCCATTCATAGCTTTACTATGTTCAATGATGAAAATGGTAAAACTTGTAGAGGCTTGAGAATGTGTTCATGTAATGCTTCTGAATATACATAAACAATACAACCGAGAAAATTAAATTCACTTAGAACTCAGTCAAACAGCCAAGTTGCCAACACACTATGTTCCACTATGAAAAGGAACATCCACCAAAAGTGATACCCATACAAAACTAATAGACTAGGATCAGAATAGATAAGAATTTTGATAAAAAAAAAAATCCTGGAAACAGGATATTCAAAAACTTGTCCCTGCAAAGTTGATATCTTAATCAAAACATATGATTCCTCATATTACTAAATTACATGGCCAGTCAAATAAAAAGCTGGTCTCCCTAATGCATACCAGTCCAGCTTCATTTATCTCAAGCAAAACAGTGCCCTGGTTACTCGATTAAATAAGATTAAGGGATTCTCACGAATAATAACGAAAGAGTATTCTCAACACCATGAGGAGGAACAATTTGGATGAAAATAATATACATACCATCTTCATCTTTCGTATCAACATCAAGCTTCAATTCCTCAATCAAATACTTGCAAACCTCAGTCTGTGCTTCTCTTGCAGCAAAATGAAGTGCCCCTCGTTTATTAGCATCCTTGGTTTCTGCCACAGTTTTTGAGATTTCATTCCCTTCAGCAAGCTGTGCAGCTATATCTGTTTAACCAAACACCAACCATCAAAAGCAAACATTTACACACAAAAAAGACCCCATATAACAAAAATACAAATGCATAGGAACCTCCTCCACCAAAAGTCAATGTAAACCCATAAAATGGAAAGAAAAGAAAAGAGCTCACTCTTAAGAAGATCAAGATTTCCAATACACGCAGCAGTAAGAAATTGCTGAACCTTTTCCCTCACTGCAGTCACTCACAATCAAAGATAAACAAATTCAAGAACTTGCATCGAGACAAAAAAGAGAGCCCTCATAAAAGATATCGCTAAAACTCTCTGAAATCAAACAACTTTGCATAAAAGTTTGCATTTTTATAGCTACTTGTGTTTACAATAAACGCGCAAAAAAAAAACTGATAAAAAAGGGGGGCGGGGGATACGTGACCTGCAAGTGCATCAGAAGCATCAGGGGCCATAGTAAATCTCACAGAAAACTTGTCTCAATAACCTTAAAAGTGTGTGCTGTTGTGCACCGCAAGGACAACAAGCAGATGATTCCGGAACTTATGTTTGCTTGTGTAGGGAAAAGAAAGGAGAAGTGAAAGACTCCAAACAGGGTTCACAGTGTACCACCGAGGTTTCCGGGTTTTATTCGTATAAAAAACAGATACTTAGACTATAAAATATTTACGAAATTAGCTTAACTCAATCAAAATTACACTTTGTTATAGAGTTTTAATAAATTATATTTTACATCGCGATTTGCTAATATTTAATATTATATAAAAAAACAATAAAAGTTATTCAATTAATTACAATTTTACTATTGTTTTTATTTCATAACTAAAATATTATTACATTAAATTTATTTTCATTTAAATCTATTTACCACCCAATTTACCCACACAATTTAAATTTTTTTTATTAAAAATATGTTGCCGACACCTAGAGATTAAAAAAAAGTAAAAAAAAAAACCCTTAAAGAATCAAAGATTCATTGTGCTTTGAGTGATTTTAATGGACTCAAGTGGTGTTTCTTGCTTTATATTTCCATTAAGCAATTGGGTTTGTAGTTCTTGGGCTTTGGAACGGTCACTTCTATATGTCTCAAGTTCTTTATTTTTTCCTTATTTCTTTTATAATGTATGTGGTCTATTAGAGTGTTATCTTGAGATTTGTTTTGCAGTTATTGGGGCTGAGTCATGATATATTTTTTTTTATTAAATTCTAGAAAAATTAAGATTTTAATTTGGGTTCATAAAAAATATTTAAAGAGAGGTGAAATTTTCTAAAATTCAAAAATAATGATGAGAATTGATCTAGTACTCATTGTACTTTCTTTTTTTATTTTATTTTTATTAACCCCCAATTCAGCTTCGATATGATACATCATGTAATGAGATTATAATGAAACAGTTGATATGCACTTGGGGTCTTGGTATAGTAGAGGAATAGATTTATTTTGTTTCTCTACATACGGGGTCGAGCTTCTTTGTATACATCTGTCATCTCTATGTTATTTTATTTATTCGTTGGACTTGCAGGATATTCAATGATTTCAAAAGGGAGGAATAGGATTTGACAACTAATCATCAGGATATTATCTGTATATTCAAATTAAGTAATTAACACTTGTATTTTGAGTTTTGAAAGAGATTTAAATTTTCAAATTTATTTATTTATCCACTCTCTGATTGCATACAATCTATTTTGAGTTTTGAAAGAGATTTAAATTTTCAAATTTATTTCCTAATCAATTCTTGTAACCGTATAATTAATTAAAACCTCTCGTAAATATCCATATGTATTTTCTTCAAAATGAATTATCCATAATTAGCTTCAAATTCTTATGCATGGCAAACCATGATGAACATCGTCGATGCAAAATCTAAAAAGATAAAGAATTATGTATAGGACCGATTATATAATCAATAATGGGAATGTATCAGGAGACATGTGCCTTCAATTTGAATTTCCATATAAAAAAAGAGGCCAAATTACAGTCTCTACAGGTTCTATTTCCAACGGCAAATAACGAAAGCTGCATGTCTCATGGAAACTGTGAAGAAGAAGAAGAAGAAGAAGAAGATAGAACAGAGAAAAGAAGAAGATAAATGCATCGGTCTCTCATGCACCAAGTTATCAAGAACCAATGAACAGCTACATCATTGGCCTTGCAAAAGACCCCATAATTAATGCCACCCCATGTTTGTTGGCCTCTATAATGGTAACAAATACTATCAATTCCTAGTGAAAATTTAAGCCAGCCCTCCCTCTCCTTTCTCTTGTTGAGCTTTATCTCTCTCTCCCTCCCTCTCTCTCTAGCTCTGTACAATCTATCCCCCACTTTGATCAAGAAGACTGCATGACTGAACAAGCTACAGCCTGTGCCCAGTGCCTTAACTTGGTCTTGACCTGCTTTGGATCGTCACCTGAATGCACACAGATAATCAGAAATATTGTCCAACTTCGTATAATTCGGTGCTTGAATATATACATGCAGGAATCTTTCATTTGTTTTTGTTCCAGAGTATTTATGAAATGAAATTTTAAAAGGCAGGCTGGTTAATTCTTAAGTTTGATTGTTTTTGTTTTAATGATAATCAAAAGTGACGAAATGCTACTGGCCATGCTGCTGATCATCAGGATATGGAAACCTCACCTGGGCTGCATATTTTCCACTCTGGATCACTCATGGGGCTCCCAAATGAAGATGAACGTGTGCCCATTGCCGAAGATGATGAAGAAGATAAGTCGCCGCCACTTTGCGGTGTGGACACCGGACTCGGCGAAAGTTGTCGGTTAACTGCAAAATAGAGATCCAATGCTGGCAATGTGTTGGCCAATTGATGTCCCTCTTCCTCTTTAAATCCAAATCCAAGCTCTATACACCCTTTGAGCTCGTGCAAGTCTTCATCTGTCAAGTCATCAGATTCCAGCAGCCCGCTCTTTCTCCTCTCTTGCATTAGTATTTGGCGGCGGCGTCTCTCCCACGCTCTGTCACGTCGAGTCTCGCACATTGAGAGTTGCTTGGACAATAGCTTCTTGTTTTTCAACATAAGTGGTGCCAATGGCATGCGCTCCAAATCCTCAGAATCCGAGGAGTTCAACGATGGCAATGAAGACGACAACGACGATAAAAGACTCTCGTTCCGAGCCTTAGGCTCATGACAGTTCATCATTCTATAAATGTCAGGCGAGGGAGTCCTCCAGGCACGGCAAATATTGACGAGGCAGCAGCGACAGAAGAAAACTGCCGCGCTACCAGCAAATGGGAGCAATGCGGGACAGGGGCAAGGGGCCGGGGCCTCTCAAAAGTTATGGAAATGGCTGTCTCCAAGTATTTTCAATAAGGAGCCAAAGACACCAACCTCACCAGGTCAAGCTGGATTTGATGGAGAAGGCTTTAATGGATGAGAGGAGAGAGGACAGGAAAATGGGGGGACGAGGGCGACTGTCACGCCCATCCGTTGGGAGGATTTGCTAGCCATGCATTCAACCATTTATTTATAACTGTCAATTACAGGACATTTTTGTTAAATTTGGAGGCTGTGTTAGCCATTTTTGGTTTTGTGCTGTCTATTTTGGAGAGCTCGATGAGTTAAGATCCTGTTTCACATATTCTTAGCATGTAGCTGCAATGTGTGTTTGTGTGTCCATACACTCACACACACACGTTCGTCATTATACTATGCTAACAAAAATAAATAACCCTAAATGCCCTTTCCCAAACATTAATGAAAGATTAATATTTAAAATTATTTTATATATTACACCGTGCAAATAAAATATCAAAAGATATTTTTGCCTCCAATAAATCTAGTAAAGATAAATGAGTTTTGAAGCAGGCTATGTGGTTTTAACTATGGAGGGTAAAATGATATTTTACCATGCTAATCCACGAGTTCATGCATAATGGTTTTATTATCTCTTTTAAATTCTTTTTAATGTTGTCATCTAATATCTTCTTAATCTTTTGAGTGCTTGTTATCTATGATTTGGAGATGTTTTTTTGGGTTAGTTTTAGAAGACTAACTATATATATTGACACCACGTATTTCAAATCATAGTTATTAAATCAAAAAATTCAAAGTTTAACTCATGCAAGATTTTAAATTAAATTGGATTGGATATTGACTAATAACATACATTGTTTTCTAATTAGGTTTTAAATGATTTGGCTGGCCAAATCCAAATGAATCAACACCAAGGAAAAAACATATTATTGTTTTTATAAATAGTTGACATGGATTAATATAATAACATGTGAGTTGACCTAATAATCTAATAACCCAAGACATTTGTTGGATTGTTTGTGAAAATTGAGGGTGACAAATATATTTCTAATAGAGACATGTAGAATATTTGCTCCACTAGTTTTTTTATTAAAAAAAATCATTTTTTTTTTGTTTAGAAAAACTATAATTTGGATAGCTTGTATTAAAGTTCAAATAAATAATCATTACACATGACAAATACCTCTATTTTAATAAAATTAATATACCATGTGGTAACTTTTTCCTAAGTCTTGACATTAAGATCATAATTAAAATACCTCTATTTCAATGTAAACATTTTAGTGCTTATAGCATTCTAAAACAATATTGTTTCATTTTATTAAGAGGAAAAATAGCATAAAGTTGCAAGAATTAAAAATTGGTTGGAGTTTTCCTCTTCTTTTTTTAACTATTACAAAATAAGTATGTCACTCCCTCATAATGATAATGTTATCAGAGCATGAAAATCTGAGGACTTGTGAGGTCAGTTGTCTGAATTATAACCAAAATATGGTTGGTTCTGATTGAGTGGCTCTTTTGACAACCTAGAACAACTGTTCCAAGCCCTACAGAAATCAGCTTAGCAGATGCTAAATTTAGCATTTTTTTTAGAACCAGAGCTTTTAGAACCAATCAACGCAATAGAATCCACGATTCTTTCTCCCCTTCATCAATTCCCAACAACCTGCGAGTTCCCTACAATGGATGTTTATCACCCCAAAAGAAGGGAGAAGAAAAGACCTTTCAGAAAGTTTCATGACCACCACTTCTTGCCTGGTTTGATCCCCTCTGATCCAGGCATGAGTCTCCATGAAAGATTAAAGACGGATTAGGCTAGCTAACCCTCCATAAACACACAGAAATAAAAACAAATAGTCCCGGCGTACAGGGAAAACAAATCGGTCCTCCTTTCCTGTACGCCCTAGTGCATGCCCTCCCTGTCCATTTCACTTCAGCCATGCATGCTAATTTTTGTTTTTTGTTTTCCTTAGCTTGTTTCACTGCTCTTTTCAATGAACTTTATGTGTCCGCCAATGGGGCACAGCCGCAGAGCTTGTCTTTGAACTGTGGATCAGAAAATGGTGGCACGGATGGTGATGGGAGAAAATGGGAATCGGATGTCAAATACATCACTGGAAATCATCCACACGCCAGAGCTCAATACCAAGATTCCTCCATTGATTCTGAGGTTCCATACATGGATGCCAGGATTTTCACGTCCGAAGCAACCTATAACCTCCCAATCACAGAGAAAACTCGTTATTGGCTGAGGCTCTCCTTTTATCCTTCTGAATATTCTGGCCTCGATATATCGGACTCCTATTTCTCGGTGGTCGCGGGAGGGGTTACTCTCCTGAACAATTTCAGTGCTTCCATTACAGCGCAGGCCCTCACTCAGGCCTACCTCATTAAAGAGTATTCTCTAGCTCCCATGAATTCTCGTATTCTCAATGTCACCTTTAAACCAGCAGATAAGCCTGGTGCTTTTGCATTCATCAATGCTATAGAGTTGATTCCAACCCCTGACCTCTTTGGATCAGGGACCATGGTGGGGCTTTCTGACCAAACTTTTGATGCCACGGATGGCACTTTGCAGACAATGTATAGATTGAATGTAGCAGGGCAGTATATTTCACCAACCAAAGACTCCGGTAATCTTACAAGAACCTGGTATAATGATGCGCCATATTTATTTGGTGCGGCGACTGGGGTTAACTTGCAGAGCAATGAAAGCTTTGAAGTCCGATATGGAGAATTGGCTGAGTCTGTAGCACCACCTGATGTTTACAGAACGGCAAGAGGTATGGGATATTACAAGGACGTCAACATGAAATTCAATTTGACATGGCTGTTTCAGGCCGATGCCAATTTCACATATGTTGTGAGGCTGCATTTCTGCGAGTTCCAATTAACAAAAGTCAATCAGAAGGTCTTTAACATTTACGTCAACAACCAAACTGCCCAGGCAGATCCTAATGCAGCCGATATTATTGGGTGGACAGGAGAAAAGGGGGTGCCAACATATAAAGACTACGCAGTTTTTGTGAAGGACAGGGAAGGCGATGAAGAGATTCGGGTGGACTTGCACCCATCAACCTATTCGAAACCTGAATTCTACGACGCGTCGCTCAATGGAATAGAGATATTCAAGATGAGTGATAGGAGCAACAACTTGGCAGGTCCTAACCCTGTGTTATCAGAGATGCTTGCTAATCACATCGCTAAAGCTAGCCATAAGGCATTTAAGACAGACAATAAAGTTGTGATGGGAACTGTCGGTGGAGTTGGCGCTTTGTTGTTTGCTGTGGTTTGTGTTGCTGTTTACCAAAGGACTAAGAGAATTCCCGGGTTTGATTCGAACACATCCACCTGGCTACCAGTCTATGGAAACTCCCATACTGTGAGCAAATCATCAATCTCTGGCAAGAGCTCTCAAAGCAGCCACCTCTCAACACTGGCTCAAGGTCTCTGTCGCCATTTCACGCTTCCAGAGATGCAAAGGGCAACCAAGAATTTTGACGAGTCTAACGTCATTGGTGTTGGAGGTTTCGGTAAGGTGTATAAAGGTGTTATCGATCAAGCAACCAAAGTGGCCATTAAAAGATCAAATCCACAGTCAGAACAGGGAGTTAATGAGTTCATGACTGAGATTGAGATGCTTTCGAAGCTGAGACACAAGCATTTGGTCTCATTGATCGGTTTCTGCGATGAAGATGGTGAGATGTGCCTGGTTTATGACTACATGGCACTTGGAACGATGAGGGAGCATCTTTACAACACCAAGAAACCTCGTCTGGCATGGAAGCAGCGGTTGGAGGTTTGTATTGGAGCGGCACGGGGACTTCACTATCTTCACACTGGGGCTAAGTACACAATCATTCACAGGGATGTCAAGAGCACAAACATTCTGCTGGATGAGAACTGGGTGGCCAAGGTTTCTGATTTCGGGCTCTCGAAAACCGGTCCCGACATGGACAAGGGCCATGTTAGTACTGTGGTCAAGGGCAGCTTCGGTTACCTGGATCCTGAGTACTTCAGGAGGCAACAATTGACTGAGAAATCTGACGTCTACTCATTCGGAGTTGTCCTGTTCGAGGCTCTGTGTGGAAGGCCTGCCCTCAATCCTAGCCTACCAAAAGAACAAGTTAGCCTCGCTGATTGGGCTCTTCATTGTCAGAAGAAAGGAATTATCGAGGACATCATTGATCCTCACATCAAGGGAAAAATCACCCCTGAATGCCTGAAGAAGTTCGCAGAGACAGCTGACAAATGCTTGGCTGAATCAGGACCCGAACGCCCTAACATGGGCGATGTCCTATGGAATCTTGAGTTCGCCCTCCAGTTGCAGGACAACCCTGAAGGTTCCAAGCATAGATCACAGGGTGAGGGAAATGAACCTTCTGAGGAGAGTACAGGAAACCGCAACCTGGAAATGCATCGTCACAATCTCAGCCTCGGAAGCATCAGTGAAGTGAATGAAGGGTCTGAAGACTCTGGAGATATCTTCTCTCAGATTGTCAATCCAAAAGGGAGATGAACATAACATTCCTGGTAACAGCTCTGCTACCCCGAACGGGGATCGGTGGAGGCCATGGAACACAAGCATGTAAAACCAGTTTTCTTGGTCACTTGAGAGGGCGATCATTTTTGTTCTCTGTGTGGTGAATATCCTCTACTCGTCGTGTTTTATTAGTATTATTACGTAATTGTGAGGCTTGTTTGAATTCACAGCTCCTGTAATCTCCATAAAGGATCAAGACAAAGAGTCAAGATCTCCATTCCAGCCTGCTACTCTGTATGTTTTACTCAATATACCATTTAACTTACGCATTAAATCTGTATCGTCTCGTAAATTTTGAATCTATTTTTCTGTTCTTATCTTGGTTTCTAGACCGTCTCTGCTTGAATTCTGCTTCGTATCAATGTTGCTGAAACATTTGTCAAGAAAACAAAATGATGAAGGAAGAACAACCTGATATACAATGTAGGATATGATTCTGGGAATTTGTTTATCGAATTCCATGTCCTCTTGAAGATCTTGGCTGTGCCTGTTTTAGCGGGGCTTAAAACCATGTTCAAAGCTTGTTTGAAGCTAAAAATATATACATAATTTTTTTTGAAAGAGATGGAGAAAACATTGTGGACATAGACGCGAATCCTTGTTCACTGGAATAGGATAATTCTTTTTCTTACCTTCCAACAAAACATGGTGCCTGCTTTAAAGTTTGCTTTCTATCCGATTGATTTCGGGCATCAAATGTATTGAATGTCAATGATATGTCTTGAAGGTGACTTTGATTATTTTTTATATATAATTTTGTCATTTAATTATTAGTGCCATTTAATTTACTTCACTGTTAATTATTATCAAATTAAAACAAATACCAAGCTTTAATTTCTTAAATATATTGGGGACCCGCTTTTATGATTAATCTTGCCTGATAAATATTTTTTATTTATTAACTATTTTTTTAATCCTCCAAAGTCATAGTGGCGTACTAGATTCTTTATAGAATTAAATTGAATAACTCAATGTTTATTTATTTATATATAGTGATGAACTCTATAACACCAGAAGATGAGCAATTGGATTACCAGCAAAAAACAGACAAGAGAGTTGGTAGTATCTTTTCTTAATTTAGCAGACATTTAGTCATCAAATGTCACTTAAACCGAACTCAAGATGGAATGTTTTTAAAATGTCATCAACTCGGCTGTCATTGTTAGTGGAAGGTATCATTGGAGGCTGCTGCATGGATTTCCAAATTAGTCACAAACAATTGGATAAATACAGGATCAATGATCAGCCCAATCCCCAACAAAAGCAGGACTCGAGGCGTCTTGATATGGGATCGAGACTTCTGCTTACACTGTTATGAATATCTGTATAAGAATGTTAGATGAATTCATGATGAAAAACGAAGAAATGGGAAGGATCATCATCCAAAAATAGTTCCTTTGTGCTTGATAAATTACTGTACATCAAAAAGACGAATCATTGACCAGCCATTATCCGCAAGTGGAGAAGAAAATGGTGGTCTTCACATCAATCATTCATGGCCTCTGGCTCAGCGGAGCAGCGAGCTGAGAATCTCTGTTCAGGTCAACCATGTCCTGACTCGGGCCCCACCGCAACCCACGAAACCGCTTTTTTTTTTTTTTCTACCTCGCCAGACAGCAAAAGGGCTGCACCCATCACCATTCTTGGGACAAGTGTCAACTCTGTTTCCACGTGGCACGATCTCGGACGTCTGTCTTCAAACGGCTATCTTGGGATGCAGGCTTCCACTGTCCCCAGTGGACTTATGGGCCCACCTTTGGCAGACATCTTGACAAAAAGAAAAGGTTCTTCTTGTGAATTGCAAGCCCAACGCCCCCTCCAGAGTAGAATGAAGCTAAACTTCTTATTGGAGAAATAAAATAAAGTTGAAAAAAGAAAACAAAAGGAAGAGGGAGTTACATATCGGTCCCTGTATCTCTAAAAATTGATTAAAAAATTATAAGATCATAAATCAATCCCTTAACCGTCAGATTATTAATGATCAATTTTTCAATCAATACAGAAGAGGGGCTGGATTATAAATCATTTAAGAGATGTAGGGATTGAAAATGGATTTTCTTGAAGAAAGAAGGACTGACTTGTTACTCTCTTGGAAATCTGGAAACTAAGTTAAAATTTATTAAAAAGAATGACAATGTTTTTTCGGAGTGGAACCCGCAGAGGATCTTTGACAGAGACGAGTTACATTTTTCTGTTTCTATGATGAGCTCTGCCACTGAACACGTCTGTGCTCCTCTCCCTTTGTTAGATTCTTTTCCTTTTCCTCCTTTTGATTTATTTATGTAGCAGTCAGTGGTTGTTTTCGAGCTAAAGAGAGACTTTGTTTTCTTTTGGGTCATTTTAACGAAAGAGACGTCCAGTGTCTTCCCTCTTCCACCACCATCAACATGGATTTAAGCTAAAATGACAGTATCACCTATCAGATTTGACAAGGTTTGATCTTCTTGTGTTTTTATTGAATCTGTCGCCTCTTTTTTTCTCCTTTTCTCTTCTGAATCACAATGGTTCCTGCCCAGCATTAGCCAAAGTTAGAATGACTAGTTTTAATTTTAGTCTGGGTACTTTTGGGTTCTCCTATGATGCTTTGGCCCTTCAAGTTGCTTGCGTTTTGAGCAACTTTTTAATGGTGCAAAAGTATTGAGTTTTTGTTTCTTGGCAATACCTCATTATTTGGGTATGTGCCATTTTGTGTTTTGGTGATTGTTTTAGCTAAGTGATGAACTTGGTACTTGATTTTGACAGATAAATTTTGGTTCTTTGAGTTTGAGTTAGTATGGAGGAGGTTGAGGAGGCACACAAGGCAGCTATCGAGAGCTGCAATAGAGTTATTGGCCTTTTGTGTCAGCCAAAGGATCAAGTTCAGGGTAGGAATTTAATGGTGGAAACTGGAGAGACAGTGTTTAAGTTCAAGAGAGTTATATCTCTTTTGAGCACTGGCTTAGGTCATGGAAGAGTGAGGAAGATGAAGAAGTTTAGATCATCTCTGCCTCAAAACATCTTCCTGGATAGTCCTCATTGTAAAACAATTTTAGCACCAAAACCTCTCCAGATGGTGCCTCCTAATTTTCTTGAAACCCCATTTAATGACATGGATGCTAAATCTAAACCTCCTGTGCAAATTGCCCAGAAAATGTTTCTTGAAAACCCAGTGCTTGAGCTGAACTCAAACATCAGGCCTCCTCTACAAATTGCACAAACAAAGCCACCACCAAACTTTCAGTTTCTCCAACAACATCAGCAGATACAGAGGGTGCTCTTTCAGCAGCAGCAACAACAAATGAAGTATCAGGTTGATAGGGTGTATTCCAGGAGCAATAGTGGGATAAACCTTAAGTTTGACGGGTCTACTTGCGCACCAACCAAGTCGTCCACACGATCATTCATTTCATCTCTGAGCATGGATGGTACTGTGTCTAATCTTGATGGAGATTCATTCCATTTGATTGGCATGCCCCACTCATCCGATCACATCTCACAACAATCAAGGAAGAGGTGTTCTGGTAAAGGAGAAGATGGGAATGCGAAATGTGCTAGTGGTGGTAAATGCCATTGCTCAAAGAGGAGGTAAGATCAAAATCCCCATGTTTATGTTCTTGGTTTGACTTTTTTGTTGATTTTGATTGTAATCACCTTTCTTTGTGTTTAGAAAACTGAGGGTGAAGAGGTCTATTAAAGTTCCTGCAATTAGCAACAAGGTGGCAGACATTCCTCCCGATGAGTATTCATGGAGGAAGTATGGACAAAAGCCAATTAAGGGCTCTCCACATCCTAGGTATATCTGATTTAAGCTTCACTCTAATATCCTCCTATTTGTTTAGCTTTACGATCTGCGGTTGACCATTATTTTAAAATGTCTTAGTTTTCATTTGTTTTGATGTGATAACGATTTACATTCTTACGAGTCGGAGGATTTTTTTCCACTTTCACTTGCCAACGTTATCCGGCACAACTATGTGCATCTTTGTGCTCTGAAAATACCAGCCGATAAGTAAGTTCTGAAGATTGCCGTCTTTAGGTAGCTGATTACAGAAGAAGCACCATATAGCTTATACTATAAGGAAGTGTGAATGTTTTGCATCACTTACATTACCTTGGTTGGCAATCAAAAGCTGTCTTTGTATGCTGCTAAAGTCTGAATTGTTTAGATAAGCATGTTTACTTGGTGTATTAAAATATGTTTGTAATGCAGGGGATACTATAAATGTAGCAGTCTAAGAGGTTGCCCAGCGAGGAAGCACGTTGAAAGATGCCTGGAAGACCCTTCAATGCTGATTGTAACCTATGAAGGTGACCATAACCATTCCAGGTTGATCATCTCATCGCAGTCTGCCCATACATGAAACAAAGTTGATCTCTTCATTTGATCTCACTTCAGGAACTCGACTTCCAATAGTTCAAATCCAACCAGAACAATTTGGAGTTTCTTTGTGAATTACTACTGTATATAATATGTTGTTCAGACCATGGGATGGGATATGATGGGACAGATCGTCATTCATGGACACGGTTTTTAAGTATTTAGCTTGAGGGCTACCCTGGTTTGAACTGCTCTTATATAGAATAGGGATCACAAATTGTAAACTCTTGCTTCAAAATACAAGTTTTGTTTTTCATCATTCCATTTGCAAATCTAAGTTTGTTTCTGTACCAGGTTTTCATCTATTCATAATCCTTGCATGCAAAATGCGATGCGAGTATAATTTTGGCTCACATTATTTGCAAATCTAAGTTGGTTTCTGTGACAAGCATTCTCTTGACATCAACAGAGAAATAAAAACCAGAGTTGCTCCTGACTTTACAGTGAAATAGAGAGAAAACCAGGGATCCTATTCACCTGCTTAACAACAGTGTGGTATGTTAAAAGCTTCTCCTTAGTTTCCTGGTATCCAGCACAGCTTCAAACAGGTCGCCTGCTTTTCCAAAATCTTACTGCCATCATTTTCATGACAACTTGGGGAGCTTTGGTCTCAATCAATGTGTAAACTTCTCTGCGCTGCTTTAAGCTTTTTTATCACGACAGACATTGAGCAACCTGTCAAATGCACGCAGAAGAATTCATAGTAGTTAAGGAAAATGCCATCTCCTATGATCTGGTCAGTATACCGTCCCTGTTGCTCTGCCAAACTCCTTACGCGGTAGAAATACAAGTTAAATAACTTTCCAATTCTGTGCCATGATCGAGGTGGCTATCAATTTCTTGCTTAAGTTCATACGAGCAGCTCCCTCTTCTGTGAAGGAAACCAGCCCAGAAACACAAGTCACATGGAACATCACTAGAAAATGTAGAGCTTGAGCGACATCTTTGTCAGAAAGGATGTTTCACTCAGCAAGTCCTAAGGCGGCAGCTTTCAAACGGGGTCCAAAGTAAGGAAAGCAGCCCATCAAAGCCAAGGCCCTGGCAATTTTGCGCACAGCAAATAGTTCATATCTAATTTATTCAGAAAACTAAGTTCCACGACAAATTTGGGGCAACAAGATGCAATTCAAGGCAAAGAGGGCAACTCTAATGTCATCGGTATGGCTACTACCATGTAGAAAGTGCAATAGAAAACCTATAAAAGCTCGAAACTCTTGACTATTACACTCGAAAGGAAGAAGGCTCCTCGTTGCTGGACATGCCACTGTAAAACTCGACAAATACTACCGCAATAACAACGCAGCAGCTCAGGGGGTAAGCTAGTACTTTCACGCCTCTTTTGGTTTTTATCAGGACTTTGAGGAGCAAAAGGCGCTCAGACTTTATTTTTCTGGACAAAACTGCCCTGGAACGAGACATTAACAGTCATCCCACATCGGAAACGACAAGGAAGGTAGACGTGTTAATATGTTGGTCGAGGAACGTTAGCTGTCACGACCTTACTTGAACAGGATCTGTTCTATAGGATCGTACCTCTGTATCCTTTAACACTAAGGAGACAGGAACCTAAGTCTGGTTGATGAATCATGACCGTGTGATCATAGCGTGATTAGTGGCTTGGTTATCCTTGGATGATCATGGCCGCAGAGGATCGTTCCTTGGCCATCATGTGGCTGGGGGTGGTCATGCGGTTGTCTGACAGGCTCCCTCTACTTTTTGGTGTTTTATTATTTGATATTTATGCAGGAATTAATTGGATTTTTATACGGGTGCCGCCCGATATATTTTGCTCGGATTTAAAAAATGGGAGATTTTTTTAAAAAAAAATGTTCTTCAAAATTATATTATCCCATTTCTTTTTAGAAAACCATGGCATTTGATTTCCTTAAATTGTTATGGAAGTGTTTATAATATACTCAAGATAGCCTATGATTTAACCCGACAAACACAAAAACATGATTGTAGTTTTGAACCATGCACACTGGCCGGAGACAGGTAATTTGCTAAGAGAATCAGCAGCAGCCATATTGCCTCTCTTTATATGGAAGGGACCTGAGAAGAAGGAATCATAACTCTGACATCGTGAGAAATAGAAATCGAAGAATTCAGCAACAGCTTCATGAACACCATGAGATTATCCTGATCCTAATTCTGATTTCAGGTTTAGCCATTGTCCTCATCAATCTTTTCAAATCACCAAGTTTTCCAAACACTTCATTAAAATATGAGAGTTTGAAAACAGTAATTTGCAGCGGCTTTCACCAATAATAAAATCTCAAATGCAATCGCATAGCTTCCCTGAATATGCTAATGTAATCATCACCAGTTCACAAGAACAATCTATCAAAAAACTAATTGGAGAAAGAACAACGGTGCAGGAGAATCCACGGCCACCCAAAGTAATTGCTCCGCCGTCTCACTTGAGAGGAATGGACCTGAAAGTGTGTGCTGCACCAATACCAGGTCCTTCCATGCTTGAGGCGCTTGCAAGCAGGATAATGGCCAATCATCTAGTGCAGAATGATCATATTTCTAAGATGGGTCCTCGGTGGCTTCTCACCATCTGGGACCTCCAGGCCACAAAAAACCGAGTAGACATCATACTCAAAATAGACCTGAACGTCAAAACCAAATAATGAGAGTTTAACCAGAAATTTAAAATTTTCTTGCCAGGCAACTTGATTTAGGAGCCAGCCTGAGAATCTATATTTTCTAAATGGTCAAAGTTTGATGCATTTATAACAAACAAGTCCAAAATGAAAATCAGTGACCTGCACATACATGAATGCATGCATGAAAGGGTATGGAAAAAAAAAACAAACTTGCACCCAAAATATTTTCTTTTGCTGAAAGATTACACCGTAGAGGTAGCCATCAGAACTCTGTTCAATTAGTTGCTGTATATATCGTTTCTAACTTCTATTGAATAAACCAGCCTTTCTGTTATAAACTCAAGAGCTTCTTCTTCGATGACTTTTCAAGTTTTCAAACTTCTTAAAAGCTTTTAAGCATCCGGAAATGGTATTTCTCTTATATCCATCCAGGAACACATGACTCTTAAGAAACATGGTCAACAGCAAACATCCAAAAACACCATCATTTTTCTGAAGCAGACATCCAAGATAAATGCCTGTTTTCCCATGTCATCAAACATTTATAGCTTAGAGAAAACAGCATGAAAGCATAGCATAATTTCCTCAAAATTATATCCAACTGATTCTAGCACATCAACCAACGACTGATGCTCCACGAACATTATTTCTTTTGTTTTGTTTTTTGTCGCAGCTGCAGCCTTGCTTCACTTGATCCATTCTATGTCATGCACACTAGCCACAGTTTTCAAGCCACATGATACGAAAGCGTAAACATATAGAAGAAGAAGAAGAAATCACCAGCAGCAGCATATTTATCACATCATCAATCAGACACAAATCCCAATCTCAAGCACCATGATTGCAATTGATGATCAATATTGCTAAACACAAATATGATAAAAAAAAAAAGTGAAGAGATAAAGAAAAGAAAACACATCCCATAATGTGAATTGAAGACATTATAACGCTACTCAATACCAAATTGCAATCGCTATCTTATGGAGTCATAAACAAATACAGAGAGATATAGAAGAAGAGAAATTATCTCACAGCTTCACACAATTTCTCGAACAATGTCACAGGCTTCCTCTTCAAACCTCTCTGGAACCTATCGTTGCACTAAACCCAAAACCCTCAACAAATTAATATCAACAAAAATAAAAACATGGGAGCTAACAACCCATAAAAAATTTCTCCACTTTCTAATCTCAAAGTTTTATTACCTTCTGCGAGCTCTGTGAAGAAAGAGCTTGACTAGTAGTACATTGGTGAACATGTCAAGGAGAGAGATCCAAATCAACCCCTCAGAAACTGAACTTCTTCAAAGCTCTCTTCTTTGGCTGCCCTCCTAACAACACAATATATATATATATATATATATATATATATAACAAAAAAAAAAAAAAAAAAACAGGAGAAAAGAAGCCATTGAAGCAACAAGCAAAGGAGCGGAGATTAGAAAAAAAATTTGGACCATTTCTCGATTTGTGCGTGTCATCCTTGCGCAGGGGCCATGCTAATCTTCTCTGTATCGTTCCAATTTTATCGGATGTCCCCGAAGGGACAATACCAAGTGTTCATCTGCACGTATATCAACACGTATGTTTCTTCTAACCAGACGATGTGGGAGATCTAGTCCATTCGCGATGGCTCTCAACTTGATTACGTCATCACCACTAGCTAATCAACTAGTACTTTCACGTCCTCTCTTTGGTTTTTATCAGGACTTTTGAGGAGCAAAAGCCGCACGGTCTTTCTTCTTCTGGACAAAACTGCCCTGGAACGAGACATTAACAGTCATCCCACATCGGAAACGAACTGGAACGTAAACTGGTTAATAGATTGGTGGTGGAACCCTGACTGTCACGACCTTACTTGAACAGGATCTGTTCTATAGGATCGTACCTCTGTATCCTTTAACACTAAGGAGACAGGAACCTAAGCCTGGTTGATGAACCATGACCGTGTGATCATAGCGTGATTAGTGGCTTGGTTATCCTTGGATGATCATGGCCGCAGAGGATCGTTCCTTGGCCATCATGTTGCTGGGGATGGTCATCCGGTTGTCTGACAGGCTCTCTCTACTTTTTGGTGTTTTATTATTCTAGATTTATGCAGGAATTAATTGGATTTCTCTATATATATTTTGTTCGAATTTAAAAAATAGAACAAACTAAATATTATCTCATTGAATCTCTGCCCTAAAATATTCTGATTTCGTTATGATCAAATAATATTTTTTAAAAAAAATCTTATAATATTAATTATATATCTTAATTTGACTATTAAATTGAGATAGAATTTTACGAGTAGTATCATGACATATTTCCCATATATTATGTTAAAATTTCTAAGTAATTAGAAAATTTAACAACCCTGCAAGATTGATGATAATATTCTCGTAACATTATAAAGGTGTATAATTTTGTTCAGAATTTTTTCTCTCTCAATTTCATTACTCCACAACAAATTTATTATGAATTGAAATTTATAATTTGATTTAATTTATTTTATTTAAGGATGTCATGGTTTTATAACGCATGTCACATATTTGAATGGTTAACATAAGTTGACCTGAATTGATTCAATATATCATTGTTTCAATATTTTATTAACATGTCAACTTGATTTTCTTAGTTAAACTATATTTTTATCAATTTTCATGTTATATTTGAACTCATCAAGTCGGTCGAGTTATGTGAGTTCAACACTCTTTTTTTTACTTATATTTGAAATTTAAATTGCACAATTTTAAATAATTTTATTTTTGGATTTGAACTAATTTTTTTTTGTTGAATTATATATATACATAAACAGTATAACCCCGAAATATAGTGTCAAAACATTTCAAAACCAAAACATTCCGTCCAATTAAAAAAAAACAAAATTGACAACCTTAATATATAAATTTTTTCAATATATATAAAAAGTATCAATGGTCTGACAAATTTCAATGTCTTGTATAAGAATACTCCCCAAGTCAAAAACATATACAGAGGGATATAGAAGAGTAGAAATTGTCTTGCAGCTTCACGCAATTTCTCGAACAATTCCTCACCTCAAAACCTATTGTAGTAATAAACCCTAAACCCAAAACAATTTTTATTACCTTCTGCGAGCTCCGCCGGGAACTTGACAAGTACAACGGCGGACATGCCAAGGACAGCATCCATATCAACCCCTCCTGCCACTGCTACTCCACACCCACCTGACATTTTAAACACAATATATATATAAAACCAAAATAAAAAACAGACGAGAAAGGAATCCATTGAAGCAGCAAGCAGGAGCGGAGATTAGGAAAAAAGCCATTGGCCCATTTTTATTCCCTTCTCCGTTTCATTCCATCTTCCTAGGATGTCCTCGAAGGGACAAGAAATAGGCATCCGCTTCACGTATATCATGGCTATATGTTTCGTCTAACCAGACGATGTGGGAGATCTAGTCCGTTTGCGATCACGTGTTTTGCTCACTTGGGATGGCTCTCAACTTGATTACGTCACCACCACTAACCAGTCAATAGGCTTTGAAATTTCTAGCCCGGCCTGGTCTTAGATGTCACCCACCACCACTATCTATGCGTTAAAAAATATAAGTTGTAAGTGTTTTAGATTAGTTTTGAAATGAATATTTATATTTTTAAAATAAAAGATATAGAGAAACATGTTTTTTCCCCTCATTTTTTTTTTATTATTATTATTTTAAGACAATGGTCAAACGATGCCTTAGAATCATTCATTATATTGTTGGCTCACGTTTATATGCTGTACTTGGCGTCTGAAAAAAAATAAAAGTAAGAAAACAAATTCAGGCTTTGGAGGTGCTAAGAAATTCTTATCCCTCAATTCATCTTAAAACAATCAAAAATTCGCAACCACCCTCAATTGCATACACTCATAACCAAGAATTGATCTTCTTGCTGAGAGGCATCAGTAAGAGTATCCAAAATACAATCCCAGGGGTTGGCCTGGCGGTGGAGACTTGGGGCTCGTGAGTTTGTTCCCCATGAGGTATCAGGTTCGAATCTGCTCAGGTGCAAACAATTTCTTGGCGAAGCTCTTGACTTAACCGTGGTGCACTTGTGGGAAACATGCTTGTCGAGACCTTGTGCACTCTCGGGATTAGTCAGGCCCAACCGTCTGGATACCCGTGGATTTATCCAAAAAAAAAAGAGTATCCAAAATACAGTGCCATGATGACCTTATCAATCGTAAATGACTCCATCATCGTAATCACAGATTGTTTACTTGTCCTTGAAGCAGCAAGAATCTATAAAAATCCATAAAATTTCTTGATCGAACTGCCTTCTGCATTGGAGGACTTACAATCAAGCAACGGCATGGTTGAAGCCAAATACTCCTACCAGTTTGCACCACAATCTGCTACAATTGTATCAAGCTGCATTACAAGTTGATTGAAACTCTCGGCCTGTGTGAGGCAGCAGAGAGTGGTGGCATTGTTTGAGCTCAAATTGGATGGAATTTCGAGGGATTTCTCGTATAGAAACGAGCTAGATTCCTTCCAACTATATGGTCAGTTTGATGGTATCTGAGATGAGATGGCACCAAAATCCGATTCAATTGTATCAAGTTGCATTGCAGGTTGATTGAAACTTTCGGCCTGTGTAAGGCAGCAGAGAGTGATGGCATTGTTTGAGCTCAAATTGGATGGAATTTTGAGGGATTTCTCGTATAGAAACAAGCTAGATTCCTTCCAATTATATGGTCAGTTTGATGGTATCTCAGATGAGATGGCACCAAAATGTAATTCAATTGTATTGAAACTTTCGGCCTGTGTGAGGCAGCAGAGAGTGGTAGCATTGTTTGAGCTCAAGTTGGATGGGATTTCTCGTATAGAAACAAGCAGGGAATGGCTGAGTGCCATACAATTTTAAACTGGAAACTTACCGCACAGACCAGTCTAGATTCCTTCCAATTATATGGTCAGCTAACTTTCCCATCCTCTACTTTAGATCAAATGCTGCACCCTGACGAGCCCCCGACGAGACCTTCAAGTATTCAACCAGCTTTTTATGAACCAACTCTTCTCTGCTTCAGGCCCTCCACAAACTTCTATGCACTAACACCATATCTCGTTTATGTAACAATTTATTGATCTAAACAGTATGTATTGACAGAAAAAAGGCTGGTGACCAGACAATGTTTCTGTAACAAGAACTCTACAATGGTTGCCAATGTTAAAGATACAGCTTTTGGCCACACAGATCTGTTCATATTGTTACCTGCTATTAATACAGCTCGATTTTGCAGAGAATCCAAATCCTTTGTCGGATCATCGGTATATAATTCATTTGGTCTTGAAAACTATAGTCATTAACGTTCTAGTAGTAGGGTGTGTTCAACTCAACTCACTTTTCAATCAATATTTGATCATCCTTTTCTCATCCAGATCTCGTGATTCTTTAACCAATCGACTCCTCTGCAACATTAGATTTAGATGATGTAAGAAAAAATCAAAATTTCTCCAAACTGCTTTTTTAAAATCATCTAAAACCTCAAGAAACTCAAGAAAAGCTTGGTTTTTTTACCAACACGCAATCAAACCTAAAATTCTCCCAATTCCCTCAACCAAACAATCTCATTCAACAGTAATTAAAAACCTCAATTCCTAATCTAAAAACCCATCAAAATCCTACTAAAATCCATTAATCACACCCTAGGTTGCACCCATTTCAAATCACACCAAAAACACACCCATATCACCCTATTTCCTCCCCCAATCCTTTCGTTTCTCAACCATCCACTCTCAACCGTCAATAACCACCTCATCTAACGCCCCAAATTCAAACATTCCTCAATCCCCGTCACCCCATCTCCACCAGTCACAAATAACTTCCCCCGTTTATATAAACACCCCTCCTTTCAAACCCCCTTGCTATCGAGACATATTCTTCTCTCTCTACAACTCACCGAGTCATAAGCATACTCATCTTGTATTCTTCTCCATCTAGAACTCACTTGGTCATTGTATCATGTTAGAAATCAAGAGTGTATTTCTCTTTTTAATTCAGTACAATTTGTTACACTTCTAAAGTTGTATTTATAGACAATTCCTACAAAATAAACAAACTTAGTGTGACAGCTCAATCTTTACTTTACAACTATCTTTCAACTGAGTTATATAAAAAATTCTATTGTACCAACTCCATTTAGCCTTTACAACTGGTTCTCAACACTCCCCCTCAAGTTGGAGCATAGATATTTATCATGCCCAACTTGTTGATTGCACCGTGAAATGTTTTTCCTGAAACTGCTTTTGTGAGAACATCAGCCAACTGGTCTTCTGACCTTACAAACGGAAATTGTATGATTTTCCGATCGAGGTTTTCTTTAATAAAATGTCGGTCAACTTCAACATGTTTTGTACGATCATGTTGTACAGGGTTGTGTGCAATTTCGATAGCTGCTTTATTATCGCAGTATAAACTCATGGATGACTTGTAATTAACCCCCAATTCCTGTAACACATGCTTTATCCATAATAACTCGCACACACCATGGGCCATACCTCGGTGATTCTGCCTCCGCACTTGATCTGGCGACCACTATCTGTTACTTGCTTCTCCATGTCACAAGATTACCTTCTACAAAGGTAAAATATCCCGACGTTGATCTTCTATCCGTCTGATCTCCCGCCTAATCTGAGTCAGTATATCCTTTAATTTCACGAACTTCATTTTTTGAAAATAATATTCCTCTTCCTGGTGCACTCTTCAAATATCTTAGAATTCGATATACTCGCTTCCATATGTTCTTCTCCTGGTGAGTGCATGAATTGACTCACCACACCGATCGCAAATGCTATATCCGGTCTTGTATGTGATAAGTATATCGGTTTTCCAACTAACCGTTGGTACCGTCCTTTATCTCGCTAACTCTTGCTTCTCGACTCTCTCGACTGTGGTTCATCTCCATTGGTGTATCACCTGGTTTACATGCCGACATTCGGTTTCGTTAATAAATCTAACACATACTTTCGTTGTGACAGACAAATCCGGCTTTTGACCTTGAAACTTCAATTCCCAAGAAATACTTCGATTGTCCCGGATCTTTCATTTCAAATTTCGAGGCAAGAAATCGTTGTAGCGATTTTCTTTCTTCTAGATCATCTCCTGTTAGGACCATGTCATCCACATACACTATTAATGTTGTAGTCTTCCCTTCCTCGTGTTTTATGAACAAAGTATGATCGGAGTTACTTTGTTTATAACCAAATTCCTTCATTGTGGAGGAGAATCTTCCAAACCAAGCACGGGTGATTGTTTTAAACCATATAATGCCTTCTTTAACTTGCATACCTTGCTTGTACTTGGGAATTTACTTGTAGCTCCCGGTGGTAAATCCATGTAGACTTCTTCTTCAAGATCTCCATTGAGAAAGGCATTCTTGACATCAAATTGTTGTAATGCCCAGTCTCGGTTTACTACCAGAGCTATAAGAATGCGAATGGTGTTGATCTTTCGACTGGGGCAAAGGTCTCCTGATAGTCTATTCCATATTTCTGTGTATATCCTTTTGCTACTAACCTTGCTTTGTACCTGTCTATGCTGCCATCTGCCTTTAGTTTAACAGTGAAGACCCATTTGCATCCAACAGTCTTTTTTCCTTTGGGTAGTGGACACAACTCCCACGTGTTATTCTTTTGGAGTGCTTGCAGTTCTTCATTTATTGCCACCATCCACTTTGGATCTGCTAATGCATCCTGTACATTACTAGGAATAGATACAGTAGATAATTGATTAATAGTTAATGCATGCGAACCTGACAATCTATGGGAAGAGACATAATCACTAATTGGGTATTTAGTCTTATTTTTCGGATCCGGTTCATATTGTTTTTTCGGGACTCCTCTATTTGACCTTAGGGGATATTTATTAACTCTATTTTCAATAATAACAGGATTTTCGTTATTAAAAATAGGAAGGACAGGATTTTGATTTACCTGGGGAAGGACATTCTGGGTTGATTCTTCGGTTAATGGTGTAGACATTTGCAACTCTGATGATAAAGGGGGTTATTGCTCGGAGATTCTGATCAATGCAAGGTTCCAACTCTTCATTGGTGCAAGGAGCTACAATATTTTCCCTTAAGTCGTCAGAATAATTCTCAAACCTAACTCCATATTCCCCATATTCCTCTACTTCGAACTGATCATCATTCTCTTCAATGGTTCTCTCCCCCTGAAGAGATGACGCAGAAGCTCCCCCGGAGTAATAGGGTTCCGTTTCATGAAAAGAGGTATCCAAGGTCACATGTAACTTTGGGTGTAGAGGATCATAACACCGGTACCCTTTCTGAAATTCGGAGTACCCAATAAAAACACACTTTTTCGCACACGGGTCTAGTTTATTCCTCAGGACCTTAGGAATGTACACATAGACTGTACATCCAAAAATGCGTGGTTCGAGGTTCGGTAAACGAGGGATAGATAGTAAGGATTCAATCTTTTGTTGAGGAGTTTGAAAATGGAGAACACTAGGTGGTGTACAATTGATCAAGCAGACATATGATTTTACCGCTTCACCCTAATAAAACTTAGGCATATTCATGCCGAATAGTGAGGCACGAACGACTTCCATAATCTGTCTATTTTTCTGTTCGGCTAACTCATTTTGTTGTGGAATGCAGGTGCATGAAATTTGGTGTCGAATTCCATGGTTGCCCAAGAATGTATTTAGAAGTTTATCCATAAACTCTGTACCATTATCGATTGCGATGTATGCGAATCGACCTCGATATTGGGTCAGCACCATTTTATGAAATTCTTGAAAAGCTGTACTTACATCACTCTTATGCTGAAGGAGAGAAATCCACGTCATTCGAGTACACTCATCAATAAATGTGACAAAATAGCGAGCACGTGAAATTGATGGGACCTTTGCGAGACCCCAAACATCGAATGAATAATTGCAAAAGGCTCTGTGCTTTTATTCAAACTTGGAAAATAAGGGATACGGTGGCTTTTGGCCAATTCACAAATTTCACATTTGAACTCGAAATGACTGATATTTGAGAACAGAAGTGGTTTTAGTTTCTTAAGATACCCAAAAGATATATGTCCGAGTCGCCGATGCCATAACCAGACGAGTGCTTCAGCTTTGTCCGATGCGAGTGTGCTTGATGTGTCGACTGATTTTTCCCCCTTTTCGGTTAACTCCGGATAATAAAGATTATCTCGTCTAACACCATAACCAAGAATCTTCCGGTCGAATGTCCTGAAACACACAAAAGAAAGGCCAAAATGTTACAGATGCATGAAAGGGTAAAGGTAATTTGGCTAACCGAGCGGAGGTTGTATTCGAGTGATGGGACAACAAGAACGGTATCCGGGTGAGAGATTAATTCAAGAATACGGATCCTGCTCCAGTAATTTGAGAGGTACTGCCAGTAGAGGTACAAATAATTTGCTGGGAGGAAGGTTTGGAGGAATTTAAGTTACCAGGGTCTTTAGTCATATGTTCGGATGCACCTGTATCAATAATCCAAGAACTATTCTTAGTAATAACAGAGAGTGCAGAAGTTTTACCAATTATACTGGATGAGCCACGGTCACTGTGGGTGGTGTCGGACTGATTCGCCGAGATGGACCGAGGTTTCAGGATAATTTTCCGTGGTTTTTCAGTAAAATCCCACCGATCCGGGTAGCCAATAATTTCAAAACACCTTTGTTTTGAATGTCCCTTTTCACCGCAATGAGAACAAATCAGTCCACCAGTATTTTTGTATTTTTGGTCAACCCGGTCAACGCGGTCAAACCGGTCAACCCGGTCAACTCGGGCGACCAAAAGCCGGCGATGCGGTCGGTTATAAAGGGCTGATTTTTGCCCTAAATCGTCTTCTCCCGAGCAGACCCTCTGTCCTCGCCTCTCCTTCCCGTTTCTTCACCGATCGGTCGATGGTACCTCGTTACCATCGCCGATTGCTCGGGAAAACCAGGGGGGCTGCCTTGTCCGGCCATGGCTATCTTTTGAGAGTGTTCTCGCCGAACACAGGCGTACGCTCCCTCAAGGTCGAGCTGGGGGTCCTTTCGAAGGATCTCCCCTCGGATCTGCTCAAACCCAGGGTCCAGACCACTGAGGAAGATATGGACCCTGAGTTGAGCCATGGCCGAGTGGTGGTGAATGACGTCGTCGACTGTCTTCGCCTGAGATGCGATCCGGCCGTCAATTTCTTGGAAGATGGCGACGAGTTCGATGTAATAAGCGGGCGGTGGTCGTCCATTCGACGAGTGTTAAACGAGCGTTGATTAAGCTCAAGAGGCGGGTTGCATCGGAGCCGTCGTAGAAGGTTCGTCCGACGGCATCCCGGATCTCCTTGGCCGTCGGGAGGCGGATGAACCTCTCCATCAAGGGCGGGGTCATCGAGTCAATCAACCAACATTTGACTCGATGATTCTCGTAATCCACGATTCCGATCGTGGGTCGCCGGGTTCCGGTTGCACGCTGTCTCCTGTAAGGTATCCCGGTTTGTTTCGAGCTCGATTCTCATTTCTATGAGTTTTGACCATAACCCGAAATTTGTTTCATTCGAGATTATGCTCGAGGTGAATGCCGAGTTGTCCGAGGATGGATTCGAGTGAGGTTAGTTCCATTTCGTCCCTCTTGTTTTCCTTTTTTTTTTTTTTTTGTTTTGTTTGTGTTGTGATGTGTGAAATCGAGTCCAGTAATGTGAAGATTGATTGTTGTTGGGTTTGAAATCTGGCGTTGATTTGTGTGTTTAGGCTAGGGTTCTTGAGAAAAAAAAACAGTAGAGGTTGATGGTGTTCGGTTGCTAGGAAAAAGATTGGATTTCTGGGGAAAATTTTAAGTGTTTGATGGCTGGGAAAATCTGGGTTTTCTGGGGAAAATTTTGTAGTGTTTGGTTGCTGGGAAAATATGAGTTTCTGGGAAAAAGAAACTGAGAAAATTTTCGGGTGTTTGGTTTCTGAGAAAAACTGGACAATTCTAGGGAAAATTCGGGTGTTTGGTTTCCGGGAAAAAAAAATACAGAGAACAGAACTGTGGTTTTTTTATCAGCTTCGAAAAAAAAATTGAATTCGGATGAGAAATCAAGAAATTTGCTCTGATACCATGTTAGAAATCAAGAGTGTATTTCTCTTTTTAATTCAGTACAATTTGTTACACTTCTAAAGTTGTATTTATAGACAATTCCTACAAAATAAACAAACTTAGTGTGACAGCTCAATCTTTACTTTACAACTATCTTTCAACTGAGTTATATAAAAAATTCTATTGTACCAACTCCATTTAGCCTTTACAACTGGTTCTCAACATATCATCATCATCCCAAAATGTCTGGAACCACCAATCCCAAGAAATCCCGATCCCCACGCGCTTATCCTTCTTTCCACGAGGTAACGAATCATTAATAACTAATCACAACCGATTAATCTTGTTTTTTGTCTTTAACTCATTGCTTCATCGTAGTGTTTGTATTTTCTTGCAGATGATTTGCGATGCGATAGTGACATTGAAGGAGAGAAGTGGATCCAGCCAGTATGCGATTACAAAGTTTCTAGAAGACAAGCACAAGAAACATCTGCCTGCAAATTTCAGAAAGCTTTTACTAGTCCAATTAAAGAAGCTGGTTGCTTCTGCTAAGCTTGTCAAGGTCAAGAACTCCTTCAAGCTCCCATCGGCTCCTCCTAAGAGGCAGCCGCAAATCTCTGCCGAGAAAACTTCCAAGCCGAAACTGAAAACAAAAACGCCTTCTGCCAAGCCAAAATCCAAGCTTGCAGCCAAGCCGAAGGTGAAAACTCCTGTGAAAGCCAAGACAGCTGCTAAGCCGAAGAAGGCGGTGGCAAAGCCTGCTAAGGTGGCGAGTACGAAGAAGGTTGCGTCTCCAGGGAAAAAGGCGGTGGCAAAGCCTGCCAAGCTGGCGAGGACGAAGAAGGTTGCGTCTCCAGGGAAGAAGGCGGTGGCAAAGCCTGCTAAGGTGGCGAGGACGAATAAGGTTGCGTCTCCAGGGAAGAAGGCTGTAGCGGCGAAGCAGAGGAGTGTGAAATCGCCGACGGTGAAGAAAGGAGTGGCCAAGAAGGCGAAGAAGTGAAATATATCTTTGAGGTTTGTAGAGAGGGTAGTGATTGTAAATTTGACGGTTAATGGAGGGTAGTGATGCTAGTTCGTTAGCGGTAACAGAAATCTTACTTTTTTAGGGTATTTTTAAGCTTTCATTAAATCAAATATTCGTTCTTTTATTTACTTTGTGTAATTTTAGTGAATTAATGTGATTTTCTAACCGTGTTCTTCAATGGCGTTTTGTCTAATGTGCGCTCGGTAGCACACAGGAATCCGTTTTGGGCTGTCTGTCATCCGTGTATAAGAAGCGCACGTTAGTGATTACTTGTACGCGTAGGAATGTCAATTCTAATCAAAGACTGCTTATCACGGGAAACAAAATTCATTTTTGCCATGAACATATCTTCGTCAGGGAAAAATGTTATTTTTATCATGAAAAATGACGGGTGTTTTTATCGCATGAATGATACAGAAAATCTCCGAGAAAAGATGGGTCTGGCCTTCCGCGATGGCTACTTCCTGTTGTTCTTCCACATCCCAGCAAAGCCTTTTGAGCCACCTGATCGATTGATTACATGGACAGCTGAAATCCGGGCCATCCTTGCAGCTGCAGATGATCAGATTAGAACAAATAATTGATGAAGTCTTGATCTGCAGCTACTATGAGATTGTAAAAGGCAGGTAAAGCTTCTGGTGTCTGCTGCCTGGGCCTCTGGCATTACAAATGAGCGGGGGAGAGGTAAAAATGAGAATCAGGAGCTTAATTGTGAAGGAAGAGATTTGTTTATGTACCAACTAAAAGTTCATAAATGGCCTCGTCGTGGTTGGATTCAAGTGCTTAATTGGTATGCCTGGATAGGGTTTGCTTCTGTTGAAGACTCCAACCCTGAAAACTGTCCGATATCGTGGCCTCCAAGAGTTTCGAATCCATTGTTTAAACCAAGAGCGAATTCCTCCGGCTGAGCTCCACCACTTTGTAAATAATCTGCAATCTGCATCACAAACCCCAATCTTGCATTGTTAATAACAGTTATCTTAGGGCAACTAAGGCTATGAACTTTGAGTTCAGAATTCATATTTCGCGTGTATTGATGTGTGATGGCGAACGATAAGCAAAAGGGATAACCATGCTGCTGTTGTTGCTTACGTGATTGGCAAGAGCCATCCCACTTAAGGCTGCAGACTCTAAGTTTGAACCCAGCAGCCAGTCACCACATATACCAGCCCTTCCATGAGGATCGAAGATGCATGGGATTCCTGGAGTGTTCGTTGGAAGAGCTGCACCCCTGCACCACAAAGAATATAGAGGATAAATTTAACCCGCTTAGAAGGACCAGCATTTCCATGATATTCTGAATTTGACGAGAACTTCTGCTTAGCACACGCAGAGAAGTGGTCAAATTATTCCCAAATGGCAGCGGCATAAAGTTTATTTCTCCAGAAAAAGCAGTGAAGTCTCCATAAAGTCTTCAAACTACTTCAACAGTCCGCAAATATCACTAGCTTTGCAATAGTGTTCCAATGAAGTTACGAAAATGAAACCCCACAACTTCTATTAAGCATGGTATCCGTGAGGAAGTTATATTACCATAGCTGGACGCGAGAATAAAAGGGCCGTTGAAGTGAGTCTTTTGGTAGTCCAAGTGCAGCTTCAACACCCTCAAGCATGGCTGTCTTCACCTTTTCTGCTGTTGCAGTTGAGATATTTTCCTAAATATCACATTTGTGGCAGTTACCACAATCAGGAAAAGGTTTAATCATCATATACAAACCTTAATACTCCATTAAGAAATAAATATGGCTTCATTCAAATTTCATTTGGAAAATTAAGGAGACTGGTCGTACATGTTAATGTTTCCAGACTTGATTTTCCACTTTATTGAATGTCCCTACCCAAAGCTGAAGGCTAGATTTTCAAAATTTAGGCTTGCATAACTCGACTATTGCACAAAGGCTTAGGTCAGGTTGAATGCTTGAATTCTATTCGTCATGTTTTAACATGCATATGTCCTGATGAAAGAAAAGAAGAAGAGCCTAACCTGTGGAACCTTGTTCCTCTTTCCGTAAGCTGCAGTGCTAAAAAAGGTCCAACAGTGAGGACTATTGCTTTTAGAACCCAAAAGCTTTGCAGAGTTGTTCCCCATCCATGAGAGAGATTCAACTCCTTTCACAAAGGCTCCCTCAAAGGAAGTTGCACCAGTTGGAATAGGAAGGGGATCCTCAAATGCTGCTAGCAGGGCCCATATGGAGCTCAATCCTAGTGTCTACAAAAATGGAAAGGTCAAATCAATATTTCAAAGGCAATATAGAAGTTAATAAAGGTGAAGCACAGGCTACCTTACAGTGAACAAACAAGACAGTTTAAAATATACCTTCATTTGTCTGGCAACGAGAGGCAAGCCTGATGAAGCAAGCAATCGGTTTGCACATTTTCCTGTCAATTTGATAAACAAGTTATTGATCCCAAAAGCCATGGGTGTACTGTGCAGAATGATAGCAAGCAATTAAAGATGGTAAACAGTGATTAACAGTTCATAAACCACCAGGAAATAAGATTTATAGATTCATTAAGATCCAGAAACCAAGTATTACTAATGAAAAAGTAAAGAACAGCATGTTTTCAAATCTTCAACGTGTGCCTATGTTTTCACAGAGGAGCAGGAAGTAAACTACACTCAAACTATTAGATTTTATACTGATAACGGAACAAATGATGCAAGCACACTGTTATCACACAGTATATGGGAATGCAAACCGTGAAACAGATTAATCAGTACACCCAATTCACCGGTTCTAACCAAATAAGGTTTCAGTTCAGTCCTTACTTATCCCATCCTATATTCTTCACTAAATATTTGTCACTTATTCGCTTGTGATTTTGTCCAGTTTTTTCTTCAACTCTCCAGAAGAAATTAAGTGCGAACATTAGATGTTTGCTTGGCTCTTTCAAATACTTGCTGCATTTGGAGAATATCAAAATCCAGTTGATCAGTATGCATACTTGTGTCACCAGTGTTAAATCTGTCATGGTTTACAGCAAATACGTTGGGTCCAGTCTAAACTAACTTTTAACTCCAAATACCATTTCACACACACACAAACTCATGGAAAACTTTTCTCGCTTTCTTCCCTGAAAAAATAATCTGTCTACACCATGTTTACAACTGTTACAAAGCCAATCCAGGACATGGACCAAGGTAGAAAAATGCAATCACTGCCATCTGCTAAAGTACACTTCAGACAAAAAAGATATCAATAATCTTCATTTCAAAACACTCAAGCAACAAAAAATGCATTAGATAAATCATTGAATTCATGTGTTGGCCAAAGTAGAATAACAAATCTACTTTAGCATAAGGAAAACACAGTACAGCACTCATGGGTCTTCGAAATGTACTTATGTTCTCTTGTTCCAAAGGAACCACTTCTACTTATTGGGCTGTCACCTGTGCGATAACGTGTCAGAAAATTTAATGAAGTGCGGAAGCTTTTTATTTTTCGGTAAGAATAAAAATGCTAAGATTTGGCCAAAATAGGTAAATGAAAGAGTACGAAAGCAAATGAGAGAGATTCTGATTCACCATTATGTGCTATAACAATGATATCAAACTGCCCACAAGGTTTTCCATTCTCGCTCAAATGCCACATCCCATTAAATGGTTCAAGTTTACTTATCCAGCAAGGTCTCGCCACATTAACCATGCAAGTCTGCAGCAAGAATCAAGAATCTTCTTAGCAATGACCTCGATGATATCATAGATAAAGATAGAAACAGTACTATAAGGACCAAAGAAGCTATTTTAATGGCTGCTTCTTTATTTGTTCAATAAAATTTCACCTTTTCATTCTCATGATAAGAGTAGTTAAAAGCTGATGAGACAGCGGCAAAATGATCAATCACCTGAGATAATATTGAGTCAGCAAGAGAGCGCATTCCATTAACACCAAAATATCTTGGGGGTGAAGAAGGAAATGGAACAAATTGACCTCCCACTTCAAGCTCTCCAATTGTACCTTGCCATTGTCGAACTAGACCTTTCTCCAACCAGTCACCAACTAACTCAGAAAATCGAGGATCACTCACTGTAAAGAACTGGGCCGCATGATCAAATATCAATGGTTGAGGATCAATTACTCTAGTTCCCATCCTCCCTCCCAAACCATGAATCCCCTGAAATAGCATTGCTTGTGAAAAAACCAACTTTGTATCAACGTTTTTTTATCTGCAGGAAATAGAGTCCAAATGTCTGCTGAACTGAAATACGTGTAAAATAAGAATGATTGTTTTCATTTCTGCAAAGCAAAAGAATAAGCACGAATGCAAAAGAATTAAATTAAATATTAAACCATGCAGCTACTACTATCAGAACTTGAATAATTACTATTGCTCATTTGATTATTATATTCTAGACGAGTGTGCGTGTGTGTTTGTGTGTAAATAAAAAAAAATTGAAGTATTTTTTTTTCAATTCCTTCAGCATACAATTAAGTAAAAGAATGTTACAGCACCTTTTATACAAATACATTAATCTCCTTCACAGAAGGAAAAAAAATCAAATTCTAAAATGCAAGTATGCAGCCATTCTTGTGAGCAGTCACAACACAAAATATCCACAGGTACTAAAAAAGAAACCCAGATTGAGAAAAGAGTGCTAAAAGGAAACAACTGGCCAACCGTGTCAAAGACAGTGGACTTGACCCCTCTTTTCTCCAAACTCGAAGCACAAAGCAGACCAGCCATTCCACCTCCAATAATCCCTACATGAGGATCGCTTGATAATTGAGAAGTGAAAGTAACTTGCTCTTGAATGAATGTTTTCTTGAGAATTGACCTTCTAGAGGAACCATATGATGATTTCCTGGTTTTCTTGGATGTGGGTTTGCGACCATCCATGGTGGGGCTTTTGTTGTTTGGTTTAGAAGTGGTGCAAGTTAGAGTTTTTACGGGTTCGGAGCGTGAAGTTGAGAGTGGTTTTTTATGGGTTTTGATTTTGAGAGGTTGGAGAGTAAGAGAAGAGAGAAAGGAAATGGAGGGGATTGAGTGAACCAAAGTGGCCATAGTTTTTGGAGGGAGGGGAGAAAGATATGGAGAGGCCACAAAAGCTTAACAAGAGGCGTCAAGTATATAAGCATGTACTACATATTTTAAGGTCAGGTGTTTTATCAAGTGTCTCCTGTCTTCAAATTTTTAACTCAAGGAAAAACTACCTTGTATACTTGCCTAGCATGTCCATGTGTTTACCCCTTAACAATTTTAAGAAAGCTACCATGTTAAATTTAATATTTGGTGGAGATTAAATCATCCTTTTAAATTGATTGGAGGTTTAAAGTTAATTTTTCTGAGATTAAATCACCCAAACCAGCCGTTTGTCCCTCCCTTTAGACAAGACTGTTGCTCGTCTACCTTATCGGCGGTGTGTCAGTCAGAATCTTGAATGGTAATGCAACCATAGTCAACTCTGGGAATATGGATATTACTTGCAGCAGATTACAACATTGTATCAATCCTACATCTAGACTACACCTCCGAAGTTTGCAGTGGTTTATATCCGTCAGCAATCAAAATTTCAAATCATGGCAATGACAGAATATAAGATTATAGATAGAACAGCCCTAAGGGTAGAAACTTCATTCAAACATCCAGAACCTCGCAACGTGTACAATTTAATACAGCAGCTACATAAGAAGTTGAGGTTCTACAACTTACATGTTCCAAAATGAAGAAAAAAACTAGCTAACCAGCCAAAACTAGTGCCTTGAGTTTCCAAATAACACAAGCAGGAAAACCTCTTAGGTGACAATACATCAGTCGAAAACAACAGTTTCGGTCCATATTAGAATCAGTAAATCTTTTGATATATAACATGATATGTACTGATATAACTTGCATAACATATACAATTAACAGACAAACTGTTTGGAAAGGAACATTAAAAAAGAAAGAGAGAAAGAGAAGAAGAAGAAGAAAAGGTTATCGCAGCTGAAAAGTAGGCTATCTCCTCTCCAAACATCCAATATGATGATTAAGGAAATTCAAGATGTTTTCCCACTAAAGAGTTAGTAAGAACCAACAGTTCATGACTGAACAGATATTTCTGCATTTGTTGGCTCAGCAATCTTCTCGGGATCTGCTTTTGTCCTTGACTTTGCGGACACCATTAGCAATCTGTGGCCTTATCTGAACCTTAGCTTTGGCACTGTTGGCAGCAGCAATCTGTGGCCTTATCTGAACCTTAGCTCTGGCAGTGTTGGCAGCAGTTGAATCCTTGTGGCTACCGATGCTGTGGCGATGGCGAGCACAATGTTTGCCCACTTCCTCCTGAGATGTTTGAACCGCATCACTGCAGCTTTTTCTCCGGTTTAGTTTAGGTGATTGTGGTCGAGTCAATGGTAACTGGAACCAAACAGTATCAAGAATTGAATTATATTGTCATTTAATTAAAGGCTGCAGGTAGATTTAAATCAGTAGCCTTGCGCAACTGTGCATCACCAGCTAATACCAAAATCATAAACATCTTTAATTTCTTGCAGTTCTGAACTATGAAGCTTGAGACACCATGGCAGAATGCTATGAGCCTTCAAACTATTCCCCCTAAAGAAAATGCTTGTTGCATGCCACCTGCTTTTCTTATACTGTCCAAAGGTTTTAAACAGCTGTAATCTTGAACAAAATTAAAACTCAGTTCATAGAAGAACAGACTTCTTGCTTGAATGCTCTGAATAAAATATTGTTTCATGGAAATAGGTAAATTGCATTCTGAATGAACTAATTAGACCAATGCATCTGGCACCCTCTATTTGTCCTTATTAATCTATGAAGTACTGCATAGATTTTTGCTAGTTTCGTTTACATAATTAAACACAAGAACCAGTAGAGAACCAAGAATAATATCTGGCAGAATACCTTCTTGAGTTCAACTTGGGGTGGAGGTGGCTCATAGTAGAAACCGGGCACTGGATTCGCTTTGTACAGCATGCTCTTTCTAAGCTGCTTGATGGCTGCTTCTTGCTCTTCCTAGAATAAAGGCAGAGAATTTCATTGGGTTATTAATTGAGAAAAAACATTAGTCATTGATTACATATCCACAAACTTGCATAAAGAAAAGAGTATACCTTGGTCCTTGCCTCGGCCTGGCTTCGCTCTTTCTCCAATGCCCGGTGCTTCTCTTCCAATTTTGAATAATACTAAATAACAAAATACAAAGATAACAAGATCAATAGAAATCCATCAGTTAAGAATAGAGGAGAAGACAGTTTTATATAACCATTATGTTAGGAAGATACCTCTTTCCGCTTTGCTGCACGTTCAGCAGACCTAAAAGTTGGTGCAGTTCCAACAGTTACAGATTTAACAGTTCGTACAGATGCAGCAGTACTACACATAGCTAAGGATAGCCGATCGGTAAAAATATATAGCCAGAATATAGCTGGATTTAATTTATAAAATTCCAAGTGGTTTTAATTTATTGGCAGAAAACACAGTTTAAAACCCTGAAAATATCAAGTTCCTTGAATCAGACAAAGGATACGATGATGTCACAGACCAACTATCTTCTTCATCATGATGCTTCTTGTTATCAGGTTGCAATGGCTTCCTTGCTGTATAAGGTGAATATTGCTGAAGGAAACAGCATGATTCCAGAGATCAGTGAAAATGTCAAATACAAATACTTGACATACAAGCTTTTTTTATGTGTATGTAGTGGGGTAGGGGTTGGTCAATAGTGCTCTCCAAATGCCAAAATTGAATTACGCTGCATGTTTTTTCATACCAGTTAACTTGAAGGTACGCCAAGGAAGTGAATCATATTTATAAACGAAGTTTTGAAACATATTAGCTATATATATCTTACTGAGAAATCCCTTGCAGGGTAAGAAGCTCGACAAAATTATCTAAGTAGCGGATAGCCCCAACTCAATTAAGGAACAATGCATGCAATCACACCCATAAAATATCACTAGGAAAAAAAGGTAGAAAGTGGTATGTAAATTGAAACAGAAACAGAAAGTCTCACTAGTTCTCCAAGCATGTGTTCCAAATATCTTAAAAGAAAATCTCTTCATTCCAAAAGATAGATGTTTTCAAAATTTGGAAAAGAGATTAGCATGAACTTTGTTCTACTTAGAGAAGTACACTGTCACTACTCATTAGAGTTTACTTCATAATGATAGATTTTCCTTTTCCCTAGCCCTACAGCACAAGGTAAGCATGAATGAAGCTTATCTATATGTCAAGTTTATTTCCAAATTCCACCACATCCACTCATGAATATAGAGTTGGTGTAATCTGACATGGAAAGATAATGGGTTCATTATAGCAGCTATTATCAATTTCAACCAAGTCATGGAAAATGAGAACATCATCCACCAAACGCAATGTCAAAAGTTCCAATTACCTGTGAATTTCTCAAACTAACAGGGGACTGTGTATTGTTTGAATTTGTGGAACTGTTCCCACCAACATGCTTGTCAGTTGGTGGAGCAAATGATTTAGGGACAGTTTGATGAGCAACACCAGTTTTTAGTGGTGGAGAACTGGAACTTTTATCACCATTTGATTTCTGAGATCCAGGTTTTTCATCTTTTCCATCAGATGGGTCAGCATCAAAATTTGTGCTTTTGACACCAAGCACATCTTGCTTCTCTGATTTTTCAGCAGTTTCTTTCTCCACATGCACCTTTGCTTCAATGGCAGCTTTTGAAAGTTTTGGAGAAAAATGCACTTTATCATGAGATAAGCCATTAAACTTCACTGCAATACCATTTGGTTTCTTCTCCATGTCCGCACTTCTAAGTTCTCGCCCCATCAAACTGCATGAAAAAAATACTCTTTTGGTATCATGATGCTTCACAAAGAAAACATTTTTAGTTCATGAAAAAGAACCACTTCTATAAAACAAAACAAAAAACAGCCTGTAAAGCAAGAACTATTTGCATGTGATGCCAAAAGGTTTCAAATTCTGTTATTGCATTGACCAATCTGTTTGAAACAAAAAGAAACTGCCAAATGTGTAAAATTCAGCCAAGAAACCTAAACACTTCTATCCGAGGATTGATAGTGCAAGGCAAATCTCAGTGTTTAAATTGAAGAAAAGACGGCATATCTCATTGCAAAAACAAGCATATTTAAACAGTCAAAGCAGATACGCCAGGAAAAAAAGAAAGAAAGAGAAAGTTAAAGCTGGAAAGAGAAGATCTACACGATCTTATAACTAACCATAAAAAAAATTACAAGAGGATTAAGACAAGCAGTTTAGAACAGGATTATAATGTGCAGCGAACTCTTGAATCCAACAAATATAAATTATAACTCAAAAGAGCCCCGTAAAATTATGTGAAAAGTGAAATTCCTTGGTAAAGCTAGGATCAACAGCACTCTTTATGTAAGCTCTAGTAGGTATTGGTTAGTTGTCCAACTAGCTTGTTTTTTTTATCAAATTCCATGCCTTGACATTAACCACCACATCTGCATATGGATAACTTATTTTCTAACTAATTAAAAAATCATTTTTCTTAAAAAAGTGAATAAAATACTCTTTTCACTGTAATCTCATCAAAATTTAAGCAGGTGATCAAACGGAAAAGAAAATGAAGGATCAAACCGACACGGTACATTTTTTTCAGACAGAACCAGCTCTATATATAATTGTAAAAATCAGGAAACGGAAAAGAAAAAGATATGTGTTAAACCAAAAAGAAAAATCAATTCAGGTTATCATTTTTCTTTTTTTAAAAGAAAAAACATTTCTCTTGTCAGGAAGACTCTTTAAAAGGACATACAAAGACGAAGTCCAATTACCATATAAATAATAATAAAAGTCAAAATAACACCATAGCCACCACCAACTTCATTCAATAACAAGAAAAGGAAAATCATTAAGATCCCAAAAACCCCATATTCCTACAAACAAAAAAACGAAATGCATGCAGAACAAAGGGAACACATCGTATATATGAAAGAAAAGAGAAAATAAAAATAGCAAGAAGAAGAGGAGGAGGAGCACCAGCAAAAGGACTCGACTTTATACCATGAAAACCAAAACAGATAGAATCCTATAACTTGGAAACCACAAGAAAAATGTAAGAGACAAAATATTCCTAAGATCTCTCCATTCTAATTAACCAGCAAAACCCCTTTAAAAATGGACTAAAATTGATAGACAACATTTTTAAACCCAAAAAAAATCCCAAAAGGAAGAAATCCAACAGGAAACCATTTGTGAGGAGAAAAACCTTGAAGAAGCAGTGAATGAAAAAGATCAAAGAAACAACCTTTATAGATCAAGCTACATTGTTTTTTTGTTTACAAAAACAAATACAGAAACACAAGACACGAACCCAGATAAACAACTAGAGTGTGATAAGATTTCTTACAATTCAGGACCGATCTGGCGAGATCTTGAGCTCCCCACCTCTCTCGCTCTCACAAAATAAAAAACAAAGCCAAAATGTTTTCTGTGATTTTGCTTTTAAATACAAAGAGAGGCTTTCCTTTATGTTGAGCTGTTGGATTTTATACGTAGATAGCAGTTTTGTTCCGTTTTGACGACGTTATTTGACGGCATGGTTAAATTTTCTGCTATTTTTTTTCAGAGAGAGATAGAGATGGCGTGATTAGTTTTTTGCTATTTCTATAAATGAACCAGTGTCTTCTTTTATTTACAAACGAGTCCTTAAACAATATTGATAATGTTCGATTGGTGGGCTTTGACATTGTTTAGAAAAAATAAATTCCAGGCTTTCATAGATATACTAATTTCGTGTTGATTGTTTATAATATTATTTAAATTTCTACACTTTTCCATGAAAAAAAACTCTTTAACATTGGTGCACTATATGTGTAGTTTAAGCTTTTATAATTGAGTTCAAGCTCACGTAATTTGAGCTCACTCAATGTGTTGTAATATTTGATATATATATGTGTGTGTGTGTGTGTGTGTGTGTGTGTGTGTGTGTGTGTGTGTGTGTGGAGAATAATTCATGTTTATATAGAACAATTTTCAACCCTCCTGAGGAATTTGCAAGAAGAAAAGGGATGAGATTGTCAAAATTCCAAACTCAGGGCCTGGATTGAGAAATGTCTTAATTCTCATTTACATTCTATTTTTTCTCCACATGGTTGACTGCAACAGTCATTCAAACGGCGTTAGATGACGGCAAAGCTGAGCCGACGTGGCGACACATAGCGCCAAAAAGTCCAAATTCCGCAGCACAAATCTCATTCAAAGATTTACGGTTCTTTTGTTTTTTCCATATTTATTTATTTATTTTACTTTTATTTTATATATATATATATATTCTTCAAAGGCTACTTGTCGGAGATTCTTCTTCCGAGGATAATTATCTATTTACCTTTTTGCCCTTTTGTTTTTCGGCCCCTTTATCCCTCGGAGGTTTTCTAGCCCTTCTTTCTGGGTTCGTTCATTATTATATTTTTCATTGCGATTGAGGTTACAAAGCAACTTCAAGGGATAGGTGTTTCGGTCAGAAAAGGTTTACTATTCCCCCCTTCTTTCTTTTTTTTGTTTGAATGGAATAGTTCGATTGAGTTTGTTTTTTTAAAATATATTTTTATTTAAAAATATATTAAAATAATTTTTTTCTATTTTTTAAAAATTATTTTGATATAATATATTAAAATGATCTGAAAATATTTTAAAAAATAATTTAAAATAAAAAAAAAAATTAATTTTTTTCTGCAGTGCCAAATACCCTCAAAATGTCTTACAAAAATAATTTTTATATGCTTAATTATGTCTCCTCACTGATGATTTTATAGTTTTTATTTGCATTTAAAATAGTTTAAATTATAAATAATATTTTTCGCTTAAACTCGAGCTCGATGGAAAAGAAACATGATAATACTATATTAACATAATTAATTTCCCTAAGCTTTTTTTTTCACCTGGAACTCTCTAATTTGTATGTTTTGTATTGTGGTAAAGAGTTTTTCTCAATTGGAAATGTATGAAAATGATCTTTTTTATTTTATTTTTATTACTAGGACTTTAAAATTATCTAAAAATATTAATTTAATATATGTTTTTTTCCAGATGAAATGTAATTTGTTTTTAAAATAAACATTTAAAAAATTAAAGGTGGTAACAGTAAGCCCCCCAGGTGTTTGATGAGAGGCGAGTAGGCAGTGCATGCACGTACTACAACTACTTGTAAATAAGTAGATGCCATTATTTTTAGTTCGGTTTGTCATGCGATTCCAAGATTTTAGGCCGAAATTTAAAAAAAAAAAATCATTTTAAATAAATATATTTATGTATTTTACATCATTTTAATATGCTGATTTCAAAAATAATTTTTAAAAAATAAAAAAATATTATTTTGATATATTTCAGCATGATAAACACTTTGAAAAGTTACCGCAACTACAATTCCAAACCATTATTATATATATAAATATTATTTTGATATATTTGTTTACTGTGCAGCTCGTATAGTTTAATGCCAGCGATCGTGCTCATAGATTCTTCATTGAGTGCTGGTGGGACCCATGACATGCACTAAAATTACATGTATTTTATGAAATTTTACTTCCATAAAGAAACAAATTCTCGACCTTCATACATCACTCTCGCATGTTAACCATCACGTTGTACACACAGAGTTATTAGCTAGACAAGCAAAAAGATATAGATTAACCTCGTTTCCTTTCTACATGAACAATTAGTTTAATTAATCTCGTACCTTCTAGTTATTTTAATAATTGTTAATCTCTCTGCCTGCCTACTGCTGGAGCAAAAAATGACGGATTAATAAAAAAATGTTTTTTATCGTGTAAAGGAGAGCAGATAAAGAAGGCGAAATTGCTGGGCGGTAAAAGCTGTAGCCACCATGGAAATTTATAGATATCACGAATATTAAATTTTATGGGCGTAGAAATCGTGATAGTATTTATATTTTCTGCTGTCCTGTTGACAGGAGCCGGGCCAGGAAGTAGCCCTTCCCCAGCCTAGAGTCACGAGAGAGCTAATATGTGCCTTAATGCATCGACGAGTCTCACCGGTAACTTTTGAAAATCCCTGACCTTTTCATCTTACATGGGAGGATTTTTTGCTCATACATGATCACAGGAAGGAGGGTGGTTTTCTACTTTACTATGTATATATATATCAAAATGTGTTTATAAGATTTTAAGAGTTTCCTTTTATAATATTTAATTTTCCAATATATTCTTATGTCAAGTTTTTTTTATTCAAATTGATTGGATTTTCTTTTTTATTTAGAAAATATCATTCATTTATGGAGGGATGTGGTAAGAAAATGCTCGAGATATTTTAAGATGAAAAAAAAATCCAAATTACTCCACTAGTATGAAAGTTTTTACTGTAATTTTAAAAAATAAAATTATATTCTTATATAGCTTAAGGGGAGTTTTAGAATAGTTTTTTATATATAAAAAACACAGTTATATAAAATTGGATGATAATATATTAGAAAATTGGATAATATACAAAATAAAAAACTTTAGAAAAATATTAAAAAACTTGCTCGAATATATACAAGTATAACAACATGTTAAATCATTTGCCATTTTTAAGGTTTAATTTTAAGATATCTTGGATGAGTTATCATATGTATAATATGAAATTTTATATTTCAAGAATTAAGGTGGAGCACGTATATATATGAGTTGTATTGTTCATGTTAGGAAAAAAAGAATCAAATCTATAACGCGAAAAACCTTAAACAAAACCAAAATTTTATGTGTCAAGTAATCAACAAGGAAAAGGAGAAACATGTTAAAGAATAATATAAATTATATTATGTAATTTCATTTAAAAGTTTAAATTTTCAAGTAAGATGGTTCTTTAACATAGTATCAAAACCTTGATAACCCAGCGATCACGAGTACAAATCTTATTATCCCTATTGTATTTGATAAAAACCAAACACAATCTATATATAGATATCACCTAACAATTTAACTTTTTAAATGAGATGATTTATTAATAAAATATTGTATTATTATTAAAATACTTCGAACTAAGTGGTTGGCTTGGAAATCGAGCTGTGACACGTAACCCCCACCAATTGACATTTGTGGTGAGCTAATTTCTATCTAAATTAATTATTTAAGCAAATATCCTTGGATTGAAAGAGAGAGAGCACTATTAACCTCAGCTGGCATAACGAAACTGATTAAAGAGAAAAACATATTTACCAGTAAAACCAAATATCTTAAAAAACTTTATGAGCTATTTAAAATCGATAGACTATTTTAGTTTTTTTTTAAATGTGTAAGCTACCAGAATTTTATATTTTATTTTCAATACTAAAAACAAAACAAAAATTAATTATTTTTTTATTTAAATAATATTTAATTTGAGTGAAGTTAAGACTATTTTATTTGATGTTGCAGATGAATTTTGTCTGTTAATAGTGTCCTTTACGCCGAAGAAGACAATTATAATTGTTATTACGGTTGAAATGCTACTAACAACATTAAAAATATAAAAAAAGCTTTCATTTTTATCCAAATATAATTAAATTAGATCATCACAGTAAATCAACAAAATTCCAGCAATTTAAAACTACATTATCCAAACACGAACGATAATTTCAATTCGATCATATTATATGCCTAGATGAGTAATTTACATAAACTTTATTATGAAAAATGATTTGTTTTGATTCCCTTAATTTTAACGTATTGTTACTCTAATTTAACATTTAATTTTAGTGTTCGGATATGAATTAATAAATATATAATAATCTAATTTTTTATTGCATGTTTAATTATCTCTAATTTTGCTGATTCTTAATTAATTAATTAAGAAAACGATTAATATATTCCTTACAATTTGGAGAAGGAATAATACCTTATAGTGCAAGTGGGGTCTTCACATATCGGTTGAAGAGATTCATTTCCTTATTCTGTATCGGGGTTCAAGTCCCACCATGCATACTTGTCATCACCGTAGTGCTTTATATGCTCATTAGATTTGCAGAATGTTCAATGAGTCCAAGAATTAGTTATGATACACATAAATTGGTGACGACACGTCTAAAAAAAACTCATAGGCAGGAAGAGTAGAGAATATCACGTGCAAAGCCTTAAAGTAAGACTCTTCAATGATCAGTCATAGAAAATAAAATAAATTTAGTTGATTCTCTTATTTACATAATTCAGACAGAATTTAAAGTTTAACCTATCAAATTCCTATCATGATGATCATCATCAAGGGATGGGGATTTTTCTTTCTTGGTCCTGTCAGCCGTGAGGTCGACTGAACTTCGAGCTATTCAATAGGACATACCTTCCCCATCTACAAAATTGATATAACTAGATGAAGGCGATCGTCCTTCCACTTAAAAGTTAATGTTGGGCCATGCTGGAAATGTCCAATCTTAATCACCATATTAGACTCGTTTCACACCGGTTTCACATTACATTTCAAAATTTTTATATCATTTGATATCAAAATATAATTTTTAAAAAATAAAAAATATCATTTTAATATATTTTTGAATGAAAAATATTTTCAAAAACAATCTGCACTTCTAAACACGCAACCGAGAGAAGAACATCTTGCTCCATTAAAGACATGGTCGATGTTGTCTTTGGTGAAGATTAAGACTTGATAGAGGGTGTGCATTAAGAGGAGTCAAAATCAGGAGGCCACCTTGTGGAATAATTTTGCGAGGCTTTCGTCGACTTTATTTCACCATTTATAATCTTTTTTCCCTTGGAAATTTCGTGAAACACTGTCCTACTGCCATGCTATTTCCTGCAGATGTTGTGGGGGCATGAAGATCCATCGTATAATTTGCACATAACTTGCCTTGTATTCTAGTTCACGAAAACAAAGTGTTGATTGTTTCACTCTCCACTGAAACTTCCCTCGGCATCCATTCATCCTGTTCATCTTTATCTTCTTCACCAGCTAGCAGGGTAGTAGGAATTGGCTTTCTCTTCTTCTTTGCGTCCGCCATGGATGGATGTGACCCTGACACTGCAGCTCTTATGTTTTAAATGGTCATGTATCTGTTCGAGAGGGGCCGGGGAGTGGGGAATCAGGAGATCTCGTCAATAACTTTGCAAATTCTACCGTTAATTAATGTTTTTGAGCTTTAAATAGGATTTATTTATTATCTGCTACGTCACAGGATTACTAAAGAACCATTTTTTTTAGCTGTGAAGGTAGCTTAAACATCAAGAAAACAGAACGATAGGAAAATATTTGTTTCGATGATGATGCTCATCATAGCTGATAGACCGACCACAACCAGAAAAACAATGAAACTCTCAGTTTCGATGCTTGAAAAAAAACAGATCTCTGGCAGACAAACTGGTTTGTTTATAGATCCGGGTTAGAAAAAAAGGAAAAAACTTTGCAGATGGGACCATTCTTGACCCGACTTCCTTCAGCTTCTGCTTAGGTTTATATAAACATAGGCTAGGAGTTGTTTTTTTCTTCTCGATCTCATTGTGCCACAGGAGAAAATGATCGCTCATAAGAGACGACTGTCACCATTTGATTCACAGTAAGCAAGCGTCACCCTCATGCACCGACAATTTATTTCACGTGGGATCATCCATGGAATAATCGAGATTGTTGATACAATTATGTTTGAGATTGTCTCGAGAGTATAGTCGATATTATTTTTTAAACTGATTTTTATTCAAAAATATATTAAAATAATATTTTTTTTTTATTTTTTTAAAATTAAATTTGATATTGAAAATAATATTTTATTTAAAATTGATAGATTTTTGTATATCCGAGTAGCTCGATCGGCACCGATTATTAAAAACTCAATCTGCAGTTTATTAATTACAAATCCATGAGGGGACTCGTATGCTAGAGCATATATATGCAATTGAAGAAAAATGATTCTGTTTCTTGTGGGCACAAATTAAATTTGTTAGAACAGAGGGGCATCGTGGAAACTTATTTTTTTTATATAGAAAGTAATCAAATAGCATCACGGACAGAAAAGGGCATGGAGCATTTGGGTTGTAGACTTGTAGTTGGCAAACCCAGAAATGATGGCCAATTAGACTCTATCTTTATCCTCTCTTTTATTGACAAAGAGGGAAAATGATAGATCCCTTCCTTTTTTAAAAGGGGAGACATATATATTAGAGGATAGAAAAAAAACAAATATATGTTTAGTTAGTTAGAGAAATGAAGCCAGTACATGTATATAATATATAATATATAATATATAATATATTATTATTATTATTATTATTATTATTATTATTTTAAGAGTATTTTTATAGTTTCTCTGTTCATTTGGATTTTTTTATATTTATGCAGATATCAAAGTGCCTCCTAAATATAATTATAATAACAAAAAAACCATCTTGAAAATATAAAAATACATCCGACACTATGTTTTCTTTTCTACTGATATTTTAGTTATTTTACCATGTAATCAAGATGAAATAAAATTTAATTTCTCAGTAACAATAAATTAATCATAAAAAATAAATCTCAATGCCCTTAAAATTAAGCATATTTAAGTTTTTATGAGTGGAGAAAAAAAATAAAATTACAGCGAAAATTTTGTGGTCAAATTATATTAAGCATATCTTTTTTAATTGATTTTTTTTAATTTCATTCTTCAATATTGAATTCATTGAAAATTAAATTTTATAGTTATTTTGATTTATTTTCTAGAGTTATCATGGTTTCATGATTTAACATGCAGATTGACAGGTTAACCCAAACTGACCAAGAATGACCCAATATATTGTTGTCTCAATGGTTATGAAAAAATATTCTCTTAAATATTTATTTTAAGTCAAATTATATTTTTAAAAGTTATTCGGATTATTTGTAGACTTAGTCTCATAAATTCTTATACTGTTTTAAAATTTTAATGTCTAGAAAAATAGTAACAATAACCAATATATATATATATATATAGGTTTTCTTTAAGCATTTTCTTTCGGGATAAATTTGAATGGTCGTGTCATTTGCAAAACAGAATTTTAATTGCTTCCCAATTTTCACCTTTCAATTTGCGTTTAGTTATTCTCTCAGCACAAAAAAAAAAATACAAAAAAGATAAATGTTTTTATTTTAAGTTACAAAGACAAGTACATCTCTAGGCAATTTAGGAGTGAAGTATTTCAAATACAATTGTTTTTGATTAAAAAGATAAAAATATAAAATAAATATATCTCCATATTCTAAAATTACCGAACCACCCAATTTACACTTTTTCAGCGGACTAACCCCCTATAGCCCAACCCAACCCAACCCAACTAGAGTCACTTTCGTCATTTCCTCAAAACAAGGACCACATTGCAAACCCGAGATTTTTATCTGGGCCACAAAAACAAAGCCCAAAACATCTCATCAAAACTGAAACTCTTGGTGTAAACGCCTACACACCTCGCACACAGACGCGCGCACTCCATATCTGCAGCTAACTTTTCCGTTCTTGAGAGACCTAAAACCCAAGGAATCGACCAAATCTTTATTTAACACCAACTTGTTTACAGCACCCAGATTTTCTACTTGTCTCTTAATGTAAGTTCTTGCATAAAATCGTCTTCTAGGTCCTATATTATGGCACCTCTTTAGGGTTTTAGGTGATAGTTCATGTTTACTGTTGTTGGGTTTTCCTATAATGCTTTGTTTTTAAATTGTTTAGGTGGTTTGACCACGAACCATTAATAGGTTTTTGTTAAATGGCGACTCTATACTCGTTTTTGTTCCCATAAAGGGATTTTTTTAGATTGTAGAATTAGGGTTTGCTGTTTTCTTATTTAATGTGGGTGGATATGGAATATAATATAGTGCATGATATTTTATATGGGCGTGCTTTCCGTGGATCGACATGTTCTTGTTTTGTTTTTGTTTGTATAGTGGTAAGGAGTTACCTGGATTGAGTTTTTTTCTTAAGAATTCACAGAGTCTTAACTATGAAATCTTCATCTTTAATAAATGAAGAAGAAACTAGGCCAGTTTTATTTTAAAGGAACCTGGAAAGACACTTTTTTAATCATATGAATTTGTTAGAGATATGGATGTAGATTGGAATTAATTTGTCTAGTAGAGTGACATTCGAGGGGAAAGGTTAAGGTATAGGTGAATGCTAGCTGATGAAAGGGGTGGAAGACTTCAATTATACATATCTCTCACGTCTCCAGTAATAATAAATAATTTTAAGATTGAAAATTGGATATAAATGCTATTCTCTTTGGAGGGACATAAAAACCAACAAGAGGACATTAGGCCTTTTATTTTTATTTTGTTCATCCTTACACTTTGTTCCCCTCCCCTCTGCTCTGTGCGCTGCTTTAACCCATTCTCCTTTTCTCTTTTCTTTCTTTTTTTGGGAGGGGGAGGGGTGGGAGGGAGTGTTAATTTGAGGTGTGCATTGTTGCTAATCTTAGTAGGTTGTTTTGGTAACATCCTGTTTCTACAAGAAGTTGAAGCCTCAAAGTGTTGAGAGTTAATTAATTTAAGGATTTCAATGCTTTTTTTTCTCTGTTCCATATAATCTGGATAGTTGGGTTTTATAAATGATCTTTCTTTCTTACAGTGCCTTACTCATGGCTGAAGTTGACCAAGACATTGGTGAGCACGAAATGGATCAAGGTGTGGACCTTGCTGCTGATCTTGGTGCTGGTCATCCTGTAGACCATGGCCTGGATAATGCTACTGATCATGGCCTGGATAATGCTACTGATCATGGATTGGATCATTCTGTTGATCATGGTTTGGACCATGCCACAGTGCCTGGATTGGCAGTAGAGCATGACATTGATCGCTCTATAGATCAGCACGTGGATCCGCCTGTAGACCATGATGTCGATGACCCTGTAAACCATGACATAGATCATGTTATTGATCAAGTGCCTGATAATTTTGAGGTTTCAAAGCAAGGACATGATGAGGATACTGTCTCTGGAGGAGGTGGTGAGAAGAGGTGGCCTGGATGGCCTGGAGAGAGTGTGTTTCGGATGTTGGTTCCTGCACAAAAAGTTGGCAGTATCATTGGCCGCAAAGGAGAGTTCATTAAAAAGATAGTCGAAGAGACAAGAGCTCGCATCAAGATACTTGATGGTCCTCCAGGGACGACAGAAAGAGCTGTAAGTTTTTCTTTTCCTTTGTCTCTTATTTGTGCAACTAGATTATCTGGAAAATGTAGAACCAGGATGGTGAAAAAATATGTTAATGCAAAGTGTTTGATGGAGACCTCCCATGAATGTATTCCAACTGACTCTACTATAGCATGCTTTTTTTTTTTCTTTTCCTACATTCATTTTCCTCTTAAGAAATTGATAATTTGAAATATATAGCAATCTTCAGGTATTGCTGAGTATTTTTGTGGTGTTATCTTAGATATGCTGCAGGACAAGTTTGTTCATCTATATATAACACGTCTGATATTTTTCCTAGGAATTTGGATTGGTTGCTATTTAAATTTCTGTCACTGGAACACACCACTGGCCAATCTTTGCTTTGAGCTATGTTGATACAACAATGCATATAAAAAGGTAGAGAATTGATAACATCAATTGCAAAGAAAGTTAGACTATGGAAGAGAGGTTTATCGGTTAAGCTTGATTTTTTGAATTGACTTAACTTCATAACGAAGAAGCTATCTTATTGAAGATATTACTCCATAGCTGTAAGTATAACTTTTATTAAGAAGAAAGAGTGTTCTGAATGTATCTAAAACATAAAAGAAATGGAACGGATCGTTAAAACACACATCGCCAGTAAAAGCTGTAAAAGTTCCTTATATCATTTGTAAACTAAGACAAATCTTTTGCAAGTGATACATAATTATTTAAAACTCCGGGAGAAAGATCTGTAGTTACTGTTGGATACCTGATTCAACTCTTTCCCATCCAATCCTTTGGTTTTTTTTTGCTACTTGCCAGTATTTTTCTTGGAAGTCATTTGCTTACTATGAATACCCGAGCAGTGTATCTTCACCTTTCCAATGATATTCAGAGGGAGAATGCTTGGTAATGCCACTCATTATCCTGTCACCCTTTGTAAGCATTGTTATTTCCTAAAGCTATAATCAATTTTGAAGAGAGAACCTAAAACATGATCATTTAACTTCAAATTAATCATTATTGTAAAAGTTTGCGTAATTGAAAAGAAGACAATAAGCCTCACCAGAAGAAATCGAGAAGATATAACCGAATTGCTTTTATTGCAATAACAAAATGAATCTGTGCAGGTTCTGTCCGCAATTTTTTAAGCAACGAATCGATCATCATTAGGACCCCAAATTTGAAGAACCAAAGATCCAGATTGCTGGGAACAGCATTGTGCATTGCAAAGTGCTGAAAAGTTGATTTGAATATACAGACATATTGTACGAACAGCTGTACCAAGAAGCTCCGCCATCTTTCTGGTAACTTCAGAAACTGCATGGTTGATTTCTGCCGCAGCATGTAAAGACCACAAGGAACCTGTTTTAATCAGCACAAGAGGATGCAGAGGATGTTAATACCACTGTGCTAATCAAAATTTTCCATAATACACTTAAAAGAATTGAGCATTAAAAGCAATAAAAATTGTTGGTCAACTTTACTAAATAATACACTGAAACTTGTCAATCCATGTTTCTCAGCTTTTTTCTTGATAAAGAATGTCTCTCTTGGTAGGAATGATGATAACTCAGTCATCAAAAACATGATTCAAGAACCTGATCTAAGTTTGAAGTGTAATAGTAACCAGTCATTAACTCATGGTCAAAAGTTTAGGTGGAAAAAAGATTAAATGTTATGCATGAGGAAGATGTAATGAAATTTTTATGTGACAGCTGCATTTGATTTGACATCATGGTAAATAGACAACCAGGCGATGGATTTTTCATCCATGTGAGTAGTTGAATTTTGAAAACAAAATTGAGGATTCATTATCCGTAGAGAAGAGGAGAATAGGGCAATGATAGCCAATGCTTGTGTTTAAACTCTAGTTTAGTTATAAAATATAATATAATAGGATAGCATCTAGTTTGTAATGTTATTTAGAAAGAGTTGCTCCATTGTCTTTTATTTTATATTTATCTCGTGTTGCTTCATTCTATTTCCTTCTATTCCCTTAACTTTCTTGGAATTGAATCATATAATTATTTTTCCTCAGCTTCTCATACAAACATTGTTATATAGGTAATGGTATCTGCCAAGGAGGAGCCTGATTCTTCTCTTCCTCCTGCTATGGATGGCCTACTGAGGGTTCACAAACGCATTATTGATGGTTTGGAGGGTGATTCTTCTCATGCTCCACCAAGCAGTGGAGCTAAGGTTTCAACAAGGCTGCTAGTACCAGCCTCACAAGCTGGAAGTTTAATAGGAAAACAAGGGGGGACTGTTAAATCCATCCAAGAGGCATCAGCTTGCATGGTTAGAGTTCTCGGCGCAGGTTATCCCCTTTCCCTTCTGAGTTAGAAATGCTATAGAATTCATTTTTTTGTCTTCGTGAAGCTGTATGGTTGTTTCAGCATTTTTAGGAAATCATGTTTTGTCAATTATGGCTGCTGGTTGCTATGGTCCCCCCCCCCCTCAACTATTATAATTGCATTTTATTCTGCAGTGACAAATTAACCGAGCTCTTTGTAAATAGAAACTATCTTAAATATGGAGTTGTCATACTCTAATCTTCCTAATTAAGTTTCTGAGTAATGGTGGAGAGGTAAACCAAGGCATTACTGTATTGCTTTTCCTTACCTCTGTAATGCACACCTTTATTTTTGCTGCCAATTAGTTTATATTCCTTAACAACACAATTGCTGACAATGCCTCTGGCTCTGCTATTTGTTCCACTATGGCCACCAGTCTACCACTGTTGGTTATTTATAGTGGGACGCCCTTATGATGTTGGTTTTAATATCTAATCAATGACCACCACCACACAATTTTTATTATTGAGGTTCAAGATTACATAATTCTGAATCCTAAGATCAGTAACATCCATCTGACCACCACAAACCATTTTTGTTAAAAAACTTGGGGCAATATTATTCAAGGATGAGGGCAAAATTATTTAATAATGCTCATTTAGTGGACCTTTGTGCCCCCGCCCCTCTCCTGCTCTTGCTTTCTGAATCCTAAGATCAGTAACATCCATCTGACCACCACAAACCATTTTTGTTAAAAAACTTGGGGCAATATTATTCAAGGATGAGGGCAAAATTATTTAATAATGCTCATTTAGTGGACCTTTGTGCCCCCGCCCCTCTCCTGCTCTTGCTTTATTGTGAAACTCATCATAATAATTGGTAATATTAATGCCTCTTGTTTGTTGCTATGACTGTCTAATATGCTCATTTTGTCGTTCTAGTCTTCATGCTCTGGATTCAGATACTGCTTGATTTACTGCTGAGTTTTATCAGTGCATCTGAGCTCTTTATTTTTTGGATCAAAATGGTGCAGAAGACCTTCCAGTTTTTTCTCTTCAAGATGATAGGGTGGTTGAAGTATTAGGGGAAGCAGTTGGAGTGCACAAAGCAGTGGAGTTAATCGCATCTCAGCTCAGGAAGTTTTTAGTTGACCGAAGTATAATTCCATTGTTTGAAATGCAGGTAAGCTGCTCTTAATTAAGAATGGAATGACTTGATCTATTATGACTTGAATAGCCTTATGGAATGGTTATATAATTTACCAGATGCAAATGGCGAATCCTCCAATGGAACAGATGCCACCACATCAATCATGGGGTGGACCTCAATCCCTTACTCCGAATCCTGTTGGAGGACCTGGTTATGGCCAAAACCCCCAATATATGCAACCTCTGCGGCAACTTGACAACTACTATCCTCCTGACATGCCACCTCCAATGGAAAAACAACCTCACCAGGGTATATCTGCATATGGAAGACAAACTTCCATGGGTGGCCATGCATCATCAAATGCCCAAGCGGCACCATCAATGATCACACAGGTTATGTGATTCTCTTTTGTTTTCATCCCCCCTTTCTCATTGAGGGAAATTTAAGATGCTATTTTCTTGTTGGAGAATGATTATGATGTGGGATGACTTGCTTGATTTGTGAAGCAGAAAGAAAGAAAAAAACTATATTTTATGAGCTATATAAACACGGTCTTTTCTTTTCTTCCCCCACTCATATGTCAAGGAACATCAATCACTGTAAATTAATTGTCATTCTTTTTAGAATAGACCTTTGTTTTCTGGGTCCATGCTTTGGAAAATGTTGTTGATTGAACATGATAGAAATTGATGATGGGTTATTGACACAGATTACTTAGGGTTGGCAAGGTTGTGTAGTGCTCTTGAGAAGCTTGGTGTAATGCTATAGTTTTCCATAAAAGAGTTCATATTGTAGGTTTACAGCCTAGATTACATAGTGGAATGAGAATACTGTTAAAACAAATTACATACGAAGATGTCTACAATCATTTTTTCTCAGTATCATGCTCTATTATTTTTTGGTTGGGATGGGTCTGTAATTTTTCTCAGGCTTTGAAATGAGAATATAATCTGTAGCCTGGTTAACTAACTTTTTCAGCCACTGCAAATGAAACAGCTCTATTTATTCTTTTCCAAACCAAATAACCCCATCCTGTATTTCTTGCTGGCACCTTTTGAGGTTTCAAAATGATTGATTGGTTTCGTGGCTCTTGTGCAGATTACACAACAAATGCAAATTCCATTATCTTATGCTGATGCTGTTATTGGGACAGCTGGTGCAAGTATAAGCTACATTCGGCGTGCTAGTGGGGCAACAGTCACTATACAAGAAACTAGAGGTGTTCCTGAGGCGATGACAGTTGAAATCAGTGGAACTGCTTCTCAAGTCCAAACAGCTCAGCAGCTGATACAGGCAATATTCTGTTCTTTAGCTCTTTGACTAAAATTGATGTTCCCCATGTTTTTTATACTGCTGATTTTATCTGAATGGGAGTTTGCTTGCTAGCATTATTTGCATGGGATTTTGACTAGGCTTGCATCTATTTATCATATGTAGTGGTTTACTAACTTGAGATAAATATTGTCAAATGGACCATATAACATCTAATTTGCCTTGCTGGTTGTGCAGCAGGATCTTGCAATAGTAGGTTGGATATTGTTGTCTCTGCTAGGAACATCATAAAATATTTGTTGAGCTTTATGATATCTAGAGTGTGTCTACACATACGTGTGTGCATGCAATATTGGGAAAAGTGAAATTGATGCAGGAAGGTTTATGTCAGTAAATAAAAACATTTTGTACAGTAGAAAGAGCCTATTTAACAAATTATTTTAAAAATCCATGTGTACTAGGTGTGATTTAATTAGGTCTCCATAATTTTGAATTGGAGGTTGTGGACAAGATTATTTAGCTTACTAGTTAGCAATTGTCGGGGCATGTAGTTTCATACATAGTTATAAGACCTGGCCTGGCTTATGACCCAGCCCAAGACTTCTTGGGCTGAACAGTTGAACCCGCAGGTTGACCCTTGTCTATTGTTTTTTTTATAGATGTTTTTTAAAAAACTAAAATGTTGCTGTCTTGGACAAAAAATAAAAAAATGAATTGTTGATCTCCTAGGTTTTGACCGGGGTCGTGTGTTGACCTGCTAGGCCACTCAATCAACAGGGTTGACCGGGTCTACTCCCCAGGTTGTTCAAAAGCAAACCTAACCTGGATAAGTCCCAGGTTGACAGGTCACTGGGTCGACTTGCCAGGTTAGGTTTGAGAATTATGGCTTCATAATAAGATGCTGCCTAGTATATTTCTTGCATAGTGACATCTTCAGTAAAAGAAGATAGTGTGAGGAAGAAGATGTGAAGTTTTGATGGATGATTCTAATTGTGTGCGTGGTTGGCCTAGTTCAGATGGATGAACACGATCCTAACTGAATTGTTCTTTTGATGTAATGATTGGCTCAAGTAATCCTCTACTAGATGGAAATTGCTGATTTTATTCATATTCTCATTTATGTAAAGAAATTGTTCTCTTTTTTATTATGAGACTTCCAACATTTTAGTTAATAGTTTGGCTAAATATGGTAGTTGGAGATCCCAGCTGTTGATTTGCATGAATTATACTATTATAGTGTATATGCATTTCATTGGGTCGTGCCAGTTCTGATGTGGCTTTTCTGTTGCAGAATTTCATGGCTGAAGCTGGAGCACCATCACAACCTCCAACAGGCGGGCCTGCTGACCAGGGCTATAATCCTTATTCTCACAGTTCAGTGTATGCCTCTCCACCATCTAATCCAGAACACACAGGCCATACAGGGGGTTATGGCTCCATGTATGGTGCAAACTATGGGTACTAAGCAGCTCCTAGCCGGTTTGCTCATGATCGTGAACTTAGATGATAAAATCAACAAATGATCTATTAAGCCTGCTGTAGTTGTACTTTGCATCTATAGATTCTTGGTGAGACAAAATTACATGTTAGATCCATCGTCTGCATAGGCTTGACCATGGGGTTGCCCGTACAATGTTTTAATTTTTTTTATGCAACCTTAGCCATGCGCAACTCTTCCATGATGTCTTCATTTGTGGACGAAATTTGTCACTATTAGGGTACTTTTGCTTCCAGTAATTCTTCTTTATGTTCCGCGTTTCTTCATCCCTAGCGGGGTTGGTGTACTTTGTAGTGATAGCTAATTTTGTACCAGCTTGAATCATAACCTGTCTGTTATCTCTTCGCATCTCGTTCCTGATCTTTGTTTGTATGGCCGGCTAATTGGTTAGTCGAGCTCTGTTTGGTATGAGTGAAGGCTACTACGAGAAGTTGATTTAGTCTCTTCAGGTGATTGCTGTCCCTATGTTGATGGGTATGCTCTCTCATGGTGTTCATTTTGTTTGTTGAAGGCTCATAAAATGCCAATTTGTAGTGAATCTGTGTAGGAAGAGCTTCCAGGCCAGACCGCCTTTTCTATGTACACTCTTAAAGAACGCATAATCTTTAACCATGGTCAGAAGTGATGGACCAATCAATCCAGAGAAAAAGGTTCTGGTTCAAGGCAAGGCATTTTGGAATTGAAGTTTCATCCATCACGGTCATATTCTAACAGTTAAAATGCAGACACCAACATATATTACACGATTAATTGCAGATAAAAGAAGTTTGTAGCTCGTCCTCGACTTGACTGCCAAGGATAGCTTATTCGGGCAGGAAAAGTAATAATCCATTAGGAAGCGGGAGTGAAGAGACTGATTAGCCCATTAGAAAGAGGGAGCATCAGGACTCATTTGCTAGTATCGGAGATCGATGGTGCCTCTACCGGCGGTAAGCTTGCTGACAAAAGGAAGTTCCCGTCTTGCAGAAAGTTGCGAAGTCCTCGCAGTTGTTAGAGACGAGGTTGTACTCGCCAAAACCAACTTCCAGCTTTTCTTTTGCAGTCTCAACAACTTCACTAGCTGGTTTCGATTTCTTGATGGTGCAGGTCTGACAGAGGACATGGGAGCTGAGTTGAAGGTCCCGCATGCTCATCCCATAACGATAAACATAGAGGACGTTACTTCCAGAGCGGAAGCAATCGAGGCAGGTTTCGACCACCCCACCATGCATTTTTCTTTTATAGCCACATTTTCTGCAAGCCTTCAAGGGACCTTTGGCTTTTGGGCCTATAAAGTGAACGACTCTGTCAGTCGCCGTGTATATTCCTGCCAAAAAAAGACACATTTGTTGGAGTCTTGAACAAGCAAATTAACCAGGGAAGCGTCTAGGTGAAGGAGAGTGACCATGGTGGCTGTAGAGTTCCGTCTTCGTCCTCCAGGCGTAGATATGATCACCCTCTTTTAGCTGACGAATGTCGAATATTTCATGGTTGATCAATAAACTTGGATGGGCTAGTTCTTGTACGATCATCTCTCCACCTCAATTTCTCTCAAGCAGAAAGGTTAGGATACCGTCTTTTATTATGATGTGCTACTGATTTATGGATTTTTTTTGTTCTCTGATGAAAAATGGAGATTTAAATGACAAGCTTGGAATAGAATTCCATTACAAGACCCGCACTTGAGAAAAAGATAACAAGAACCTCGTACCATTCGGATGAGGATCCTATGCATTGCACAGCACTCTCCTTAACTTGATGAAAATAGGATGAGACTTGGCTATTATTTTCCATCAACTAGCTTTAATGATGCAATTATAAATGATTGAATTGCATAGATGCAATGAATATAGCATTCAATTGACTAAATTCTTTTTCTCAAGGGTTTATTACATTTAACTATAATTTTTAAAACTAGATATTTCAATAAATTTTAAGATCAAGTCAGTTTACTCGGGTTAATACTGAATTTCTCAAAGATTTTTATTGATCATACCAAATTAAATCTTTATCTATTTATAGGTTAATTAGCACTGCACTTTTGAAAAAAAATTAATTTTTTTTTTAAATTAAAAAATTTAGATATTCTTGGATCATTTTCATGTGTTATGATTTTTAATAATAATAAATATTATTTTAATATATTTATAAATAAGAAATAATTTTAAAAATAATAGCTATGAAAATTACAAACAGTCAATTTATAGGAGTAAAATTTTTTATTAGCTTGGGTCTTGAAGTAGTGGATTTAACACAGATACAAGGTTTGAACTTTGAAGGAGATCTCCCCCTCTGTCGTTTCATCAAGAGCCCTTTTTTAAGCTTACCGCAACCTTAAAGCAAAAAACAAGAAAGGAAATAAATAAATAAAATGGCTCCATCCAAGAAAGGAAAAGCGAAGGCAAACTCGGTCTTGTCCACTCGGTCAAAGCCCCCAGCCCCGAGTCCCCAAGACAATTTCCCATCTTGCATCCGTGCAGTCCCTCCTTCCTCCGTTGCCATCACCATCCACGCTAAACCCGGTTCCAAATCGGCCTCCATCACTGGTGGGTCTATAAACATGCAGGACTGTTTTGGTTCTTGTTTAGGTAAAAAAAATCAAAGCTTAAATGTTTTTTTTCTCCTTCCTGATATTGTATATAGATTTGAGTGATGAAGCAGTGGGAGTGCAAATAGATGCACCCGCTAAAGATGGTGAAGCTAATGCTGCACTTCTGGATTTCATTAGCTCTGTAAGTGATTTTTTTTTTGTTATTTCTCTTACGTTAGAAGTTGGTTTTCGTTTTTAAAGTTGTGTGATAGAGGGTTACTGGCTTAATAATAGAGAATTTTATAGGCATGTTTGATGTTAATCAATGTCTACCAATTTTTTTGATGTTTGGTACTTCGCATATGGAGAGAAATATTTGGAGTTGGTACAATTTTGATTGAATTTTCTAGAGGAAAGGAGACTTGTAGCATCAGGGAGGGGGGTGAAAGTGGCCTTTTTTGTGTTTAATTTTTTTTTGGAGAGAAACGGTAGAACGAATTCTTATGGTTCATGAAATAATTAGAGAGGGTTTTATTGTTGTCTATGGGCTTGCATGCTAAAGGAATGGTGAGTCTTTATATGTAGCCTACCAGTATTCTGATGATGGATTTGCTAGATTCAAGACATGCGCAATGAGTTGGAAAACAGAATCAATGTGCTTAATGAGGAGTATTTGGAAGCAGTCAAATAATTATGCTTTTTTTGGGGATCATGGCATGTGTCCTTGAGATTATTGTGGAAGAGTGTTTTGCTGACACTTTGTTAACTTCTACTGGAAGTTTTTATTATGATAGTTTATCTGGCATTTTCCTATTTTCATCAAGTTGGTGTAAATATTTTATGCAAGTTGAGGATTGAGTTAATTTGAACGCATATGGCAATAATAATTTTTTTTATTCCCTTTTTGAAACCATGAATTGCTAGGAACAGTGTGAAACTGAAAGAGGATGAAAGACTAAATGCATTAAGAGAGACGATGTGATTTCATGAGTGATATTATCAATTGGGATCCCTGACTTAGTCCAATAGTAGTAGAAAAACTTCTCTCTTCAATAAGTGTGATTTAGAGCATTTAATCTTCTGGAAAAAAATAATGAGGCTTTTACTGTTCAAATCAGAACTGTAAATACGATTGAGTAACTGAGGAGTTATTTATGAAAATTAACAATTTCTTTTCGTGATATCTTGCATTTATGTAGAGAAGCACTGTTTTAGAACAAAAAAGGTTCACAATTTCTGTTCTCTCATCCAATAGGTGTTGGGGGTGAAGCGGAGGCAGGTATCCATAGGCTCTGGTTCTAAATCGAGGGACAAGGTGGTGATTGTGGAGGAGGTAACTCTACAAAATGTTTTTGATGCTTTGGAGAAAGTGTCCAAATGAGGGACAAGGTGGTGATTGTGGGGGAGGTAACTCTACAAAATGTTTTTGATGCTTTGGAGAAAGTGACCAAATGCTGCTGATTAAAAAGACAACAGAGAGGCTCAGTGGGCTCTCATTAGCAAGAGAGATGATTTACATGATCTTATACTGAACACAAGGTATTTGGATAGGACAACATTCCTAGTCCACGCTGATGTTTAGAATACTTTGGTCTGTAGTATTGTTTCTTCTATCTCACACTGAAACAATAATCTTTTTATTTAAAACTGTAAGTACAGAAGCTGTAGTGTTACTTATGAATGTAATGACTGATGTTCCATGAATATTCAAGTTAGATGCTAATTTATTCATCTTGACCATGTTTCTTTTAGTTCTCATTTTTCCTTATGAATTCTCCCCTCTTTTTTCTAACGGAATTTCACTAAGAGATCATTATAGCAATACTTTTGTGCGACAGGCTTGCTAATACCTAGTGACATGCTGTGGAAACTATCTTATTTTGCCCTCCAGCTTTTGATTCTTCTGGCTGTTTTATGCCATTAATAATGCTAGATTTATGGTTTATGGTCCTCTGATGGTCATGATTTTTGCGTAATTTGCCTGTAAATGAAATTACACTCTTGTGATAAAAGGAATGGAGTGAAAATATTGTGCCCTGAACAAAAGACTAGTATTTGTTTATTGCAGAAGCAAGAGAAGTCTTGGTTCATACTTGGCCAAGAAACCATTTATCTTACTCACTTCTTATAGACATTTTGTCATGCACCAACTGATCTGTTGGTTGTTCTATTCCTCTGGATTATGGGAGGGAGAGGAGGAGACTATGTTCCGCTGTGTAGGAAGATCTGATGAAACTAGTGAAACAAAGGAAGAAAGTTTTCTTCTTAAACAAAAGCATATCTAGTGGAGTAATCCTATTGATTAATAAACATTTATCAGAAGTGGAGTATCTCAATACAAGTTGCTGCAACTCTGAAGAACATATTGCTAGTATTTGTTGAGACTTGAAAATAGCATTACCCATCTAGAAACCTGGCCAAAATATAGGTTTTAGTTTTCCAGCCATAATCCCGACACATGAGACAAGGTGGGAAACAACTTTACAGGCATTAACAGTGGAAGAAAAATCAATAGGAAGCTCCTAAATGCTGCGTAAACATTTAGAGCTCAATACCAAATTACAATTTTATAAAGAAAAGGAATACATGACCTTAAAAATACATTATTTTGCCTGGGAATCCCTTATCCTGAACCACTAAACGCAGCTTATATAGCAGTAAAAAAAGATGAAGGGTTTGGAGGGATTGGGATTTCTACTGTCCCCTCCAACATTAGGAGGACCTTTTTCATTGAAGGACGGAGAGACGGCTCATCAAGGGTGCACCAAAGTCCCACTTTAACCATCCTATCTAATTGTTTCTTTTCGATGTCTTCATCATCCACTAGCTTGTCGATATCACCATCCTGAAAACATTGGTAAACCCAATGTTCGAGAACAGCTTCATCCTCTGGAAGACTCGAATCCACATTCTTTCGACAACATATGATCTCCAACAACATAACTCCAAAGCTATAAACATCTACTTTAACTGTCACCGGCATATTCCGGTGCCATTCCGGTGCCACATACCCCCTTGTCCCTCTAATTCCGGTGAAGGTATTAGTCTGGTCTGACTTCAGCAACTTTGCCAGTCCAAAGTCGGAAACTTTTGGGCACCTGCTTTCATCTATCAGTATATTCTGAGGTTTTATATCACAGTGGATGATCTGAGTCTCGCACTCTTCATGTAGATAGACAATACCCCTAGCAATGTTTCGAGCAATTTCCAACCTTTCATAGAAGCAAGGTCGTTTTTCAAGTGAGAAGAGTATGTCAGCAAGGGAGCCATTGCTCATGTACTCGTATACCAGGAGCCTATGATCTTGATCATGGCAATAGCCGAGCAGACGGACTAGGTTTCTGTGATGTGTTTTCCCAATTACTTTCATCTCATTCTGAAATTCTTTTTCCCCTTCAGCCAAAACTTTTCCCAGTCTCTTCACAGCAACAACCTTCTGAGTACTTGGTATTATCCCTTTATAAACTGTACCAAATGATCCCCTGCCAATTTCTTCCTTGAAATCACCAGTAATATTTTCTAGCTCTGTATAAGTGAAAGCTCGAGGGGCAAATACCTCATTCAATCCAGTACTATCATTACCGGACACCCTTTTATATGCCAATGCCAATACATGATATCTGTAAATGATGATTCCGAAAATCACCACCATAGCAACCCCAAAAGCAACAAATGAACCGCTTATTATTAGGATTGTCCTGCCAGTGCCAGGGTTCTTCTTCTCGATCACAGGCTCTTTTCTGTCCATGGTGTATATGGGTTTACCCACCTTGATGAAAGCCAAGTTCGAGCTTTGTAAGTTTCTCCTCCCAAATCTCAAAGGGAGCCTTTGCTTTCTGCAGTACTGCCCATCAATGAATAATGCTGCTTCACAGTTACAGTCTTCCAAACAGGCTTGCTTACAATCGTCTTTCGCTTTTAATGACAAAACGGAGTATGAATCATCTTCCCATTCAGTAGCAGACAGCTCTTCCATGGTGTTTGTGCTACTTCCATTCATGTCTTTGCAACTTCCAGCATCGAAATCCCTCTCACAGCCAGAAGTCCAATTTCCCTGCTTAACAAACTCAAACCCAGGAAGACATTTACATTCAGCGTCTTCATCATTCATAACACAATATCCATTAAGACCACATGATCCTTTGGGGCTACACTTATCGCTCGTGGATGACCACTCAGCTGACCAATTTCCATTCTGTGTCAGATTTTGTGAATATAATCTTAAAATCCCATCCGCATCAAGTTTCATCATAGTAATTGTTTCTTTCGTGGGGTATCCTCCTGCTGTAATGTTTTTTATGTTGAAACCTGTGTAATTGAGCAGATAGAGATGGCCATCCGGATCAAGATTTAGGGTCACATTATCTCCTGCCCAAGAAGTACCTGTTGAAAAATACGAATATGGAGCTGTATCTGGGGTATTAACAGGATACTGCACAAGGTTGCCATCATTTTGCATCTTGAGTCGGAAAATACCAGTTGAGAGGTCAGTATCTGATACAGGAGAAAACAGCTCTACCCCTGCTTTGAGCTGTTGAGTTGGCAAAAGGGTATCCGTTGGGCTGTCAAAACTCTGCCATATAATCTGGCTATCAGAATTATATAGCATAAAGTTGCCTGAATCAGAAATAGCAGCAAAAGAAGCTGGCTGGAGATTAGAGATCAAAGTCTCCTCCCCTTGTGCTGATTGCAAGACAACCCCGCCATCCCTGGTGAAAAGCAAGGTCGCATTACTGGGGACTGGGTCACCATTCCTTCTAGCAGACCACACAACAGTCTTTTGTGAAATCCCGGATATAAAAACCCCAATAAAAAAGCCTCTGCGTTGTCGGAAAAATCCAAAAGCATAAAGACCAGAAGGTGACAGCCATGAGGAGTTTGCGAGAGGTGTTAGAGAAGATCCCCGGGTTATATTGGTCTGTTTTTGAGCTGAGGCTGTCAAAGATAAAGTGAGAAGAAGCAGAAAAATGATAGAAGCCATGAATAGGGACATAGCTCTTGTTTGGTATGTGAGTGTCAATTTATGGATGGCCGTTGTTCCAGTACTCCACTCTCTTTCTCGGGTTCCAGAAGTCAAGCCAGCCATTTACCATGCTTTCAAAGCCACTGCAGTCAAGTCAATGAAAAAAGTTGGCAATTACCTGGAAGGTCATTTGCTATCCCCCATTTGAAAAGTCCATTTGCTAATTTCCCGGAAATTGTTCTTTGCACTCATTTTCTGCAGCAGATTCTTTGTCATCTGTCAAGTACTATTCAATAGGCTTTGATAACACAATCTTTAGCTTCCTGCAGACAGTCTGATCATCACTAGTTTTGACTAATTATGGGAACTTTCAAGGGGTTTTTTATATATAAAAATTGTATTTGCTTCCCCAAGAATTCATTTTAGCCTGGAGTTTAAGAAAGTTTTTCGTAGATACATTAGTTTGGACATGGATACGGTGCTTAAATCTTGATTAAAGATGGATTTAGTCTCAATATATAAAACCTAGCTAGGTAAATAAATAATCCTGCGATCCTTAAAACCGAAAACTTCAACTCACTGGACCGTTGATTTTATGATCTTTTCCACACGTAGTTTGTAGGGACATGAATTGGATGTATGGGCATCACTTTGCCTTGACACGAGAGCTTGACTGAGCTGTTCAGACAGAGTACAATAAAGACGGTCACGACTGAGTCAAAATATTTTTTTTTTAAAAAAAATTATTTTTAATATATTCACATCAAAATAATTTAAAAATACTAAAAAATAATTTAAAATAAAAAATAAAAATATTTTTTTTCAAAATTATTTTCTAAATGCACTTTCAAATACTTGTTGATTGATGGGGATGTTATACTTGCTATGATATTGATGATAATAACAACTAATAATATTTTACCATGATAGCTTTGTGATTCAAAAATATTTTTTTATTTTATAAGATTAAATGTTTATACTTGACAAGAAAAATGTCTTATGAATTTTCAGACATCCTTTGGAAAGATCAAACGTTTGAATGCCAATCTTAAAATTTCTCCAGTGAACCAACCCTGTGGTTTACTCTATCATTTCTAAAACTGACTCTTATTAATGTGAATGACCGAGTCATTATATATATATCCTAAGAATAATAATTATATAGATTTCCACGCCTGACTCTTAAAATCTTGGTCTTATTGGTTGACTCAGTATCCAATAACGCGGAGTTTGAATCGGTCCGACTTAGCACAGAAATCATCCCCTGACTTCTGTCAAGTCAATTTGGTGGGACCTCGATGCACCGAAAATTGTATTCCAGGCAAGAAATTGCGTTGTGGAATCGGAGAAGAAGGGGCAAAAAAACAAGCAAAGATCCTGGTCTCATCCTGTTCTTCATAGAGACCCACTCCTGAGATGGCACTGCGGAATTAACACAGCTGAAAAGATTTAACAGTGTTCTAGCAGTCATAAATTCAAATGCTAGCCCACCTGATGTCACTTCATCAGCCATTAATTTGCACCATCTAACTATGATCAACTTGCAGTGGCCACGATGATTCGAGGAAGAGATCGGTAAACGGGCATCGGGAGGGTTTGTAGAGGCGCACCGGTAAGAATTACGGGAAAGAAATAGCAGTGGAGAGTCTAGAGAAGTTGGTGGAAGACGGAGAAGGGTAGTTCCGACACGAGGTGAAGATAATTGACAGAAATAACTTCTTACGTTTGACTGTGTTTTGCAAGTGAAGGATCCAATAGGCTCCTTCTGTATGAGTTCATAAAAAATACTTCTTTGAGGAACCTTATCTTCAATGACCAAGAGACAACCAAGTCTGAAGACTTGTAATCTCTTCACATACATTCTTATCTAACAAGCTTGAAACTTGCGAAGATTTATATTATCTTGTATTTACTTTTTATTAAATAAAATAAGAGTTATAAGATTTCAACTCATAATTGTTGTTTAACAAGGTTATGTCAAGAACTATTTTTCTAAAAACTAAAGTTAATAAATAAGATCATACAATATAATTTTATATTATTTTCTAACTTTAGAGGTAGTAAAAGGGGAAGAACGCGAGACCAGGATTATTCATTGTAACATTAAACCTCATAATGTTCTCATGGATGGATCTTGGTCTGCAAAATATCAGATTTTGGACTGTTCAAGCTTTTAAAACCTGACCAAACAAGAACATATAAACGCACCACCAAGAACGTGGCCCGGTGGAGGAGTGCCTCCCAATCGAACTCATGGTTCGAGTCCAGGGAGGTTCTCCTTCCATTCCCGGTCCTTCTCATAGACGTCATCTCGCTGCTTATTCATTCGCAGGATGCTGCGACGAATAGTCAGATGCGTCTGATCCGACATCCGGTCATAAAAACATATAAACGCAATTCCAAGAGACACAGGTCGCTATGAAGCTCCCGAGTGGCACAAAAACAAAACACCCATCACAAGCAAAGCTGATGTCCATAGCTTTAACATCTTATTGCCTGGGATTGTTTGTTGGAGGAAGAGCATGCATGGAGCGATGCTAATGGCGGGTTCACGGGTGCTCTGAAGCTGGAGAGCTGGAGAAAGTGACTGGTGAAGAAGATGGAAGAATTGGAGAAATGGTTAAGATTGGAATGCGGAAGGGGCAAATAGAGAGAGATTTAAGGCCAGCGATGAAGCAAGTGAATTTGATGGTGGATGGGGCTCGAGTCTCACCGCCTCCTCCTCCACCGAATTCCTCTCTAATTTATCGGATCTAATTTTCCTTTCCTTTCCTTTATTTTTTATGGTCCAATCATATTTTCATACTATTTTTATTAAATAAACTTATTTACTCCACATAAATTTGAGAGACTTAAAAATTATATCATAACATATTTGCACCACATCACTATACCTAATTCAAAAGGAAATTAGAAAAAAAAGAGATTAAAGATACTAATTTATTCTGATATATATATATATATATATAGAATTTAAATCAAATAAAATTGCTGTTCGCATTATATTTTCACCACCAGATTCTGATTAGGATTTGAAAACCAATACATTATCTTATCTAAATACCTTCTATTGCAGATTTAAATAGAAACAAATAAACTCAAAACAACCTGTCATTGGAGTCCCTCACTGACCAGTCAGAAAACTCCGCCTCATCAATACACCCCAGCCTCAACCAATAACTGAACTCCATATATTTAATGGTTTCATTGGAAAATCACAGGCAGTAAACCTTAACATAAACAAAAAAAGAAGAAGATATTTTATTTTAATTAGAATTCTTAAATAGATAGGTATAAATACACATCCTTTATCACCTGTCAAGCTTTTGCTAATTTTTTTTACACAGAACATTTTTATTGGAAAAGAGGCTGATTTATTGATTTTTTCATTCAAACAACAATTGTTTGAATTAGGATTAGGTTTTATTATGTTTTAAATATCACCCGGTATAAGAAAAAAAATCCTCTTTTTTTCTTTTGTTGGTTTGCATAAGAGGCAAAAGAGAAGAATTTGGTGTGATTTTAAAATTCAGGTAAAAACCCAGCTCAATTTTGATATATAAATCCGGTCTGTGTTTATTTTTGTGAACATATGTCAATTTATTATGTGTTTTTTTTTATTTGATTTTGGATTTCGGTAATGAATATTTTTAGTATAAAAATCGCGGGCCTTGATTATCTTGTGAGTTCATGTTATCATCTCTGTGCTCATTGTTGAATAGATGTAGGTTTTGATTTGTTTCTATTTTTGATGATTTATGCTTTTATGGAAGGATTAAGGGAGTTTAATTTGGATTTGACGTATCCAATTACCGTTGAGAATTTAATTATGAATGAATGTAGGTTTTAGGATGTTTTTGCTTATTTTATGCTTTAGTATAAGCTTGTTAGAGTTTAATTCGATTTGCTGTCATGAATCACTAATATTGGGAATCTGGGTTTGGTGGCTTTTTTTTTTTGAAACTTTAGATTTTAGAGTTGTTAGCATTGTAGGTTTTGCTGATATGGAAAGTTCAGAAGATGGTGGTTCGCATTCGGAACCTCCTGATCCGGATGTTCTTGAGATCGATCCAACCTCTCGGTACATTCGGGTAATGTTTTGGTTTTCTTATTTTCTTATTCGGATGTATAATAGTCTTATGTTTGTTTTTGTTTTAAATGAGAAGTGACAGAATACTTTTTATTCTTATAGATCTCTTATATTGCTGAAGTCTATATGGTGGCTCACGATTACAATCTGTAGCTTATTAATTTGGATGATCTTTTAGCGTTTATGAAATTGAATGTCTGTGTGGTTTGGTTTCTGTTCCATTGTTTGTTAACCGATAGCATGTTGGGTTTGAACAGTACAAGGAGGTGCTAGGGAAGGGTGCTTTCAAGACAGTGTATCCTTTTATTTTGTTTCAGTGAACTTGTTGCTATTTAATTGATTATTAGTTGATTCTTTTAACATTAACTGATGAAATCTAACTGAGGTGCATTTTAGCAACACTGCTTTTGGAATAACAAAATCTCTTTATGATACAATTTTTTCTCCATCTTTTGATTTGGATTATATCCTTATTGTTTACTACCGGTTTAGCTACAAGGCATTTGATGAAGTTAATGGAATTGAAGTTGCATGGAACCAAGTTAGGATCGATGAGGTGTTGCAGTCGCCTGATGACTTGGAGAGGCTATATTCTGAAATGCATCTCCTGAAAACATTGAAACACGGTAATATTGTAAGGTTTTACAATTCATGGATTGATGATAAAAAGAAGACTGTTAACATTATAACTGAGCTGTTCACTTCGGGTAGCCTGAGACAGTAAGTTTAATTTCTTTCTTAATTATCCATTGAAATCTGATTTCTTTTATTATGGTGATTTTAGCACTATGGCTAGTTGATTTAATTTGTGTTGCAGATACTGTAAGAAACACAGAAAGGTTGACGTGAAGGCTGTGAAGGGTTGGGCAAGACAGATTTTGAATGGTTTGAACTATCTTCACAGTCATGATCCACCAATCATACATCGGGATCTAAAGTGTGACAATATATTTATCAATGGTAATCAAGGAGAAGTTAAAATTGGAGATCTTGGCTTGGCAACGGTCATGGAGCAGGCTAATGCGAAAAGTGTAATAGGTATTTCTTGTCTGTCCCTTGATATTGCTTATCCATGACAGAGATTTGGAGCATCATCATACTTTATCAGATATCCTGATCTAACCAGAATTGTTCTCATTTTGATAGGTCCTTCGGATTTTTTTTCTTTATATCCATAATTGTATCCCTACACCTTTTCCTAATTTGATGTGGACCTATTGAATGGGTTTGTCGATGATTGTTATTAGGAACCCCTGAATTTATGGCACCTGAGCTGTATGATGAGAGCTACAATGAGTTAGCTGATATATATTCCTTTGGAATGTGCATGCTGGAGATGGTCACTTTTGAATATCCTTACAGTGAATGTAGGAACTCAGCTCAGATATATAAGAAAGTTTCATCTGTAAGTGTAGTGGATAACAGACTTTTGTTTCATTTAACTGTAAATCCTGTTTCTTGCAAGGTTTGCCAGTTATCTCATTCCTAAGTTTTTGTAGGGAATAAAGCCTGCTTCCCTATCTAAGGTTAAAGATCCAGATGTAAAACAATTTATTGAAAAGTGTTTACTGCCAGCATCTGAAAGACTGCCGGCAAAGGAGCTTCTGATGGACCCTTTTCTTGATTTGAGTGGATTTGCAAGGAATTCTTCCATGCCTCGTTCTGATATTGCCATGTCGAAGATGACAGCTATTGGAGATCGTTGTTTGGTGTCAGAAGGACCTGCAACTGCACGGAATAAGCCCCCCTCCATGGATTTGAGTCATGATCCTGAGATGCCCACTATCACTTCTTTTAACAATTCTGTTGATGAGGATTCCCATTCTCTATGCTTGGAGGTTCGGAGGGCAAAGCGAGGCAATGTTTTCCTGTTGAGAGGTGAAGGAAATGATGAAAACTCTGTATCGTTAATACTTCGAATGGCTGATCAGAATGGTAAGTATATTCTTACTGTAACTAATTCCCAATCTCATCTTCTGCATTGTTTTTTTCATAATAACAGAACCCAATATTTGTTCCTTAAATACAGGTGCTCGTGTAAGGAATATCCATTTCCTATTCTACCTTGATGGTGACACTGCTCTATCGGTTTCCAGTGAAATGGTTGAGCAATTGGAGCTCGAAGTTGAAAATGTTATATTCATAGCAGAGTTGATTGATTTATTGCTGCTGAAATTAATACCCAATTGGAAACCTGGTGTTAACGTTGAACATCTAGAGCCACCAAGTAGAGATCAAGCCCCTTGGGTCCAGTCGAAGGATTTCCATTCATTGGGGAATGGAAAGATGGCTGTGGCTCCTTTCCAAAATGCTCATGATGCTGCCAATCATTCAGGGTGTTCAAGTCGCCACAACTCTCTTGACGGATCAATTCCAGCAGTAGCGGAAAGCCCCAGTACAGTGAAACTTGATGATTTGATGTCCAATCTTGATGATTTTGATAGCCAGAATCCACCTGCAGCGCAAGATCTGTATTCTGAAATGTCATATGTTTCAGCAAACTCAAGTGAATGCAATGATAGAAAGCTCTCCTTCACTTCGTTCATGTCCACAGAATCAGGACCTGTGGACTTTGATGGGAATGGATTGAGAATCACCCTGCGGGATTTTTTAACTGAAAGGGAAGTCCTTGCATCAACTGATGACAAGGGCAAGTTTTTCGATGCCAGTTGGAATGGCTTCATCTCTTCTGGTTTTGCATCTGGTGTCTCCTCTTCATCATGTAAGGATGACAATGAGGAGCTGAGAAGAGAGCTGGAAAAGATTGAACTTCAGTATCAGGAAGCAATGCAAGAAATATCCACAAGGCGGCATGAGGCTATCCAGGAGACAGCGAAAAGATTGTCTCAGAAGAATGTACAGTCGTTTCACTAGCCTCTACTTCAAGTTTGTTTCAGTTCTTTCAATCTTTGTCGGAAGTTCATTTACTTTCTTTCGGAGGAGAAAATCAAGTGTAAATGGAACATCTTTTTCCTTCTCTTTTTTTTTTCCCACACTGGAGGTCAATAGTCAGGTCAACTCCATTTCCATTTTCACCCCTCGAGCATATTTAAAGAGGTCAAGGTGAATGGATTGATAAAACATTATTGCATAGCAATTTTTAATGCAAAACACGCTTCTTTTATGTTGTACATTAGCAAGCCAGGTTAGTCAAGGAATCCAGGACGAGCATCCATTTTTTATGTTTTTACAAAGAATTCTATTGAGTTTGACTGGTAATCGAAGTTATTTTGTTAGGTCAATTAAATCTGATTGAGTATTAAATTGATTTTTAAAAAAAAATAATTTAATTTGAGTTTGACCTGGTTAACTGAATATAAATTATTTTTGTTAAGTCATTTAAATTTGATTGAGTATTCAAATTTTTTAAAAAATAATAATTTAAGTTTCAAGTATATTATTTAGATCATTTATTTAAATTTTAATCCACAAATCACTCACAAAATATCATTGAAAACGATTTTAATAGATCTGAAATCTAACTAACATATGAAACGGAAAGAAAAAGAAAAACTTTGAGAATACAAAAAAAAAAACAGAGACAAAAGGAAGTTGAACCTTAGAGGTTCATAACGAAACCACTAGTTGTACACTAAGTTGAAGATTAAAGAAAGGTTTTCTTCGGGAGGCATAGACGTAACGGCTTTCTTTTGTAGGGGGGTGATAGCTTGAAGGACAGGATTTGGCGAGGGATTGCTTATCTGAGACTGATACAGAAAAGGGGATGATCACTTGTCCGATTGTAGATCTAATGCATCCTGCTCCCAAGAAATTAGCAAATCCAGCTCTGCATGATCATAATATTTGGCTGGTGCTGAAGTGTTGAATGATGATTTGCCACTGATTTCACTCAGTCCCGTAAAAATCCTCCTAAAACGAAGTCAGCTCATGCAGAAACACAATAATTCTTCTTCGCCAACAGAAGCTTCTTCAAAATGTTTTTCCAAAACAGATAATGATCGGCAGACAAATCGTGGTCGTAAAGGTATTTGAGCAATCCTTTCAGGTGATGAAGATGAAGGGCATGATGGGGGTAGACTACTCCAGAGAAAGGCTCAACAGATGCCCAGTGGAGGATGTTGCTGCTCCTAATGGATGTGGGTTTTCATGATTTTTTTTGTTTAAATCAGGGATGATTAGCTTATTCAGAGCTCAAATTCCATTTCTATAATTACTGAGGTATTTCTTCTTCAATGGCAGTTAAGTGGCCAAGCAAACCAGCTATTTCTGCGTATTGATTTCAGGTGCACAAACAGATAGCTCAAAAGCTGAAGTATATTGTTTCCCTTGTCTAGTAGGTTGCTAATTGAGTTACACTTACTTTGTCAGTGTTTATCAACAGTTTCTTCCAAATGTGCCACCAGTTCCTGGAATTGCAATAACAATGAATGGAGAAAACTCAAACCAAAAGAGTGCAGTTAAATACAAATTATTAAACATATAATCAATTTGATGTACCATTGGAGGATTTCTATCCTTATTGATGATAACAATCTAAGTAGCAGAAAGATAGCATTCTGTAAAAAGGAATTGATGGGTTATCAAGCAAAACGTTTAGACATTGGTCTGACATCTTGAGACTTCGGTGCACCCTTTGAACTTGGTTTATCATCATCACTGAGCTGGTAAATATTTTATGCTCCAACCATATTTAAAAAATGGTATTTTAATATGTTACACGTTAAGAAAATGGTATTTTATAGCACTGTACAGCTTGAATATAGAGCATTGTCCTGTCACTACAAGAACAGTTCAAAAGCAGGATCAGTCCTGGCACAACTATCTATAGGTACCCTTTAATTGGCTTATGTAGTGAATAATATTATTTGGTCTAGTTCTTATCTGTTGCTTACTGGATTCTTGCTTGAACAATACTATAACCCTATATCTGGAAACGCTATCGTTAATCTGCTGGTCAAACTTGCCATCTTGCAGAGGACAAAATATTCTGAAGTGTTTTTCATCTACATATCCCTGCTGTGCTATAAGTGTGACTCGGCTTCTGAATAAGGACTCTCACTCTTGAATTTTGCTTGTTTGTAGTTTTGCAGCACTGAATTCTAGTGGAATTTAGCTAACCAGGCCTGTTGTCTCTGCCAAAACCTCATGTTTTATACTAGGGAGCACTGGCATAGGAACAGTGAGTAACAGCTGACATTCTGTGGAACTTTTGGTTGTAGTTCCTGTTTTCTCTATTACTTAATGTTAATCGTTACTTGTAGGATGATTGGACACTACAATTAACTGCGTCATTGTTCGAGGGGTCACAGGACACTGTTACACTTGACCTGTCATATTTTGGACTAATACCTGCATGAATTAGAATATTCGTAATAGTTGTATAGAATAATATAAATTATATTTTGGAGTCTTACATAATAGTTTAAGTTTTTAGATGGGATGATTACTTAGCATGATATCAGAGACTTGTTGACCTAACGGTCACAAATTTGAATCTCGTCACCTTCATTCTATTTGATAAAAACCAAACACGAGATAGTAGGGGTCTGTGGGTGAGTTTCAAGCTCAAAAAATTTTCACCTGATAGAATATGTTAAGAAATAATATAAAATATATTGTCTGACCTAATATAATAACTTAAGTTTTTAGATTGGATGATTTTTTAGCACTATGCTCTCCTTCGTGGCATATTTTGCATGGTGTTAGAAAAGGGATGTAAGAATTACAGATGTTGTTATCATCCTGGCCTTTTCTAAGCACAAAAGTAAATTTAAGAATAGCATGGATTCTTACCTACTGCACAATATAAACACTGTCTTAACATTACTTAAGAGCGTTTTGATGTGGAGCACTGAGATATGTTTTCAATTCTAGTTTAGGAGAGATGCGCGGCTATGAGTTAGGCATTGCATCAGCCATGGATGATGATGGACTGGGCTTTGTGAGAGGCTCAGGGCACTCTAACAGAAACTATTGTTTAGCCTTTCGTTTCATGTGATCGCATTATCTTTTATTTTGGTTGGTTTGTGTATATATTGGTTAATTTTATAAATTCTGAAAATAATGATCAAATAAATCTTCAATAACTCTTAAGTTTATGAAACTTGAATTAATGATTTTTATAGAGCAAACTTAGGATCTGACCAGTCGAGTTGCACCCTATGGTTCATTGTTGTGTATCTTAGAAGCAAGGAAAGTTGGTATCTTGTGATAATTGTATATTTGCATGTTTTGATTCTTAAATTATACTCTTGTTGATGAACAGGAAACATGTCGAGCTGTCCGAGTTAATGGAGTACTTACAAGTAAGATCTGTACGCCTGGAGTAGAAATGAGATAGATTTGGGGAAATTATATATTTACTGAATGTGTTTTCGAAATTGGGCACATTAGAATTTGGTTTTTAATTAATATACAAACATTTCCAATTTTATTTCTTTGTAACTACGCATGATCCTGAGAGTGCTAGCCTGGTGCTTGTTAGCCTGTACAATCTTAGATAACATTTCGTTGCTATCTCGATTTTTTTTTAAAAAAAAGTTAAAATATATTTCATGTATCAAAAATATAACAATTTACTCTAAAATTATCATGCCATAATCTTTTGGATACAAATTTCCATCCCATGCATTAACTCCCTCGTAAAGCTGTAAATAACTTATCTCCAAAAGGTTGGCATATTCTTAATCATCTCCCATTTATGAACCAAATTAGAGAACGACAAGGATGATCATCGATCTCTGGTTAAAAAAAACCTTAAACCTTGAGACGGTCAATGAAAAGCAAGCATCCGCATCGAAATCTTAATTTATGGGAAATGGGGGCACAAAGAAAATAAAATTTGTAATATAATGTGTTTGGTGCATGTTACTAGTCGTAGATTAAGGCAGAATGTCGGTTACAATTTAAATTGCAATCTGTCCTGTGTTATATATATATATATATTCCTGATAGGTCAAATGATGAAGGACACGTTTGGTTGTGTAATAATTGAATTGAGCTCTTGTCATTGAACAGGGAACATGTCGAGTATAAAATACAAAAGAGGATTCTAATCCTTTGTATAAAACAAAGGCTTGAGTATTAAAGATGGGTGATCCTCATTAATCATGTTTGGGATCATATATGGTCAACTAATGCTATTTAATTGTGTGAACTGAATTCTTAAGCTCAATTTCTTTCACATGATTTTTATCATTGCATGTATTTTTATTTTATTTTATTGAAATATTTTAAGCAATAACCCCATCACCATTAAGAATTGTGCTGTGAATTAAAAAAACACTAAAATAAATAAATGTTTTTTTCTTCAAAAACGCATCTAAAATATAAAAAACATACAAACTCTTCGAAATCCAACCTCAAGAAGTCTTTAACTTAGTTGATAAAGCAGTGCACATACATCCATGGCATTGACAAGATTTGGTTCACTCATATATAGACAATTAACCTGGTTTAATCATTCCTTAGGTTACTAGTTCATCTTGCAAGCCAAGATTTACAGGAATTCTTCAAATATCCCTACAACTTTCTTGACATATTTTTCTTTCCCTCTTGGTGTGGAATGAATCCCAAGAAAAAATTAGGGAAAATGGGATTGGGATATCCATATCGGCCTTAAAAATGAGGCAATTCTGGGAATTGATAAGGACGAATGTGTAAGCAATCATTTTGTCAGATATTATATATAAGATTACGTGCTTTACACCACAATATTCCAGGTCTTAATCAAATTATTTAATAGATTAAGAAATCAAAAGAGCTAACAAAGAATACTATTGTTTCTTTGGTATTTTAATTGAATTGAACCATTGCCTTAGAACAGGAGACATGTTGACTGGTCAATTCAAAGAAAATCCAAGCAGAAAGGTAACCCCTTTTGTTCATATTATATATATATATATATTTAAAAATATAGTACGGTGCTTCAAATATTTTTATATTCCATTAGTTTTTTCAATGAAATCTAGAGAAAGATATCACAGCCATGATGATTAAAGAGTTGCCTAAAATCAACCAGGAGAAGGGTCACACTCAATGTGATGGGCTCTCTGGGCATATTGGAACATAGAAAGAATCAGAAATAAGACTACAAAACAACTTTTATTGGTAAATGTATTCCTATCAAAACCCTATTCTTGGAAGATTTGGGAAGGTGGAGGAGCTATAGCAAGTCTGAAAAGGAGAGGAGAGCTAACTTTAATTATGTATGTTTGTAGCCTAAACCTATTTGATTTTGAAGGGGAAATTAAAATGGGATATTTTTTAGAAAATAGAATTGATGAGATAATATTAGATGGTGCAAGGAATCCTTTTCGATTTTAATTTTTTTCAATGAACAATCCATGGTAATAATTATAAAAAAAATAAAATCGATGGAAAAATCAAATAATGAAGCATGCAAGTAGAGCCAATCCCACAAAGATCACTCATACCTCACAAGTCTTATCCTTCTTTTACATTTTAGCATCATGATTTCGAATCATGTACACTCGTCAATTCTCAGTTTCAATAATTTATATATCGAAATCCCACATTAGAACGTCCTGGCTGTAAACCAACAATACTTCACGATCTCATTTTCATTTCATGAATTGTCATTCGAAATAATTAGACAGTATCCCATTATTGTAATTTCCTCTATGTATATAGTACTGCAAAATTATTATAAGATCACTAATTTCTAATTCATATAATACTTCAAAGCATGTGTATTTTATAAATAAATCAGTGGTATATACATAAAAAGTACCCACTTTATACATCATGCAATCACTCATGCACGTCTAATAAATAATTATGAAAATGCATCCATTTTCTCTGCGTTCAAATGATTTACCATACTATCATGAAAAAGAAATTACAAAAAAACAAAACATCCGCCCTCTCTCTCTCTATTCAAGTGTACAGTCGATTGCACTGCCATTTACATCTTTATCTTGTGCTATATATATATATATATAATCAAGAATTTCTAAAAAACTGATTGGATATTTGCCTATTTATTATATAAAGACGAATCATTGACTCTTGCAATCACGTATGTGTAATTGTATGTACGCCCATTTTTCATGTTCAGGATTTCAAAAAAAAAAAAATCTCGAGTAGGTATCACATTTTGATCATTTTCGGTTTCCAAAGTGAAGCAATGAAGTTTATAGCAAGAAAATAGGTCGGTATTTTTGCCGAAAGAAAGTAGAATAAAAAATCCAAAACATATAGAACTTAATTATCGTTGAAAGGCAAAGGAACTGAATATTTTTATCAGAAGCTGCTATGGACCCTGATTAAAGTAAACAAAATTACTGTAATCATGGTAGTTTAATTGAGTTTGTAAGATCAAATGGGCCTCCCTTTAAGTTTTTGCAATGGATTAACGAAATGCATAATCACCCCCACAGCATTCGACATTACATCATCTTCGTAAAGTTCTTGAGAGAGATGAAAGCTGAGACTTTTTGACATGAAGTGGCAGAAAATGCCCATCATTTGCCATCTTTAAGCGACAAAACGTGGTAAAAGCAAGCGTCTTAGGTTCTGCGATGGAGGATAATGATTAGCATGATTTCTTGCGACACATTATTCATGGGGGTTCTTCTAGTCCATTTTTTAAGTTGTTCATGGGCCACAATATGTTGTTTTGGTGCATTGCGCACCACTGTTCTTCTAACTCTTTTGTTTATTTGGGAAACTTGTTGGGTTCTTTTAAATTACTTTCTCCCATGAAACAGGGAAGATAATTGAGTACTATTCAAGCTATAGTCAAAGAAGTTTTAAAAACTTTAAGAAACATTGAAAAAAATATTGGTTTAAAGAGCATGTGAAATAGTTTGATATCTGCATAACAGGTATCGAGTTCGAGTCAGGATGTGCATCTTTTGTAAAATACTTGAACAATCATAGTTTTAATTGCTTATCTGAACCCACAAAATATACTTTCTAGATAGTGAAATTTCCTCGAATACAAAAAGACAATTGAGAAAAATATTGATTTCAAGGTCCCTACAAATTAATTTCCCATCAAGCTCATGAACTATAAGTGAAAATGCATGCTGAGAGTTTCTCATTATTCACGAAATGGCTATCAAGTCGTGAGCGCGTTTCTTATTTTACTGGTAAGATTATCAGTCACTAATCAAAATATCCAGTCATCGAGTTGTTATTTATCAAAAATAACATGAAAAATTGAGATCTAGTTGAGAAATGATTTGATTTATCTAGTTGAGACGCAAATAAGAGCTAAATTGCCATCAAAAGAAGAGTTTAGGATCTACTATGTCACGTCTCAAATTGGATCAAATCCGGAACAGCTTGCACAATGCAAGAGGCTTCATACAACTCACCTATAATAAAGCCAGCGGTAATTAGGTTTGATTACATTAAATCATTCTCCACGAATAAATGTCCTCTCATTATTCCAAAATTCAATTTTTGTGGAATCCCATCGAGTTGTGAATAATAACCAAACAAGTGGATCCATCAAGACCCCCTCTCCTGTTGTCATGATCAAAGGGGAAAGCATCGAGTTGATGGAGGCTTTCCGAGTCCTTAGCTATTTGTTATGATAACATGTTATGATAAATGCCAGAAATACAGGGAAAAAACCCATAATTTCGCTACTCGATTCACTCTATCCATGAAAAACAAATGGATGGACACTACCATAAAGTCCACTTCTCTCATCATTGCTTGAAAATTGATGACAAATACAAGCGAATACACACACACATCATGGATATACGCGTGCACATCAATAATTTGCACGTCGTGTTGTCAAAACAGGAAGATTTGATGGAGTGGATTGTATATTATATAATGGTAGAATTCATGTAGTTCTGTAACTAGGTGTAGGAGACAAGTAGGCATTGAGTTATACGTACGTATCAAATCAAGAAAAGTAAAGACTATTTCTTCCCGAAAAATAAGAGAAAGTACAAATTAGCCAACTGCCTCCCATGCCTCGTGTGATTTCCCCTGCCTAATATTCAGAAGTGATCAAGGTTTGTTGAAGAAAATATCACGATGAGGTCTCCCATTACGCTTTCTGCTGTACCAGTAGTTTTGCTGAAATCAAGAGAGTGTTAAGAAACCTAAGGATCCAAGACCTAAACCCTACCCGGGTTGAGTATACTTGTCTATACCAAGTTCAATTATGAGACTTTTCCTATCAAATATCGGAAAGACAAACCTTGAAGAAGCACAGATCTAATGGAAGTTTGGTGGTGGAATTAGAATTATAGCCTTCTAATGTTATTAAAAGCCACTAATCTGTATTGTTGAATTCATATATAGACGTAAACACAAGTTAAAAGGGGAAACATAACTTATATATACGTCCACATAAATTCATACACATAAACGTGTGTCTGCAGCTCAAAAATATATGCATTTTGCAAGGAAGAGGGAGCTTTTCCTCATCGACTCCTGAAATTTTGCATGTAATATATTTTTTTTATAAGTGATTAAACCCTCAACAAACGGAAAATATATATAAACAACAAAAAAGAGTCTATAATTAGACTTCTGTCATCAAGCTAGCACTGATTTTGTCTACATTTGATACACACCAAAATTACCAACCAGTTCTCCTTGGGAGTAAAGGAGAAACAATACATAATTAATCATTACATTTTCTTTCAACAAACCTCTCCAATTAAAGAAAAAGAAGAAGAATTATGCTACCCAGCAACCCCATATACAGTACCCACCAACTCCTCCGTGTTTTCAAGAAAAATAAAACAAAAAGTCACCTTTTCTTCAAGAACTCCATTTAATCTTCATGGTGATCTCGAACTCTGTAAGCCAATGTCATTGTGTCTCCTTGAAGGCCCAGAAGTGGGTATAGGTAAATGTCTTGGCAAGAAATTGAGGAAATGGCCTTCCTCCTGAGTCTTTGTCTTGAAGTTCAAGACATTGGTGGATCTTGAGCCGTGAGAATAACCAAAAAAGAAAACGAAGAACAGGAAGAAGAGACAGAGAATCAGCGTTAGAGGTCTTCTACATGCAACCATCATGCAAAGCTACAAGTGATCAGAAGGACAGAAAGAAAACGATGGAGAAGGTCACAAGGAGGCTTGTTTTTTAGGGTTCAACTTCGATGATGAGCAGAAGGAGTTTAGAGCGAGAAACATGAGCGACTCAATGAAGAATCGTCTGTGTTGTCAGATTGAGACGTTGGCTAGGGGGCCGGGTTATGTGTGCTTGCGTGTGGAGTGTTGAGAGAGAGGGAGAGATGGTTTTAAAAGAGAGAAAGTTGAGGAAAGGCAAAGGCTGGATAGAGTTAAAGCTTTAGAATTGGTCCTGGTGGGTAGGGGTGTAAATGAGAAAAAAGGGTTTTCCTTTTGTGATCGAATGCCAACAAATGGAAGGAGGGGAGGAGGGGAGATTGTAAAGTTAGGGGAAGGTTTTGTAGGGTCATCTTTTCTTGAGTAGGGTCCCACAAGCTATAAATGGCCGACTGGAAGCTGGAATAGCACCTGTAGTTTTATGTCCATGAAACAGCAAAACCTGTCCCTTGCTTGTCACCCCTCCCCTACGTTTGTAGGGCTTGAGCATTTCTTCTATTTAATCCTAATAATGCAACATGGATGTATATATAAAGGTTTTTTGGCTTTAGAGTATATTTCAAAGACATCACTTTCTTGGATAAATATTCTACTACTTTTATTATATATATATATAAAAAAAAGAAGGGGGCTCTGTGTTTTCTATGTCATGTGAATAGAAACACTATTGATTGTTTTATCCTTGGCTACACTTAACAATTACTTTGGTGGAGGGGTAAAATATTTTTGTCCCAAAGGATTCAGATGTTATTTATCAATTTATCGGGACAATTTAATCATTCATTATTTTTTATATGTAAAGTAAAAGTATTTTATTTCATTGCCCTTAAAAATTAAAAGAAATGCATTTCTTTTAGGAGCTAAAATATTTAACCTTATAAAGAGTGGGTTTGGTGTTTTTTAAATTCTTTTAGAAATTGTTCTTTCTTTATTTCCATCACTTAATATTGATTTACTGGGTCTTGAGCTTTATGATTTGTTATTTTATCTCTATCTCATATTTCAAGTAGCAAGTTAGCTAATTTAATCTGGATTGATTTTGTTTTTAAAAAAATATTTTTTAATTTTAACTTTTATCATTAAAATATTGACCTTGCAGCGTTGTTATTTTTTTTTTATGTGGGGTTATCTCAAATGCGGAGCAATCAAGTTAACACTTGTTGGCTCGAGTTTTTCTTTTTTCTTACAAGTTCCTTTTTGAAAATTTAATTTTTAAATCTAAATCTCGTATTGCATTTAAATTTAATGTGACTTGATTCAGGTTTTTTTCTTCCATGTATCATTTGATACTTAGTTATTAGATTTTAAGCTGTGATTATTTTTTCTATTGTTTTTGCAGGGCTATTATAATCTTAAAGCTCAAGTTAACCTCCACTAATTCTATTGTTTTATAAACATCTTTACTTATTTTATTTAAGAAATTAATTCTAACCGGCAGAGTAGCAGGAATCACTAGCACGAATCGCATCTAGCGTTAACTAAATGATAAGTTTTTGATGTATAAATCTGGGACGGGTATTGGTGATTTGATGATTCAGTAATATTGACTCAGAAAAGCTAATCAGTGGATCATTAGAATCATGGTCACTGTAGATGACCTGAGATTGATTAATCCAGGTTAATTAAGTGTAGGGAATTGTCAAACAAACTTGATCAAAATCTCAAACATGCAATCAAGTGGACCACGTATATCCTTTTCTTCTTGTATAAGCCAAGAACTTTGACATTAATGGAGATTTGTCTGCAAATGGAGAGAGCGAATGGATGGCTCTGGCTGGAATCCAAAATGTGAAGCTTCACTTGATTACCATTTTTGAGAGCACAAGCTTTAACATGACTGAAACATCAAATCACAGGGACCTTCACTCTCGAGAAAATCCGTATATAATTGATAGTATTTTATTTCTTTCCTTCTGCCCTGCCCATATTCCTCCATTAAAGGCGACGGGACAGTGTGTCATTGTGCACGAACAGTAAGTGAACAAAAATCAGTGCCTTTTCACTTACAGTATTTCGGACAACCTCTCCAATCTCCCTCACTGTTCTAGCTTTTAAAGCTACCAGTCTTCGGATTTGTTTTTTTATTTTGTTTTTAAAATGTTTTTTTTAAATGATATTTTTTGATTATTTTCATGGAGTTTTGTAAAAAATAATTATTAAAAAATAAAATAAAAATATTATGTTAATATATTTTAAAATAAAAAATATTTTAAAAAATAAAACAAATACAGTCTCAAAACATACAATTCAAGGGATGTGGTTTTCAAGGAACAGAGTCAAGAGATCCATTCATGTTCACGGTCGTGTCTGCTGCCGCAATCGATGTGAGATTACGTAGAATTGTCCTCTGTGAAGCGATAAGAGAGTTGCAATGTCCTCTGTAAAACAAACAAACGAATGCTAGGCAACAAAATTCTAGTACAATCTTATTTCGATTGCTAGTTCCATACTAAGTTAGTTTTTAATGCTCTTATAATGATTGTTTTCCAAATGTTTGATCCCTCTCAAGCACTCGTTTAAAAGAAATCAGTTGAGATGATAGGTTACGCTCGCAAACAAGCTCTTTTAAACCGTTCGGATAGGTTTGCAGTTCACACATATCTCGATTAATCCCACAGAATTAAGAACAATCCAATCTAATCTTTTCAACAGGGAATAGCTATCTGCCTAGCTTAATTACTAAAACCTCCAAGTCTTTTCTAATCTAAAAACGGAGATATCATGATTCTAGTTTTATCCTGAATGACTCGTGAATTCCTAACTTTCAAGAGTTAAGATCACACGATTGTCTGTGCTATGGACGAGACTCTCACTCTGCATCTAGCCGGACCATCAAATGAATAGTTCCTGCTGCAGCCTCGAGGAACAAGAAAATTTAATGTGTGTTTTAGGTCTTGGTGGACCATGCCTGTGTCTGGACCGACCGTACCAAAACCTATGAGGCTCAATAAATTCTCCATGTTTTTGCTGGTCCAAATTCATCTCTTCTACAGGACCTGGTCTTCGTCATTCTCCAACCCAATCCTAACCGCCTCATAAATGCGAGTTGATGTTAGCTACTGTAGTGTTCTAAGGCAGCACTCTTCTAATCCCAATATCGATTTTGATCTTATTTCTTAATGCTGACGCTTCACTCGGAAAGGAAACATTCGTGCCCTAGAAATAAAAAGGCACGAAACCATCTGTGGGAAGCCATTTGAATTATTAGCGCATGCCCACATGTGTTTATGCATTTGAATTTGATTTGTATGGTAAAAAAAAAAAAAGATTGCTATGTGGAAACTACACAATCGATCCCATTCGCAGATTAAAAGGGGGCAATAGCGGTGGTGGAGGAGTCATCAAGTGGTTCTTGGGATTGATCCAAATTCACTCGAGGTAACGTTATACACAATTGGGGGGCTCCATGGAGTGCTAAAAGCTGGACAAGGTTTGGTAAAAATCCTAGATTTAACAAAAGTGTTGCTTGAATTTGCATGGATAAAATATGATTAATTTATATAAACTATAGCTTCAAACAGCTTTCTTCGGAATGAAAGTTAAAAAATAATAGAAGAATATTTTAAAAATATCACACAACAACTAGATTTTTCAAGCTCAAGTGATAAAAAATACAGATTCTAGAAAGCAAATTCACCTGGAATTCGATGGCAAAGGATGAACGGGTTCCCCGAGTGAACAGAGACATGCCATTGTTTTATCCATGGAATGGAATACTGGTTGGTTCTTAAACTAAAGGGACCTAGCTACAGATTCTAAAACAAGCTGGACAATTTAGGAATTGCAGTCGAACATCGTGCTTTTTTTATTCATAGAACACATTAATGAACGCAGCAAAGTCGTAAAAAGGATAGCGCAGAGGACTGCATCGCATTTTTTTATGCATTAATATAATCTTCTAAGATTGCCCCCACTGATTTGATCGTGCATGGGGTGTTGACCCCCCTCGCTATTTCATGTGGGGGTAGAAGCTTTTTCATCACACGATTTTTTTTATTCTCTCGGAGCTTTGTGATATGTAAATCTAGCTGGCTTTTATGTTCTTGGAGATAGATTAGCCACCCCCATCTAGGTAATCCATGTTTCTACCTTGCTAAAAAAAACGAAATGTATAAACCCTAACGGGGTTCGGTAGAGCACGTCAGGAAGGACATGGGGTTCGAGTTCTTCCCGAGCGATTTCTTTTATTTTTTTCAAATGAAAGGCCAGTGGTTCTTTCTTTCACTGGCCCGAGCGCAGCTGCTGCAGCCCTGCACTTAAGGAACCGATTTCAATGCAGAGAAATCACGACTGTTGACTGGACGAAGACTAAATATGTTTTTATTTAATTTTATTATTTCTCTTTATTGCAAAACTGGTCTTAGAGAGGTGACGTGAGTTGATGGAAGTGGGAGGCGGAGATGACCCTCAGTTGACAAGGCCATGGGCCTAATTCTTAATTGCTCCGGCCCATCTCATTGAACGATAAGCCTTTTACAAACATGCCCTATCTCCTAGTCTGTGTGCATCAATGGCCCAAGCATTTCACATGCTATTTATAATTATATAAAATAAATACCCCGCACCCATGTTCGAAACTTATTTTTACTTAATTTTATATTAGTTAAAATAAATACTTATTAAAAGCATGATTGTTTAGATTTTCATACCCTGTTGTTTCTCTCTGCTTCTTGTAATATTTAAATATTACAACAAATTATTAAAAAAAACCTAGAAATAACCTATGCACATTGCAATATTATTAAAAAAAATGAATAAATTAAGAACAATAATGGAGTATAAAATCTTGGCATGATAATGGTGGTGGCAAGATATGGTTGGTCAAACTCGAACTGTTCATCTCCCCGTGAAAAACGCACACGTTTTGTTCAAATTATTCGGTGATGAATAGTAGTAGAAATAGAGATCCTTGCATGGAATCCTCTTCAATTTGACTTTTGTGTGTGTAAAGTAAATCCAAATATATGGAAGTTGGACCAGCCTTACTTTCACCACTGAAAACCATGTCCACTACCAGCTCATTAATCAGTGACATAAGAGCATCTTCATTCGAAAAAAGTATTTAAAGAAATCAATAACTATTTATTAATAATAAATATGCAAAAATAGCTCTTCTATCTCTTCAATACAGCTCTCTCTTTGAAGTTATAAAAATAAAAAGTTATAAAAATAAAAGATAAAAGATAAATCATTTCTGTCATTTCCCTTTGACTTTTCTTTTATCTCCCCAATTGAAATTGCTTAAAAAAACACCCAAGAGATGTAGCATCGTTCACGATTACCCTAGTTTCCCCCACCAAGTTTCTTCATGATCTTGCTCGAGAACAACAAATTTATTTGGAGATTGTTTTCTATAACCCGAATTTCAAAAGGAGAGATGCAGTGAGTGTAAAGAGATTGTGTTGACTAATTGTACACCAGTACTGTTCGAAATGGATGAGGAATCGAATCGTTATACAAATTTGTGGCCTCGGAATATTGTCTCTCGAACCGTTCATTTTCCCTTTCTACACATCTTGCTCTGCACTTTCTTCCCCGGGCTTGAATTCTTATTTCCCACTATTTAATGCAACAATCCTTCGTAAATTAATCATCTCTATCGCTTATAAGATTATTCTAATATCTTTCATTAGAAAGAACATAAAACTCTTTGTTAAACTTTCATGTCGTGGTTGGATTTTGATTTTATTTCTTTTATAAATTAAAATCCCAGTGATTCTTCTGGTCTGGTCAAAAGTTTACCGTCTATGCCGTGCGTGGAGGGATTCTTGAATCTATATTCTCCAGCCTGACTCTGGACTCCATCCTATCAGTCGCCATGTCCGGATTTATCTAGTATCTATTTGGGAGTATGATTAAAGTTGTTTTTAAAAATTATATCTAATATTAGCACATAAAAATAATATAAAATATAAAAAATTTTAAATTTTAAAATACAAAATAAAAATAAAAAAATTAATTTAAAAAAAAGACTTCTAAAATACAGTGACAATACGGATCCTTTGCAGGCAATCAACGGCAAGGAAAACATTGAAATTGACGTGCATGCCAGCTCTTAGATCGAGTGAGAGCAGGTGGGGAGATTTTTCCAAATTTTGACTTTGAAATGGTAAGCAAATTTTGCCGTATGGAACAGATATATCCACCAAATTGGGCAACTTGGTGGTGGGATTAAACAAAAGGCGACCAGGTTAGGTTTGGTCAAAGGGGCGACTGCTTAGAATAAGAGAGCCATTGCCCTGGAAGATTATTAGTTTCAAGTCCACTAAGCCGCATGAATATCTTGTCTTTTGTCATGCAATCTACGTACTTTGACATGGCTACACAGCCTCGTGATTTGATCACGCGCGTCTTTTTTATTATTATATTTTAAAATATAAGGAAAACCAAGATGTCTTGGAGAAAAAACAAAATATTAGAAAGTGCAAATGGGAACACCTCTCATTGGAAGCATGGGATAATTTGCATTTTAATCTTTTTTATTTTCAAAATATCACAATCCCTTTAAAATCTGGTTATCATGGACGTATAAATGGAATCCTACGCCAATTCAGTGATATCATGGACGTGTACAAAATCAATCGAAGCCATCCCTATCAGGCACTTATGAGATCATCTTCTTGGCATGAAAACTTTCATCCGTAGTGGAAATCAAAAGTTGATTGTCCCATCTGCAAATTGTGCATGATTATCGTGTGCACGCCCCGGGTTGATGCAATAATCACAATCAATCCGAGAATTTCTTTAAAGCTCCGAGTGAAAAATGAAGGCACTTTTCGTCTTACCAAGGTGCTCGGTGAAAAAGAAAATATTTCTAAACTTTCTCGACAAAAGAAAAATGTTAGCTGTGGATGACACTTTCGGTGCTATTGCTAATGGCAATGATGCCCCTTTCCTAGAGGTAAATTATGAGCTCCCAGCCCGAGGTTGCCAATCGCCACTGCACACGGACATGTTTGATGAGCTGCAGAGAAAAGAAAAGAAAAATATTTTAAATATTGTTTTATATATATATATATATATATGTTATTCTCTGTTTTTTCCCAGCTTTGATACTCCTACAGTATTTTTTAAAAAACAAAGAAAAAAAAACCAAGTAAAAGTTCCGTTCCACGAATCATATCTTCCCTTGGTCTCCTCAACGTCGAAATGATGCAATCGGACCGACCAAACCTAACCCACAGTGGACCTAACTGGGCCCTCACCACCCCACGTTCTCCTCCTCATCAGACTCGTCTATCTATCTTCATGGAACCCTCCTTCCACCACCTCCCCACGTGTACCTTCTACCTTCTCCTTTCATGTGAACCGTCCATCCTATCCCGTCATCAAAGCTCCTGGTCTATAATTCAGTTCGCGTGTCACAATAATTTGATTGAGCGGTAAAACAGAGTTTGCTCTGTTTTTTTTTAATATATATATAGGAGTGTGCAATCGATTTCTTTCGATCAGTTTGATTTTATTAATTTATTTATTCAAAATAATTTGGCTGACTTTCCTTCCATGCTAATATTAGATAACTCTATTTCACACATATAATAAAGATAAAAAATTAAAATATTTTCATAAAATAAAGTTAATCGATCATAGATATATTATCTTTTACGATATCCATGATGACACTCCATTGTATACACACACACGAACTCAAGTTGAACAAATCTTCTTTTCCTCATTTAGATTTATCTAAGGATTCAAACACTAATGCATTTAAACTCTATAAACATTTCTAAGAAGAGTATCAAAATTAATTTCTTTCTCATGGGAGTCCAATGAACCATCCACACCACCATTAGTTTCCATTGCAGCTCGAGACAATAATATAATAAATTATATTTACAGTTTGAATTGCCACTTTTAAGGATATTTATTATATGTAATACTGAATAAAAATATATTTTTGGGATAAAAAATTTTTATATTTAGAAAAATATATTTTATAAGTTTAGATGAATAAATAAAATTTAGACTATCTCAAATTTTTACGGGAAAAGTATATCATGACTTAAACTCCAACAAGTGTGTATAGATTCAATTCATTTGTCATCTATGCGAATATTTTATAAATATATTAAAATCATAAAAAAAAAAACTGTAAAATAAGATGATAAAAATCATGGCAAGCTCCTAAAAGGATAAAGTAAACCCTATTGATATTTCCTAGAAGGTCATTTGAATAGACCATGGCTACTATTCAACTCACACGCCCTTGTACATTGCACACGCGAAGCAAAGAAAAAAAGCTCTTCCTTTGACCGAAGAATTAAAAAAAAGAAAAAAAGACAAGGAAATATTATTAATTAAATCCTATTTTTTTTAACAAAGAAAAATACCCGGAAAAGTAAATCTGACCTCACCGAACCTTTGACTCTCCCCTCTCTCTTCTCTTAAAACCCACCCTCTCCACTCGCCCACCCATTCCTCCACTCGCATTTTCTCCCCCCTTTCACAGCACCCCAACAGCGGAAAGAAAACAGAAAAAAAAAAATGGTGAGAGACGTTAGTTTGTACGTCACGGTCCCTGGCTTCTTCAGGTGTCCAATCTCGCTTGACGTGATGAAATCACCCGTGAGTCTCTGTACCGGTGTCACCTACGACCGCACCAGCATCCAGCGGTGGTTGGATAGCGGCAACAACACGTGTCCGGCCACGATGCAGGTTCTGAAAAGCAAGGAGCTCGTTCCCAACCGCACTCTACAGAGACTCATCCAGATCTGGTCCGACTCAGTCCAGACTCAGAACGGTACCCGAGTTGACTCGGCCGCAAACTCGGCCGTCACCAAGGAAGAGGCCGAGGCTCTAGTGAAAGAGATGAGAGCCCAGAAGGAGAAAATTGATCATTTGTCGAAATTAATCTGTTTCGCTAAAGAATCCGAGGAGAACTGCGAGCTCTTGGCGAAATTTGATGGGTTTGTGGAAATGCTCGTTGGGTTTCTTGATGGCGATAAGGACGTTAATTTTCTCGAGCGAGTCGTTAGAGTACTTGTTATGATTCTGAACAAAGTTGGAGACTACAAGGCGTTGAGGTTATGGATTTTTAAGCAAAACAGCGATGCTTCTCACGAATGTCTGTCTTCTCTCCTTCATGTCTTAAGACAAGGAAGAAGCGTGAATTCAAGAGTTGGAGTTATTAAAATCATCGAGGCCATAACTCTCGACGCCGAGTCAAAACAGATTATTTCGGAGAAAGAAGGGTTCTTGCTCGAATTGGTGAAATTGACCAGCTTAGAAAAAGATCCGAGCTTGATCGAAGCAAGTCTATCGTGTTTAGCAGCGATATCTGTGTCGAAACGTGTTAAAATAAAGCTAATCAATTTAAAAATAATTGGAGAGATAAGAAAATTATTAACAGAAGGGCAGAAGGCGAGCGTTTCGATCATAGAAAAGGCATTGAAGTTGCTAGAAATGGTAGCTTCATTCAGAGAAGGGAGGGCGGAGTTCTGCAATGACGCAGCCTGTGTTGAGGCTGTGATGAACAAAGTGCTGAAAGTTTCGAGTGAGGCGACGGAGCATGCGGTGATGATATTGTGGAGTGCGTGTTACTTGTTCAGAGATCGGGGTGCGCAAGATGCAGTAGTGAAGAGTAATGGGTTGACGAAGATATTGTTGCTAATGCAGAGTAACTGTTCTCCTGGAGTTAGGCAAATGTCTGGTGATTTGCTGAAGATTTTCAGGGTGACTTCCATGTCTAATTCTTGTCTTTCTAGCTATGATACTAAGACTACTCACATCATGCCCTTTTGATCGTGTGTTTGCAAATATGGGGTGTGATTGACATAATTTCTCTCTTTTTTTCAAGGGAGAGATTTTCTTGTTCTTGTAAATCCAAAGGAATTTTTGCTAGTGAATACAAAAGGAGTATCAGATTGATTGATTTCGCGTACGAAATTCATGTTCTCTTCTTTTTTCCTCGCGGTATTGTTTTGTGAATGAAAGTGGAACTAGATTTGATGCAAAATCTGCAAATTTGTTTCTGCGTCTAACTCCGTGCCTTTGCCATTCGTCAACAGTGAAATATCTCTAGCCAAGCAATCGAAAGTTCTCTTCTGAAACCAAACTGTGGTCTACGACGATGTAATATTTTCAGTTATAGCAAGCAATAGTGGCAGTGGGTCAGTGACAATTCATGGTTGGATTGGAAGAGAAGCAATAATACATGGCAGGACTACTATTCATTCATGGCTGGATTGATTGAATTCTAGAAAGCTGGCATCAGTAAAACAAGATTCAAAGCAGTAGTTTTTTATATAAATAAGTGTTAATTTTTTATATATATTTTTCAATTATATAACACACAAAAATAATACTTTTTAGCAGGAATTACTAATAATCAGCATTTTACCGATATCGATCGGTGTTCAAGAAGAATGATTTCTTTCTTTATTTTTGTTTGGGGATGGGGTTAAGGAATAGGGGTGCTCAGGGTTCAGTGCTGTTTTTTTTTTCTCGGGATCTATGTTTGGCTATTTTCATGGTTCATGCAAGAAACCAAGAATGAATTTCTGTGCCAAGTTCATTGTGCTGATGGTTTTCAGCCCGGCAGGCATCACTTTCATCTGCCATGTTCATGGCCGTTGGATTGCTTTGTAATTTTCTCCACTGAGTGATGCCTCATGGGACCTGAAAATTAGCATGCTATTTATATTCTTATAAAAGCTGCTGATAAAATGAAACACATGCGTGAGCTGGAATTGCACTGCCATGAATTGTTTATGTCTCCTCTAGTGGCGAGGCAAACAGAGATTCCGGAATCGATCTTAGAGACAGGAGCATAGGTGGCGAAGCCTTGACTGCAAAACTGATTTCGTGCGTCTTGATTAATTAGGTTAAAAACAACCAAACGAATAAAGGTTTAGAGTACGACAGAGACATGATGATTTCTGAAATGGGTTTGCTTTGCTGACTAATATATTGTCTTCTACGCTATCCCTCTCTCTCTCTCATTTAAGATCTGTTTGTCTGATAGCTTTCAAATTAGATTTGTTTGATAGCAGAAGGGAGAGAAAGGGATTGGAATCACAGCCCTAAAAAAATCTGTAATAAGAGAGAGAGAGATACATGAATGTATAGGTTTGATTGCTCCAATCCCGGTGAAAGCTGGAAGGCTGGCCCTTATAAAACTTGATTTGAAAAGAGAAAAGAGAGGGAGCCACTTAAACCTCGAGCTTAACTACAATTTAATTAAGTAGTACAGTAAAATAAGAGATGGGGTTTTTGTGTTTCAAAAAGGGTGGGGATAGGCTGCAACATGAACATCAAAAGTTGGCAAAAGATGGTTCCCCGAGCACTCGAGAGACGGAGAGGGAGAGGTCCCTTGCTTTATTATTTCCTTTTTGTTGTTCTCATTCCTTTTCTTGCATCATACATTGGTGGGTTGAATTTGGGGAGTGCATATCCTTGATCGTCGTGAGAGTTTTATATAAATTGGTGTTGGAATTGTAGCAGTGCAAATTGTCAGTTGTTTTTAGTGGAGGTGTCATTATTCTCTACGGGATCACAATGTTGGGTCAACATGGACATCTCACGTGAGCTTTTTCGTGTGATTGATGAGAGCTCCTGGTATCTTGAGGCAAAGCTGATTGGCTTTTCAAGTGGAGGCTTTCATCATCACTGTGGATAATTTCATAGCTTCTAAGAGAAAAATAACTTCGAGGGTGATGGGATGACAGGCAGGGTGTGAAGGAAGGTGGTGCCTTGAATTGATCGATAATAGTTCTTGTTTGTCTAAGCTTTTTTGTTCGTTCTGCTGCTGCTGATCTCTCCCGCCAAGCATGAATAAAAGAGAGATTGATTTTAATTTTCACTGAATAATTTGTGATTCCTTGTTTTTTGTTTGTGTTCATCGGCACTGCAATTTCTGTCATCTAGCAGAAAGGAAACAGAGTGATCTAATAATTTGTTCTTGTTTGTTCTCCTTGCAATCTCATGTATGATTTGACAGATGAACGATGTTGCGTCATATTCAATTGATCGCCGGGATTCTGATCATGTTAACTCTGTCCCCTTGATAAAATCTTGATTTCTTTTTTCAAGAAAATACAAGATGATCTGAAAAAATTGATGATATAATACACTTGTTGCTATTTTAAATTGAGTTTCAAAATAACAACATTTAAATAGTTTTTTTGGCTGATAGTTGAAGTAAAGTTGTCAATTCCGTTCGGTTTCGAACGAAATAGCCCGAACGTTTCGTTCCGAGATGAAACGATGTTGTTTTTATATCAGTTTTAATTCGGTTCGTCTTGGAAATTCAGCTGAATTCGGCGGAACGTCTCGATCGTTCAGTGTGCGTTCGACCTTAAAATCCTCTTTATTTTGATTAACTTGTGATTTGTTTTCTAATTTTGAGATTATGTTTGTTTGACTTTGTGTTTATATTGTATAATTTAAAGTTAATTTATCTTGAATTTTAATTATGCTTATTAAATTAATATTTATATATATATACATATATATATATATATATATATATATATATATATATATACTAACGAATACAAACGCGAAACTCTTCGAATCCGGGATGTTCCGTTCCAATACAAAAACCGTAACGGTATTGACAACCTTGAGTTTAGCACATAGTGCTTTTAGAGGTTGTTTGCCACTGCGGCCAAACCGTCAGTTTCATGCTTTTCATTGTTTTTTTTATTTTAAATAAATATGTTTTGGTGTTTTCAGATCATTTTGATGTGGTGATGTCAAAAATGATTTTTTAAAAAACAACAACATTATTTTGATGTATTTCGGCAAGAAAAACACTTTAAAAAACTACCACAACAACTCTCCCAAACATTCCCTTAAAGGGTGACATGTCATGAAATTTTAATGATTTTTTAAATTAATTGAATTGATTAATATACGTATGGAAAAAAAAAACGTAACGGAAACAGGAAAAAAAAAATACAAAGTGAATGTGTTTATTTATTGGAAACAAAGATGAATTCCTTACACCTCAAAAAGAAATGCATCAAAGTTACAACAATTTCTTATGAAAAATCAAGAGCAAGTTTTTAATATTTTTGCATCCCACAATCTCAACAAATCGCTGAATTCATATAGCACCCACACCAACATCTCAATCGAGGGATCATTCGGTTCAAAGCTACTGAATTCAATCATTGAAAAGGTTCAAAACCCCAAGCCCTATCGTGTTTAACGTGTCAAGAGATTTCTAATTCCAGAAAAAACAAGTAGTGAGGAGAGAATTGCTTTCTCTCTAAGAAAGAGGACGATCACAAATTCACAATCCTCGCGGCTGAAGAATCCGTGCATCCAAGTTTCAAAAGGTGATGGTGGAGTCGATGAAAGTCGTTCACCTTTTGGGCTAAAAGTAAATCCGACCCCGTACCTCCGCCGATGGATCAGGCCGTTCTGTCTGTATTCTCCATTGCTTTTCTTGCTTTCTAAGCGTGCTTGATTGCTCATTCTTGATCCGGACAGATCACTGGATTCGAGCGCTTTCCCCCATCCTTGTTTTGCACGGGGAAGGCAAATTTCACTTATCAGATCTCTGCTGGTTCATATAAATTAATGAACTGCAGACCCAAAATGACAGGTTGTACTGTAAGCTAAATTAATGAACTGCAGACCCGAATGATAGGTTGTACTGTAAGCCCTTCTCCGGTGAAATCCTGGCTTTTTCTCTGTCAAAAGACGTTGGATATCTCCATGATTTCAGGTTTCAAGCCGGCGAGGCTGGGTTTTGACTACAGGTTTCTCTGCTGAAGCCACAGCATACACCAACTTCGGCTGGCCATTGCTGCTATAATCAAAAGGGAATTCAGGCAACAGAGAAGGAGAGTTGAATACTGCGATGCATGGAATTCGTGAATGGGAGTCGATTGCCCTGAAATTGGACTTCATTGACTCACCCACTACACATTGTCTACGTGATTTTAAAATTATACAAAAGAAATCTGACAACACAAGAAAAAATCACCTCAAAACTTTTGAAAACATTTTAGCCATGACACCATTTTCATGAATTTGTTGTGATCTTGTGTTCAGAGATTAGAAAAATTATATGGATTTTGAGGATATTCTTTATTTTTAATGATTGGGTATCTAGGTCAGCTTACACGCACCTCGATTATTCCCCGGACTCAGTTGAACACCCTGCAAGTCCAAATAAGCATGTAAGACACTACGGGAGTGACAAAAATACCGTACAAGGATGGACCTAGGAACGAGGAAAGAAAACCCGTCCAGCTCCTACTCCTACTGAAAATAGAATCTTGGTCCGGTGTGAAGGAGGAGCCGCCTCTTCCCGGTAAGACACATCACTTGCGGGTGATTTTGAGGATATTCTTAGCATGGGTTAAGGTGGGTTCGATGATCTGTTCAACCGAACTTTACTCTCTGGTTTTTTTTAAGAAAAATAAAAATAAATTGTGTGGCTGAATTATATTTGATGAAGCTCTCAATTAAGATCGGGCCGTGCCTTGCTTTTTTGAAATTTTGTGGCTGGAAAAAAGGAGGTTCAGCAGCTCATCTAAATTCGAGGCTTGACTGAAGCCCATTAGCAGAAAAGCATTTTGTTAGAGAGGGCTTGAACCCACTAATCTGCCTATAAATGGAGTCCTTTGGGTTCTTCTCATCAGTTTCTATGAATGGTCAAAATTCCTACAAAAGTCCATTCCCTAAATTTGATTTTTTAACATATTTTTTTTCTTCTTCTTTAAATAGCTTTATAAGAAAAAATAAAATAAAATGAGTTGATGAAATTTCTAAAAGCCAGCCATATTTGCCATTGAAAACTAGCAAGTCACGTGCCATTTTCGAAATGCAAGTGCCATGCTCTCAATTCACCACTAACGAGTTTTCTAAATATCATTGAATTTATATTATTGAAATTTTTTTGTACGAGCCAGTTTTAATCCAAACTCACTTCAAACCATGCACCCTTGAAGGAGGACAACCACTGCCACAGGCCCCTGCTGGTGTCTTACATTTATTTATTGTTTTACACAAATTTCAACTAATTCTACATGAAACACCATATAAGTTTTGAAATGACCACACCAACACCCAACTTCAACTCTCTCCAATAGACTAATAATATTGCCACCTGTTTTCAGTCAACCACCACTTAGTAAGTCTCTACGTATATAATACACTCTCTTTTTTCTTGAGACAAGAGCGAGATTTTAATATTCCGGCCTTTCTTCTCCCGACGAATTGCATGCCTATGGTTTGAATATTGACCTCTTTTTTTGAATCTGGAAACGTTGACCATATCAGCACCCCTCTGTTCATGTTTGACCATATTAACTTTGATGGGGTGACATGAAAAAAACACATCAGTTTTTTCTCTTCAAGATTTTATTTTTCAATCAAGTTTTTAATAGCATAGGATTGACTATGTTGAAATTGGCCAGGTTATATTTTAAAAAATAATAATTTTTATTCCCAGATTGATTCCTTATTTATTTTTGCACTGTTTGGTCTTCAATTGGAAATATTCCTCCAGGGAACATAGCTAGGGTTGTGGCGGTGGCGTAGCGAGAGAAGGAATGGACCGACTTGTGCCACGTAGAAATTACATAGAAATTGAACTTTGAAGTAAAACGCTGGCATTCCTTTCTCCCATGAGATGAGTCTCTAGGGACAGTGATGAACCGCTCATGTCATGACACGTCTGCTTGCTTTGTGCTCCATGATGCTCCCAGACGGCTGTCCCTATTTTATGTGTTGAAAAGTTTAGCCCACTCACTCAAATCTCTGCATTTGTGTGTGGGGCCCAAAAATATATGTCTACATGGAAGGAGATCGTGTCTTTTCCTTTCCAATTATGCCATTATATATATACTAGCCAATTTCTCGAGCCCTAACCGTGCAAAGTAAAACATATTAGTTATATTTTTTTTATTATAATATAAATTTAATTAAAATAATAAATTTATACAGAGTTGCTGTGAAGCGATATTTTTTTATAAAACATATAAATTTTAAATTGATATAAATGTATTTGTTTAGTGGTTTTTAACGACATAACCAACATAAAATTATTATTATCATTAAATATTTGAATTATTGAATTCATTGTATTTAGATTAGTTCCTTTTATAAATCACATTTAAAAACAAAATATAAATTGTGAAAGGACCTGCAAAAATTTAAATAAAAAATAAGTAGTTAATTTTCTATCCATGAAAAGATGAAAACATATATTGAAAATTCATCCCTACGTTACCATCATTTTCATTTCTATAATAGTTAAAATTATTATCAACATTACTGCTCAAATAATTAAAATCATTAAATTAACCCAAATATAAAAAATAATTAAAATATTTTAACAAAAAAACAATAAAAAATAATCACTAAAATTATCATTATTATTGCGCACACAATAAAATCATAAAATTACCTGATCCAAAAAATAGATAAAATAACAGAAAACACAAAAAAAAACAAATAAATATTAATTTTAAAATTATCATCAACATGAATTAAAATTTCATAACAAAACCTAATAACAATAAAACCACTACAAAAAATGAATCGAAAAATAATAATCTATAAGCATAAATGAATGAATATGGATAAAAAAAAAACATTGTCCAGACATTATATTTTAAAAAATATTTTTAGATCATTTTCATGTGTCGGTGTTAAAAATAATTAAAAAAGAAATTAATATTTTAATATATTTCTAAATAAAAATATTTTTTTGAAAAATATCAATCACATTTCCAGGAAATATATAAAAAATGTTTCATGGAAAAAAAATAAAGAAAAAAACATAATCAGGAAAAAAAAGATTCAAGAATTAATCGTGGTGTGTTTAACCTAGTCCAGACACTCCAATTATGAAAAAAAACAAATAAAAAATATATTTATAAGTGGAAAAAAAATCAGCAAAAAAATATTTAATGGAAAAATGAAAAAAATAATTAGAAAAAAAATGTAATAAAAAATGCAAAAAACAATACACTGGGAGTTGGACTCAAACCCGCGCCCCTAGAAAACAACCATAATTTCACGTGCTTTGTACCATCACGGCTATCTCAATATATTGTACATTGTTCACAAAAGTTTATATTAATAGTATTTTAATTGCAGGAAAGATAAAAATACAGAGAAAGTGGGATTCAAACCCACACACTCTATGAAACACACCCTTAATGTCGCTCAGCTAGTACTAGCTTGGTCACCTCAATATCTCTATTTATAATGCACGTAAATATATATTAATAGTAATAGTTAATGTGGATTTGCACAGTAAAACCGACACACATTTTATATTTTAGTTAATATATATTTTATCTCTTTTACGTGGATCTAAAATAGGCCATCTAACTTATACTCTCATAAAATATTTTTATAGTTTCCTCTAAAATTTAAAATAAAAAATAAACAATGTAAAAACAAGCAAACTTTGCCCCATTTGCTTAATTTCACGTATGCATGTGTATCTCTATATAAATTAATTAGCAAAGGAATACTTTCTAGTAAGGAAAAAAAAAGATTCGATTTGGCTCTCATAAAAGTGTTTTTTATTATTATTCTGACCAAAGCACATTTTTTAAAAGTCGTGAGAAATTCAAAATATATTTTTATTTATTGATCATATTAAATTTGATTATTAATCTTTTTATCAGTTTGTTTTTTTCAATCCTGTTTTTTAATATTTGATTTTTATATCAATTTTAGTCTTTATTTTTTTATTGGAGATAATTTATGTAATTAGATTTTCTATAATTTTCATTATCTTCAATTCTTTTATCTGCCAGACTATTTAACTATTTTTTTCTCTCCGATGATATCAAATATAAAAATAATTTTGTTCATAAGAAAATACTTTCCAAAAACAATGAGACATTATTGTATGGATGTATGATGTGATAAACATTTTCTTTTTATAATTTTCCATTCTACGTCGACATGTGTGGTATCATTCAAGTCAAGGGAGGTGCATTTGCTATTGGACTACTACAAAGTCAATATTCCTTTGAGGCATAGTGGGTGTAGAGGTTGATGAGACAACCACTTATTTGTCGCTGGATTTTAAATTTTTTTATTATTTCAGATTATAATTGTATGCTAAAAAAATTATTTAAAAAAAAATATCACTCTAGTATAATTTTAAAAGAAAATTATTTTGAAAAACTTATAAAGTTATTAATTTTAAGATCAAATAATTACTCGAGTTACGCGTATAATAATAAAAACAGATATATTAATTAAAAAATAGAATGGCCGGGGCTTTGGAGAATGTGTATTTCAGGTCAAATTCTACGAAGCCAGGGAAGCTGGAAGAAAGCTAGCAAGAAGGCATGTGGGTGGGGTAGAGACTTATAATAAACAGTATAAAGCACGCAAGAAGTCCTAGATTTGATAAGGCAGAGAGGCATCCACGTTTAGCAGATAAACAGGGATGGGAAAAACATAATTGAGTCACTGGACTTTTGGTGTTTCTCGTTTCCGTCCTTCTATATGTTTTTCACACATCTGTTCTTGAAGTTATCTAATTCTCTTTGAAGTACAGAGACTTTATTGTTGCCTCTTCCTAAAATAAAATAAAATAAAAATGATTTTCATCCGTATTTTTTTCCTGTTAATTTCTTCTGAGTAAACTAGGTCGAAAATGAGGGTATAATTATAAAAACTTAATTTATGTGATACTACTCTGATTACACAACAAGGATATTCCTAAATAATTCTGAGGACGAATTTGAATAGAAAACTAGCGGCAGACAATAAAAGAATAAAAGTTACCTTTTTGCTTTGATTACGAGCGAAGATATCAATGGAAGATATCCTGGAGATCTGTCCCGTGACAGATAATTAACTAAGAAATGATTCTATAATGGCAAGAACGCTCTGAATCATCCTTTCCATGCGATCATAGATAGCTAAAGACTGTTCATGTTTGATGAAAACAAATCTTTCAATGATCATGATGAACTGTAAGAACAAGTTTCTTACTGATATATAGCGAATCAAACCATGCTGTTTATCTGTTCTTCCACCCGATGATATTGTTGATTTAAAGAAGAGAGAATGTTTGGGGAAAATGCCTTTATTACAGCAAATACAAATCTTTCTTATTAATTCCTTTCACTAATGATAAATAATTATCCACGATAAATTTCTCTTTTAAACGAGACAAAAATAATATTAATCAGACAATCTTGGCCATTGATTTGGATTCAAGGGCTAAGATTTGACAGACATAATAAATCATATTCCAATTAACATGAAGGATTCGAATCTAATTTTTTTAAATAAAAAATAATTAAAGGGAGGGTTAATTATGAATCAAAGCATATACAAAAAACTCAAACCTATTAAAAAATAAATAACAGGAAAGGGAATTTTAATTTAAGAGGTATACATGTGCGCGCGCACGAGGGTAATAAACTTAATTAACGATAAAGAAAACTCCTAACCATGATTTCCCTATCATCTACCAATTGAGGAAACCGATGTGTGTGTATATATATATATAATAAAGCATTCACCTTTTTGGATTTAAATGAGTGGAAATCGAGAGAAGATTGAGCGGAGATTTGCCCCTAACAAAACCTAGGGACCATTTGGTGATTAGGTGACTAATTATACTCGGAGCAAAACGTTATCCAATAGTTGTGCAATAAAAAGTGATGTACATGACAATATATATTTATTTATTTATCTATCTATTTATCTATATATATGTCAAGGACCTTAGTAGTCTGCATTTGCAAGCTCGACGAGGCTCCCTCTCTCTTCTTAGAAACTCAAGTTGCTGCTTTCACTTTTCAGGTTAGTTTTTCCTGTTCAAGTTTATACTCATGATATGTTTTTTTGAGCCCGTGTTTATAAATTTCACTGTTGAATCTCTGTGTGTGTGTGTGTGTCTATGTGTGTGTGCATGCATGTACTTATCTCATGTTTGTTTGGTGAGAAAATAAAAGATTGAATGGAAGATGATCAAAACCATTTCGAAACTAAAGTAAGGAAATTTTTAGTCCCCTGGTCGTTAGGGTTCGCAACTTGGATATATATATAGCCTTCCTCGTTTCTCTTTTGAACACAAAAGTAGTCGGATGTATATATGGAACGTACGTTTCCATGAGAGTCAAGCTCGAGAATATTGTAGAGTGACAAGTGCTTTGATCTATTTTAAGTTTCTGTAATTTTATTTTATTGTTTGATGCAATTTGATGATCACACTATACGCGTCTACCATGAATTCTCTTTTTCTTGTTTTCTTTTCTCTTTCCCAACGAAATGAGATATGCCAGCACACTGACAGTGCTGCTTATCCATGGAGTCTTGTCTTCATCTGGGCACGCTAATATGCGGTAGTGGAGGCAAATAATAAGGCAATTAGTGTTTCACGTTTGAAAAGTATTTTTATTTCAAAAAATTTATTTTATTCTAAATTAAAAAATTTAATATTTTTAAATTATTCTAATGTATTAAAGTATAAGTTATTTTAAAAAATAAAAATACCATTTTAATATATTTTTGAAAACAATATCAATGAATTCCAAAACGTTACGAATTAATATTCCATTGCCCCATCAATCGCATAAATTAACGTTATAGACTAGAGATTATTTTTCATAACATATTATTTTTTCATTAATTGAAAAAAAAAACAATTAATCTTTATAAAAACAGAGAAGAAGAGTACATGTATAATTAATTAATTACTCTAGACATGAATAGGCCAAGACTTACTTGCGTTGTCTTGTATTGTAGTCATTGGAGTGAGTCTCTGTGCATCGCACATGGTGGGTCTCAGCCTCAGCCTCGGGTTTCTCATGCTCGGTTTCTTTCCATTAACCACACAAAATCTTAAATATTCATATCAATTAGATTGTCAAATCCTATTAAAAATAATCACACCAAACTCAAATCTAACCATTGTGGCTTGTGGGTGTTTTACTCCTTCTTGCATTGTAGTAAAAACATTATACACACACACGTGTATATTTTATTCTGAATTATTTTTCTTCAACTTTTTGCCCTATTGTTGATTTGTAGACTGATTTTCGGCACTAACACTGAACGATTTATAATTTTATAAATTTTAAATTTAATAACGATACAGATCTTCTATAACCATTTATAATAGTTAGTTAAGGAGATAAAATTAACTTCATGGAGCAAATAGAATAAGGTCACTTCTTGGTGGTACTTTTAAGGTCCTCTTTGACAGTATGATCCGACTGGTTTTTTTTGCTGAAATTTGAAAATTTATTTTTCATCTTAAATAAATATGTTTTTATATGTTTTAGATCATTTTGATGTGCTTATTTTAAAAATAATTTTTTTTTAAAAAAAAAATATTATTTTAATATATTTCGGCATGATAAATACTTTAAAAAACTAACAACATTATACTCGCAAACAAGCCAACACAAACAAACACAACACATCAACCTGTCCAAATCAAACGATTGATAAAGTTGTAGAGCACAGGAGAACTTGTGGCGGGTCCTTGAGATTGTGACACCAGATGACTATTTAATAGAATGATTGATGTTGTTTTTGAAAATATTTTTTTATTTAAAAATATATTAAAATATAAAAACACACCCCTAACTTTTATTATCTTCTTCTGTTATACCTTGTATTTGTTAATGTTTGAAAAATACATATTTTTAATTCATTTTATAATATCAAAATATAAAAAATTTATTTGAATATATAAAATATTTTTGAAAAACATTTTATATTACATTTTTTTCTTCTAAAGATGGAAAAACAAAGCAATATTACATTAATTTTGATTAATTTATTTATGATTCGACACAATGCATTTCCATTATTGAACGATAGATACTAGACCATGATCCATCTTCTCATCCCCTTTTCACTCCCAACCTCTCCAGCGAGTCTCCAAACCACCACAAATCCATAAACATCCGTGCATTTTGGTACACTGCAATATTACTTGTTGATAGACATGGATAGCAACTGCTTCATATATTTTTTTAAAATAAAAATAAAAGGATTTGTTTATTATACCCAGATCTTTTCTATTCTAAAACAATAATCAAACACTCCCATAATTAAAAAAATCTCGTTTTTATTTTTTTTCCTTTTATGAAATATAATTTCTTTATAATTATTGTTTAAATTATTTTTTCTCTGACCATATCGGGATCAAATCTGTCCACATCCCAACAATATCAAGACAATTTAGAATATAAATTTTAATGCTAATTACAGGAATCTCCATATTTATCACGACTTTGTAAGTGCTGCCCAATAATCATACAAGTCAAAAATAAACCCAGAACAGTGGGAAAACAAAAGTCTCTAGGCTTCACCAAAAATAACTTCTAATAAAGAAAAATTCACCGAAAATGGCAAGGCACAAATTTTGAAAAAATAAAATAAAAAAGGGGGATTTTTTCTTGAAGCAAAGCCATTTAAACAAAGAGGGGAGACAAAAAACTGAGAATTGGATTTTGTAGAATCAGAAAGAAAGAAACTGAAAGCTATGTATGATAGTAAATGGAAACAAAGGGAGACACATCTTCGATCGACAAAAGATATGAAGCCAAGTTTTCATGTAATCATAGAGTCCGAAGTCTCTCTCTCTTTCTTTCTATTTCGGCTTTTCTTGTTACTGTCTTTTTATTGCTTTCTGTGGATTCATCTGTCAGCAAGACAAGAACCCTCAAAACCGGAAAGGTGTGATAGAAAATTAACGACAACAGAAACCCAGAAAAACCCAGAAACAGAAAGGTCTTTCTCTAGTCTCTCCTTTCCTTTCAATCTCCGAAAATGAAAAAAGAAGCACAAAATCCAAGATTTTATAGGGTCTTAATTATGCGATCAGAACAGCCGAGTAATCGCTTTCTCCTTTCAGGTTCTCTTTCTAGCTAGCAAGCTAGTGTGTTTTATGCGCGGTGTAGCTTCAGAAGTACTGACAGTAGCTTCTTAGGCTTACAGCAGCTGTTGTGTAGTGTTGTTGTGCCTATAGCTATGCTACTTCTTGAAGTATCACACAGCCTGTCTTTTTTGGTTCATGGGGTGGTTCTTTCCTCTACTTTATTGTCTCTCTTGTAAATTTCACCATCTAATGCCTTTTTAGAAACTCTCAACAAAATCCCAGAAAAAAAAAAAGAAACCAAAGCCCAACTGTGTCATGTCCATGTGGCCTTACTTTAATGCTTACAATTAAGTACAATTCTAGCTGTCGTTCTTTTCAAAATTCAATTCTTTGGCCTAAATTTGGTTTCTTTTTATAACGTTTGATTCTTTTAAAATTTGCTCACCTGGTTACTGGTTTTGTTTAGTTACTTAAAACATTGTCTCATTAAGCTTTGCTTTTTTTTTTCTTAGGCTTTTGTGTTGCAGAGGGAAAGGAAAGACTGCTGCTTTGCAGCTACATTACCATCACAACACACAAAAGAGAACGAGACTAACAGTATTTGTAGCTAAAACAACAGCCAACACTAGCTTTCTTGTTTATTGTACCTAGCAGCCACTCGTGTTTGATGCTCGTGCGCTTAGAAAATAAAGTAAAGATTGAAACTTTTTTCATTCACGTTATCCAGATCTCGAGACCCTTTTAACCATTGGTGATATTGACATTTGTTGCAAATTCATTTATTGTGTGCGTGGCAGTGTCACCTTTCCTTCACCCGCCATTTTCTCTTAAAAGCCAGACAATTGAGTTTGGAATTGTGTTTCGATACATAGCACTTGAGGGGAATTGGTTTTGATGGGCTTGTTTCAAATGTGCTGAAGGGTGTGCATGTTGACTCTTGAGCTTCTACAATCCATAATCAAAGCAGGGGGCGGTAATTGATAGTGGTTTTTGTAGTGGAGTTGTTTGCTACTTTGCATGAATATCAAGGTACTGGTTACGAGGAGCTTCGCTATTTTTTTTATTACATTTGATTATTATTGTCATTTCCGGATTTGAGGTGTGCTAATTTATAGTTATATATTATTCGTTTCGGGATCTTTCTTATATTGATGATTTAGAACATGCTTGTGAATAGCTTGTCACTTTGTTATTGGTGGTGTTGATGTTCGAAGTTGGTTCCTAGTACTTGCCCACGTATTTGAATTAATTTTTCAGTTGAGTGTCTTGCTGAAAAATTATATTACTTTGCATATTTTATACAGTGAGACTCGGTCCGTCAATTGTGCCATTGGTGGGTTTATATAGGTGGCTGTTAGTACCTGATATGGTTAACCAGAGAAGGGAGTGTTGAGGACAGTTGTTTTTGATGTGGAATATTGGTCTTAAGTACTTGGAGAGATGCTGAGCTGTGATAACGGAGAGGGTGATTTGTTCTATGATTCTGCGGATTGCTTCGACTCAGGCTGTGATCAGTTGGAGTTTGATGTTTGGTTGACTGAGCCACAAAGTGTCAAGGAGAGACGCCAAGGTTTTCTACGCGGAATGGGTCTAGACGAGGCTGCTTCCAAAAGGCAAGAGAATACAGGGTTGGAGAGGGTCACTGAATGCTTTGGGGCTGTATCATGTTCTTCAGTTCCATGTAAAAATGTTGAAGAGGTAAATATGGTTAGTTGCAACGCTGGTAGAGAAGAAAATTCTGAAGCCAATTGTATGGTTGATGAACTGAGTAAAGACCAGATGGATAAACCGGAAGTAGTTTCTGAAAATGAGATTATTGGACATTCACTCGATTTGCAAGGATGTCAACAGTGTGAAGAAGAAAAATGTAAGAAGTGTGAGTCAGGAAAAATTAAAATGAAGAGTTGGTGGAAACTCCTTTTAAAAAAGAGGAAGGTGGAGAGAGTAGGTAGATGTGTATCTGGGGTATCGAAGTTGGATACTGAAGCACCAAAAACAAACAGAACTAAGGTGAAGCAGAACAAAAAAGGTTGCATGGAGTTTACTGGGGTATATATGGGACAGGAAATTCAAGCTCACAAGGGCTTCATTTGGACAATGAAGTTTAGTCCAGATGGGCAGTATTTGGCGACTGGGGGTGAGGATAGGATTATACGAGTTTGGCGTGTTACATTGGTGGATTCAACTTGCAAGTCTTTCCCATCTGAAGGACATTGTGATAGCAATCTGAAAGAAGCCAAGCCTAATAATTTGAGTGCAAAGAAAACAATGTATTCATCTGTAGTCATTCCTGAGAAGGTTTTCCAGATTGAAGAGACACCATTGCAAGAATTTCATGGTCATGCCAGTGAAATTTTAGACTTGGCATGGTCTAATTCAAACGTGAGTAAATCCTGTAGAAAACTCAGTTTGGTTTACATAATCTTATATCAATACATATGAAGCTAACTTGGTAGTTTCTGTTGCAGTACCTCCTTTCATCTTCCATGGATAAAACTGTTCGTTTGTGGAGATTGGGTTGCAACCATAGTCTGAACATTTTTCGCCACAGTAATTATGGTAAATACAGGAAAAGTTCCTTCTCATCTCTTTGATCTGTGATTCCAAATCATTTTTTCAAATCATTTCATATGTTCTCTTCGTTTCCCCCCTCCTTCTACTTGAATCTGTTACGTGTTATCGAATTCTAAGCTGACTCTGCTTCATTTCTTTGAATGGCACAGTAACATGCATCCAGTTCAATCCTGTCGATAAAAACTATTTCATTAGTGGCTCCATCGATGGAAAAGTTAGAATTTGGGGAGTGTCTGAGAAGCGAGTTGTTCACTGGACTGATGTACGAGATGTAATATCTGCCATAAGTTACCAGCCAGAAGGGAGAGTATGATTCTGATCCTTATTCTTTTCATACTATACGCCATCTAAATTTTCCATGTTGCAAGTTTACACTTCTATCATGCTAACATTGTTGCATTGTTTTTTTGAGCAGGGCTTTGTAGTCGGTACCATTGAAGGCACTTGCCGTTTCTATGAAGTATCAGGTAGATATTTCTTCTGCGTTGAAGTGCTTTACTTTTTTAAAAAATTGATCCTCCATTCATCTTTCTCCTAGAGGATTTTGAAGTGGTTTTCCATGGTGTATAGGTACTGATCTTCAGCTTGAGGCAGAAGTACATATTCAAGGAAGAAAGAGAACCTCTGGCAACAGAATAACTGGCATTCAGGTTTTACACATGAATCTCTTTTCATTAGAAAGTTGAGGTTGACATGATCTTTGCTCAAAATTATAATTTGATATCATCTCATCTTGCAGTTTTCCCAGGAAACATGTCCAAGGGTCATGGTCACATCTGAAGATTCTAAAGTTCGTGTATTGGATGGGGTTGACATCGTTAATAAATTTAAAGGTAAAATATGAGCTATCAATTCTTTTTAAGTGTCATTCCATCTTCTTTTATTTAATCCATGGCTGTGCAAAGAGATAGCCTAGTTCTTTGATCTATTGGACTAGTGAAATGCATATGTTGGTTTTTGAAGGCCTAAAGTTTCTTGTGGGAGGCCCTTTTCGTGTGAGACATGCGAGATCAAATAATTGATTAGTCTTCTGGGTTTTTATTTTTCCACAGATCAGTCTCGTAAGAATCAATATTTTCAAATGCTAGAAAGGGCCTCCAAGCCCCTTCCAGTGCCTCATATTTTATGAGTTTAAATGCATTTCCACTTTCATTCCTTATCTGCAGTTTTTTATAGCACCACATTCATTGCTTTCTGGTCTAACTTCTATGTGGTCCAGTTAAACCTAAAATAGCATCTGTTATTGATTATTGCAGGTCTTTCAAAGTCAGGAAGTCAGATGTCGGCTTCGTTTACTTCAAATGGGAGACATATAATCTCGGTTGGAGAGGACTGTCGCGTTTATGTATGGAACTATGATGGTCTGTGCACCCCATGGTCTAAACTCAAAAAATCTGTCAAGTCCTGCGAGCATTTCTTCTCTGAAGGCGTGTCTGTCGCAGTTCCTTGGTCAGGCACGGGAACAGAAGTGAGAGGCCTGGGTAGCAGAAGAAGTTTCCAAACAGAGGAGGCCGCTTCCTCGAGGAAAGATTCAGACCGGTTTTCTCTCGGTAGCTGGTTCTTCATGGACGGTCGGTGCAGGGGAAACTACGCCACATGGCCGGAGGAGAAACTTCCGACGTGGGATGTGCCAGTTTCAGATGCTGAATATGAAAATCAGATAATCAAAAACCATCAGCAGCAGCAGTGCATGAACACCAACGACCACATCTCTTTATCAGAAGCATGGGGGCTCGTGATTGTGACTGCGGGATGGGATGGAAAGATCAGGGCTTTCCACAACTATGGATTGCCCATCGTGCTCAAATAGATCCAAGCAATCTTCTGTTCTTGCTGCAAATGGCTCGAGCCTTGTATCGCAAGATCACATATTTTATCGTCCAAATTTGGGCCAGCTTGTGATTTAACCTGCAAGCAAATGATCATGATTCAGCTTTAAATGCGAACCCCACCACATCTATTGTAAATGTTCCCTAATCTAGTTCCTGTTCTCACCCTTGTTCTTGATAGAGAGTCTTGCATGCCATTAGGATTCTGTGTTGTCAAAGCTCATCGAGTCATGCCACGGTTTTTTTCTTAAAAATCTTTTTAATTCTTATTTATGAATGATTAACATGTATATTGTATGGAAAAGAAATACAGTAAATTTTTTTATTTTCTCAGGTGTCCTTTATCCTCCTCTTTCTTTTGGCCAAAATGTTTCCTTCAACTTTAAATAAAAAGTGTATTCTTGATAATTCGCACCATCATCAAAGCCATTGATAATTCTCAGAGTTGACCATTCTGACAACTCAATCAATTACCTTATGCAATAAATGCATTTAATCATAAAAATAGAAACAAATCAAGTTGGTATAGTTTATTTTATGAATTAACCAACCAGAAATTTCAATATGTATCCTTCTTAATCACATCCTTGAAATAGAAAACTTTATAATTTAATTATATGAAGAAATCTTTTGGAAATGAACTTGTTAGACCATAGAAAGTATAGGGGATAATTAGCAAGTGTTTGAACATCAGATATTAAAATGTTAAGAAGTATAGATTTTGAGGACTGATCTGTAGTCATCCCTTTAAATATTGTGGAAGAGAAAACAGAAAAATTAGCACAAAATACAAATATGGACGATATTTTGTGGTGTCTCTTTCTAATTGGCTATAAATTTCCGCACGATATTGTTTTGTCGAAAAGTCATTATCTCTTCAAACAATTAAAAAAATAAAATCTAAAAAACCCAAAAAAGGAGTAATTATCTTGTTGCTAGATATAGAGAAACTTCCCGCAAACGGAAGCAGACAGCTTTGCCGCTACTGATTTTAAGTTTCCACTACTGCTTTCAATGGCCGTCTCTGCTCCTTCATTCGTATCCCTTACCTCACTAAATTCTATCTTTTCTTCTTCTTTGAGTCCAGTGAAGTTTAATAACCACTGCTTGATGAAGGGTAAGCAAAGCTCAAATGGACGGTTGGTGATTAATTGCTCTTCTGAAATGGGTCCGACATCAGACCCCATAAATTTAAGGTAATAACTTAACATGGTTTTTGTTTATATTTTGATGTCATTGATTACTGGATTTTGTGCTCGTGTCTTCGGGGTGCTTGTTAAAATGCCCGTGTGAATCAATGGGTTTTTGGTCAGGCTTTTTATGGGTTTTAGAGGAAGGTTGCGATTGACACAACTGTGTAATCTTGGATGCGTGTTTTGACCTTGCATGACTATGTGGGCCTGGCATGGTACAGTCAGGATTGCAGAGTCTTGCCGGTGGCCTTCGATGCCATTGTACTAGCTTTGCTATTTATAAGTAGTTTCTGCATTTGGGATTTTGTATATATTTTAAATCTTGGTAGTTCTTAAGGGATTATTTTCTTTTTGTTTACCAGGCAGCCTCAAATGTCATCAGTGGCTCCCTTTGGGGTGACAATTAATGGGCAATCTTATAGATGGCAAAGGGTTTTGCTTAAAGTAAGTGGAGAAGCACTTGCAGGAGACCAAATGCAGAATATTGACCCAAAGGTTTTGGAATGCGAATGATTATGTTGATTTTAAGTTTATAATGACTTCATTTCTTGATGGTCACTGATAGATGAGTTCTTGTAATTATGCAGGTTACAATGGCGATTGCAAGGGAGGTTGCAACTGTGACACGCCTTGGCATCGAGGTTAACCATCAACACCTTTGTATAGTTTTCCTTAGTATGTATTTGTTTTGTTTCATTTTTCCTTGAATTTATTGCAGTTAATGGTTGTGATTGATATTATTCATTCTTGCATTTCTATGGCACGTGTGATGATTTTTTGTACAAATCATAAGCTAAGTGATCATTTTGGTGGAAATTTTTGTGTCATAGTTCATACCTGGTTCTTTTTCTATCGTGTAGCTTATATAACATGTAACCTGCTTTAGTGTTGGATAAAAAAGATCTGTGTGATGCGGACAATATGCTAGGTGAGAGGAATGGTATCACGTCAAGTAAAAATGCCTGACAAGAATAAATTTAATATTAATCAGGGTTGTTACAGGATAGAATTGTGAACACATGATGGATGCTTGGCCATCAATTGTTTCATTTAAATAATTTATGGTCAATGCTGCAGGTTGCAATTGTTGTTGGTGGGGGGAATATCTTCCGTGGATCTTCATGGGCAGGATGCAGTGGTCTTGACCGGTCATCAGCTGATTACATTGGGTACTCTCCTGAATTGATTTAGTGCCCCACTTTTTCACATGGAAACTTGTTTAACACCAGTGATCATTCTGTAATGGTTTCAATCTGGGAATTTATTCTAAAAGGTTGAACAATTAGAAGTTATAATGATCTCAATCTTATCTTTGACTTGTTATCAAAAGAAAGCAGGCCTAACTACATTTCAGTGCCCTTTTGCTTTCTACATCTACTCTGTCCTTGAATTTTAGTTCCAATAATCTCAAACTCTGGGTTAACCTACTGGAAACTTCTGGTAAAAAATAATGATCGGTGATCACACATGATTTTTAACCATGGATGTCTGATGCTCGACTATTACCAGGGATGGGAATTGGATCTCATTAGCTATCCTAATCCTCAGCAATTGGAGAGGATTTCGACAAAGCTTGGTTCTTTAGGTTTCAAGGAGCTTGAAACTGGGATTTAAATGATAAATGATTAGTTATTTCAAGTGCATTGGTTTTGCACAATAAACATTTTGTAGCAGTCTGAATTGTTATTTGTGTAGGCAGTTCATTGAGTTTCTTAGTTTGAAGTTTCTCAGGTGTTCTTTCTTTTCATTTAAAAGATGTCTTGGTGGCGGAAATTGTAGAATAAATTTGTTTCATGTATATCCTGTGAGATCAGAATTGTGGATAAATTTATTTGATGCTCTTGCTTCACATTCAAAGTCCATGGGATGTGACCCTTTTGCCAAGAAAGACCAAGGTCAACCCTGTGCAAGTCATTAGGAATGAATTCATTCACCCAAGGATTGTTTGTTTTCCCTAAAAAAAAGGGGTGTGTGACACAGAATATAAGCTAGCATTATGTGTGAGCAAAACTTTCCTTGAGTACATTATTTGTTTTTCAACACGGCTTCATTTTTATGAAGTTATAGACCTTATACAAATGGACAACCTTGAGCATAGCTCAGAAGTAAAAATCTCAGTTCTGTTTTTCTGTTCAGCATGCTGTGTATAGATGCTTTCTTCATTTATTTTTTACCGATTAAAATGTACAGATGGTTATAATTATGCTGATTCACGCAGGTATATTATCTGAATATTTTATTCAGAAGACAGTAAGTGGTTATTTATCTGAAACCTAAAAGCTTTCCTTGGAGCTTTATGTCTCTGCTTCATGATTCTTGTTCTGCTTCATTTCTTTTTTGTGATTTGATAGGATGCTGGCAACTGTCATGAATGCAATTTTTCTTCAAGCAACAATGGAGAGTATTGGCATCCCAACAAGGGTTCAAACTGCATTTCGCATGTCAGAGGTTGCAGAACCATATATCCGTAGAAGGGCCGTGAGGCATTTGGAAAAAGGAAGGGTTGTGATTTTTGCTGCTGGAACTGGGAATCCATTTTTCACCACAGATACCGCTGCAGCACTACGATGTGCAGAAAGTAAGTTTAATCTTCTGTATCAGAGTTGTACTTTGCACATTGGCATTCTTAATTTATATGAAACCCCTGTTGAACTTGCTTAATTTTCAAGAAAAATTTATATATGGAACGCTAGTTGACCTCGATATATAAAATTGTGTCTTAGCGCAAACTTTGGAATGTTAGTATTTTATTCCTTATATTTATATGCGTATTTTTTTCTTTTCCAATATATACTCCAAACAAGGACAAAATAATAATTTTGTATCTTCAAACAAATATGATTTCACTGCCCTAATATTTTCTATTGTTCTTTCAGTTAACGCACAGGTTGTGTTGAAAGCTACAAATGTTGATGGAGTTTATGATGATGATCCAAGGAGTAATCCAAATGCTTGTCTTCTTGAAGATCTAACTTACCAAGAGGTGACCTCAAAAGATCTTTCAGTGATGGACATGACTGCCATTACTTTGTGCCAAGAAAATAATATTCCAGGTATGTCTACATTATCTGCCTCTAGATAGATCTGTCCGGGCCAGAATGTTTTGTGCCTTTTTTTAACCAGTTACAAGATTCTTGATCCAACATATTCTACCGCTCACTCAAATCCTTAGGATTAGCTAATAGACATGTCACCAAGGTTTGTGATCTAGGATGATGATCTGTGTGAAATTTTAACATATAGCATTTATGGATGAAATGGGTAAGGTGGCTGCTTTAGAGAGGTGCTCTGGCTCTCACTTGTACTCAGGAAAGCTAAATTGGTGCCATCATAGAATGGTTCCTAATTTTTGTTTAACTGATGCCATCTCCCTCCCTCCCTCCCTCTCCTTTTGCTGAAAAATTATAGTGGCATGTATCATTGCTATGTTTAGCGTAAAGCATCTAAAAGGGACTCATTGCACTGAGCTTCTTCATCACAGTTGTTGTCTTCAATCTATCCAAACCGGGTAACATTGCTAAAGCTATAAAAGGAGAAAAGGTTGGCACGTTGATCGGAGGAACATGCAATTCAACAGTCGCAAGGACATGATGATTGCTTCCATTTATTTGCTGCTTCAACTATTGTAGTTTAGGATTCTAGATTGGAGGCTACTTGCTCCTTGTGCAAACAGCTTCTTCATTGGAAAGCATCTCGGAGCTTGCATTTGAAGTTAGAAGATAAAAGCATGCCAGGGTTGAAACCAAAACATCATCTAAATTTCCCAGCTGAGGTACTTGCTACAGCTAATTTTGTAAATAATTTTTGTCTAGTATTGGATTCCTTTGAAACTGCATTGTATTTCTTACAGTGAAAATTTGGTTGCAGTGTTGGTCAAGCAACTTATTCTTATTCAATTTGATATGTTAGAGATTGAAACTAGCTTATTCCTACCCTTAAAGGAAGATATGAAATTTTGGAGGAAAAAGAAAAAGAAAAAGAACAAAGACGGAAGGAAAATAGTCGTTTGTAGTTGTGTGTTCCTTTCTGAGGGTGAACTCACCCCTTTCACTCCAGTCTGGGATGGGAGTCATCCTCCTGGGAGGGAGGGATAAAGGAATTTTCAAGGGTGAAAATTCTTGTTTTTTTTGCTATTTTTTTCAACTTAATCCTTATTTTTTGTTCATTTATATTTAAACCACACGTATTATATGATTTTTTTTTTGTTATAATGTCTTTTATAAAATCAAAGGAAAAATTACCGCCTTAGTTTTGTTCATATTTTGATATTCAATTATAGTTTTAAAAAAACATTATAATCATTTGAAGTTATCCTCCCTTTAAAATCCCATTCCTTCCCTCCCTCACATATCCATTCATCTCCCTCTCTCACACAAGAATTCCTCTTTCTCCTTTCCATTTCCCTTCTCTCTCTCTATCAAAATTCCTCTAGTCCTCTGATTTGATTCAGCTCACGGAGTAATGAAACTGAATCAACCACCACAACTACTTTCCCCCACCAGTTATCACACCACCACCACCACCAGGCTGCGTCACCGCCCTGACCTAACCCTCCCACTCTCTCATTCCGACCCTCCGCTCTCTGTATGTGGACTCGAGTTTCTGGTCGGGACTTGTTCTCCCACAACCTGGTTCCTAAACCTTGGCTGTCTGAATTCCCTCCTTGCTTGCTCATTCTCCCTCTACCCCCTAATTTGAGTTATTTTGAGGGGGAAAAATGTCTTTTTTTTTTTTTTGTCATTTGGGGGTAATGACGGTAACATGGATTTCAGTGACATTATCAAGTCAAGTCAGTGATCTGATTGGCACGCACATTGAAGCCCTTGTAGTTAAATTCATTTTTTTTTTGGTTAGCTTAATGCCTTGTGTATCACAAGGGATGTGGTGGCTATTAAAATATCTTCATTTAACAATTGTTGCTGTTTCAACTTTACTATTTCGAGTGTTTTTTTTTTACCTCGGATCAAACAATGTAACTTTCCATTTCCGGTCCACATTCCGAATCTTGCGGTGCCTTGAATGAACACTGATTTATTTATTTTTATAACCAGACCAATGTACTTCTTTACTTTCGACACGTGGTATATCAAATATCCACTTCTTCCATCACTCTACCTTGGTTTCCCCGACTTTCCGTCCTGTCAGCACTTAGTACATCAGAAAAGGGGGTTGCAGTTTCCTGTTTTTATCGGTGAATTTTCTTGCAGATTTTCTTGACTTGAATTCATGATGACGTTTTCGAATCAGCAAAAGACTCGGCGCGTTTAATTGCAGGGAAAATTATACAACCTGTGGTGGAGTATGTTAGACATCGATGTTGACTTTTCTTGCTGATGTCAAAGCTAAACCCGGTCTATTCCATCATGCATGCATCACTTCTTGGTGGCTTATTTCAGGTTTATTTCAATAAAATGGCCGGGTTTTTTTTTTTTGAAAAAAATAATGAAGTTAAATCCAATTGAAACCATTGACTGAGCTACTAGTTGACTCTCCGAGCTCTCGTGATCCTATGGGGTTAATTCCACGTCCACATCAACTCAATGAGCCGGACTCGATTTAAAAAGTATTTAATTCAGTTTTTTTATTTATTTGGAAAATATATTAAATCAATGTTTTTTTTTGTAATTTTGTTAAAAATAAAAAATCTTATTTGAATTTATTTTAAAATAAATTAATTTTGAAAAGCACCATGCACCATAATTTTATAAACCCTTTTAGCATGTTTGGTGCTGTGATATAAAATACATTAAATACCATTAAATAAACAACAACCACCTCCCCAAGAAAACGAAATTCCAATAAAAATATACAAGTCGGTACAAATAAATATATATATCCAAATCTCGCTAATTATATAGCTACAAGTTGCGATTAACCACACAGAAGCGTCAAACCACTAACAAAAAACCTTATTAATCTTGAATCTGCTTCTAAATAAAAGTCAGTCAATGCAAGAATCCAACCACCCCTTCTTGTCTTGGTCAAAACAAGAATCTAATCTAAAACAAAACCCTAAGATCTTCACAATCCTCTGCTCTGCTTGCCTTGTCTAGAAATCCATAAACAGGCTGCTAAAAATATCGGGTGAATGCAGAGGAGAAACTATACCAGAACCTGGAAATAAACCTGAAGGACCGGCCATGAATAATGGACTCATACTGTAATTATCATTCAAGAAAGATTGTGAATCTGCACCCGTTGATGATGCGGGTGAGAAGAACCCAGTCGGTACGGGCGGTAACATCGCTGGTGCCGGTGACAAGATCCCTGGAAATTGACTAAAATCCAGCCCTTCAATTATGTCCATGAGGTCATCATTACCATTATCGTTAATGGTACTCGGTCTGGTTATTTCTTTTGGACTTGCTTTCTCGGTGGCAGCAAGTCTCGCAGCTGGAGAAACAGACCCGTCGTGGGAGAAATCGGCGGAGGAGAGACCTGTTAACCGTTGGACGACGGCCATGAAGTTGGATTCCTCTGCGTGGATAATCTTTGGAGAGACTGCATAGATGATGACAGGCGCCTGTCTTTGAGGAGGGAGGGGTGGTTTCTTGATTTTGTGCGAGTCCTGGTTGAGCCTCAGCGCTGCAGGTCTAGGGCCTTGGATATGAAGTTGTTTTTTCGGAGATGGTGGCGTTGGCCGTTGTGGTGGTTTGCCGGTGGTGGGATACTGAAAGGGGTCCATGATGGAGGATCAACGGTGGATTGAGAGAAAAAAGAAAAAGAAAAATGAAGTGGAAGGTGGTGTGGATGCCCCGAGTTTAGGGCAACATGGATCGGCCACTCAGCAAGTTCTGATATTGCTAATAATTTTAGATCTGAAAAATAAAATAAATCGAAAGACAAATTTGATTGAAGAGAATAGAAGTCAAAACTCAAAACATGTGCACTTGCAAGGTAATGAATGTTCTGATAACTGAGTCAAAATGGATGGCTTCTCTCGATTTATAGGATCAAACTGCTTTTGTTTGTATATTTGAAAATATAAAAATATTTTTTATAAATATAATCCAACATGATAGATATATTCAAGAACTTGAGGATTAAAGAACTGATTTTGACCAAATTTTTAGTTGAGTTATAGAAGTCATTCACCTAACTAAACTCGTTTGATTTAATTAAGTTTTTAATAATTTAATTAACCCATTCCAAACAGAGCTAACCAAATAAAATAAAAATAGCAAGATATTATTGTTTCAATAAAAATAATTAGTTCTAGCTGATTTAATTATTTGTGAATTAATTTAGCGGTACATGGTTAGTTTTTTTTTTTGTACAAGTCTAATAAATATGTTTTTTAAGAGATATATTCAGGTATTTGTTTTATAATTTTAATGTTCTAATATTAAAAACAAAAAAATTAATTAAAATCATTTTGTATCACATTACAAATTAACGGGCACATAATCTACTTACAATTCCAGAAATTAAATAACCTTGTTAAAAATTATATTTATATATTTTCGGTGGCATTAATTAATATTGATGCTAGCTAGCAAGGGACTGACTCACATCATAGAAAACTCATTTGATTTAGAGGTTTTATGATTGAATTAACTTTGCAGTTGACTTTTTTGAAATGTGTTATATACAAGTCTCGTTATAAGGACGTGAAAGACACGATATTCTTTACTGGGTTTGTGATTAATCACGGTGTATGCTCATTTTCTTCTAGAAATAAAAATGAAAAATAAATGATATTGGTATGTTGTTTTTTAGACCAAAATTAGTATTATTTTAATTACCCAGTTGTTGTAAAATTTAATTAATTCTTAAAAATCATAAAAAATAATTAAGTTTCTAAAAACAAAATTGGATCATATTTTTTTATTTCTTTTATTTGATGAATACTTTACTACTATATATGTTGGATATGATTATGGTTGTTTAAAATGTCTTCATCGAAATATTTTTTTTTCTTTACACCTTTAAAGTACATATATGACTGTTTTGAAGTAAGATTGTGATTGTTTTTAAAAATATTTTTCATTCATAAATACATCAAAATAATATTTTTTTATTTTTTAAATTATTTTTAATATTAACACATAAAAATGATCTAAAAACATCAAAAAATTTAATTTAAAATGATTTTTTTTCCAAAAATATTTTTCGAAATACATTATCAAATACTCTTGTAAGCCCTTAAAAAGTAAATATAATTTAATTTGTCAACTTATCCCCAATTCCATGATCCCGGGGTTAACGAGTTGACTCAGATATTTTGTTTTTGTTTTTCTCCCTCTAAATTTAGTGTTTTTTTCTTCAATTGTTTATTAATTAAACTTCATCGTTTGTTTTCGAGAGGGCTACATGAATATCGCAACTGAGTTGATTATTTTGCATGCTCACGTAGACGAGCTCAATTATGATATATATATATATATATATATATATATATATATCCACATTATTTAGATTAGTCTTATTAAATCTAGTAAAGTCAATGACTTGAATCTCAAGTTGTTTTTCCTTTTTCTTTTTTTTCTTTTTTTGTAATGAGTACTTGTGTCGCTTTGGTATCTATTTTACTTTTGAAAAAACTTGGGCGAACTCCAGGCATCCTGTCTAGTGTAATTAATTCTAAATTTACTTCAAGAATAAAAACTACAAGCTATGAAATGAACTTACCTTAACTAAGTTTTTCGTATTTAAATTTACTTCAGCAGTTGAATCATTAATGGACGATTATCTAAAATCAAAAGAGAGAAAAGAGCAAAAATTTCGAAGTTCTTTGTCCTCATCGAAAAGGAAAAGAGAGAGAGGAGTAAAGAAGGAAATAAATATTATCGAATAGAATGAAACTTGATTTATATTAATTTCTAATACTGAAAATATTTTGGATTGAAACTTGCATATATCCATATTATCTTGTATTTGATTTTTATTTTTATCAAATAGAATGAGGTGATAAGATTCAAACTCGTGACCGTTGGGTCAACAATACTCTGATACCATGTTAAAAATTATTTTATCTAAAAATTTAAGTTAATAGGTAAATCCTAAAAATATAATTTATATAATTATTTAACAAGAAAAAAAAGCTGCGCTCACAAGTCTTTAGGATGATTGCTAGTATTTGTCGGCAAGAACAAACTTCTTTTTTACTTATTCTTCTCTACAATCTTTTTTAATTTATGGCTTGCTTGGAATCCAAGCATACTGGTCTTCTTTGACAACCTTTGCAAGAATCTTTGAGAAGGACATGACATCATCGTCAACAGGAGAAAGGCACAGACAAATCACTTCATAAATCATCGTCAACAGGAGAAAGACACAAACAAATCACTTCATTGTTAGAATCCAAAACAGAAACATGAGCAGTGGATCCTTGAATATATATTCCCAGTTTCATTTACTTGACATGGATATTTCCTTTATTCTGTCGTCTTCTCTCTTGTATAAATTAAACGGATTCATTCCTGGAAGTCGTTAAGATTTTGAGGTCACCTCGTCTGCTGCAAACCAATCCTGTTGAGTGCAAGTTGTGGTTGTACATTGCACTTCCTGTAAGTATTGAATTTGCATTTTAAGTTCTTAGGCAAACTGTTTGAGAATTGTCAATGTTTTTTCCGAATTCTCATTTGTTAGAAATAAAAATACACCATTTTATTGATTTTAATCATAATTTTGAGAGTTTCTGCTTGTGCACACCCACACATAGTTATGGCTGTTATTCAATGTAGTGGCAGGGGAGAGTGTCAGAAAATTCTCTTTGGGAGTAGAAAGTAGAGCATAATAATATAGCTAATTAGTTTCCTAGTGACCAAAATTTTGTCACAATATGTGATGCAATGATATTTATAGCCTACTTGTCCAACAGATATGGACACTCACGGTGATTTGACCGCAAGTAAGTCACCCCGCGAGTTAAGATCACGGGCTTCAGTATCAAAAGAGAGCTCGAGCAAGGAATGTGGTAATTCATCAACTCTCCAAGCTTTAAATCTTGTCAGGTGTTCAATACTAATGATTCAATGTGTTTCAAGCTATAACTAATGAGAATGGATTTGGTGCTGTAACTTGGCAGAGATTAAAGATACGGAATACATTCAGTATCTACCACTATACAAGGCTGTTGACAAAGGCGACCTGGAGGCTACAATGAAGTTACTGGAAGAAAATCCTGATGGACTGACTGCTAGCATTTCAGCAGATGGGGATACTGCCCTCCATGTCGCGGTCCTGGCTGGACACACAGAGATTGTTGAGCAGCTGGTGGGCCGGTTAGAGAAGGGTCAGTTGGGAATCCAAAACAGTAATAATGCCACTGCTCTTAATTATGCTGCCATTGGAGGGATCACAAGGATTGCCGAGGAGTTGGTAGAGAAGAATAGAGATTTACTTACAGTTCCAAACCAGTATGGCCAGATCCCAGTTGTTGTAGCTTCTCTCTATGGGCATAAAGACATGGTTCGTTATCTGTACAACGAGAGTCCGAAAGAAGAGCTCAGTTCATCTACAAACAATAAGAATGGGGTTATGCTTCTCACAACATGCATCATGGACGAACTCTACGGTATAAGAAGAGCTCAGTCCAAAAATAACAGATCAGTTGATCGTATTTTTGTTTTCTCCTCCTGTTCACCTGAAAATTCTATCTTGTTTAGCCGTTGCTCGCTTTTCCGGGCTCATTGTTTAATGCTGATCAAACAGATATTGCCTTGGATCTGCTCCAACATTACCCACAATTGGCTCTTGATCAAGATAGTGACAAAGACACAGCTCTTGATATGCTTTCTAAAAAACCTTCAGCTTTTCCCAGTGGAACTCAACTTGCTTGGTGGCAACAATGGATATACAACGGTATGTAACTCTTTTCACTCAATTTACAAATAAAATATAATACCATTGAGGATGATCTCCAAAAATCATGATGATGACCATCAGGCCAGAAAAACCTGATGGTTTGATGAGAGACAGTTTGGCTCTTCTTTTCGCATCCTTCAATGTGGCATTATCCTGTTGCAGGTATCCGCGTACCTCATCCAGTCGCCTATAGCAATAACCATGAGGACATTGAGAGGCCGAATAAGGGACCAACTGATCGAAGGAACATTGTTAAACGAGGTATACCATAAAACATGAGATGTCAATCTGACATTCTTATAGTTTTCAGTTTTTTATAGCTACTACATTATCTTCCCTTGTAAGAAAAGAAACTCCATTTTGATAAATATGGACTTCGCAGCATCGGACCAGTTGTTGGTAATGGCTTGGAAGGGATTGAAGATTTTTGGTAAGTAAATTCTGGATAATAGATAACCAAATTATATGCGAAAATAACCTGAACCAAATTATACTTGCAGTACCAGCTATCAAGAAAATGTATAATCTTAAGCTGATACATGGCCAAGCACAAGCAGTTCTGTGTTGCATATGCGAACAAATATCAACTCTGCACAAATCAAAATTCAAAGAAATTGGTGTGTACAAGGCTGTATTCAATGCTGTTAAGCATGGAATTGTTGAATTCATCGTTGAAATGATTAGACATTATCCTGACATTATATGGTCCGAGGATGATCTTAACCGGGGCATATTCTTATATGCAACCCTGCAACGCCAAGAAAAGATATTCAGCCTTATATACAAAATGGGAGCAAAGAAGAACTCAATGGCAACTTCTTGGGACAAGTTTCACAACAACATTTTACATCAAGCTGCAATCTTAGCACCCTCCTCTCAGCTTGATCGTGTTTCGGGTGCAGCATTACAGATGCAAAGAGAGCTACAATGGTATAAGGTAATCTCGTTACTTCCTATAGTTGATGGTAATCTCTACATATTTCTCAACAGAGTTTGCTGCACTGCAGGAGGTGGAGAGCATTGTCCAGCCCAAGTACAGAGAAATGATAAATACTCACTATAAAACACCTCAAACTTTGTTCACTGAACATCACAAGAGATTAGTGGAAGAAGGGGAGAAATGGATGAAGGACACAGCTGAATCTTGCACGGTTGTGGCTGCTCTTATTTGTACCATAATGTTTTCAGCAATCTTTACTGTTCCAGGTGGATATGATCAGTATTCAGGGATTCCTATATACCTGCACAGGAATTCGTTCATGGTTTTCATGGTATCCGATGCGATGTCATTGTTTGCGTCTACATCTTCATTGCTGATGTTCTTAGGAATCCTGACAGCGCGGTACAGAGAGGAAGATTTCCTCAAGTCCTTGCCTACGCAGTTGATTGTGGGCCTTTCCTGTCTTTTCTTCTCGATCGCAACTATGATGATAACCTTCGGCATCACGCTTTATATGATGCTTCACGATCGTTATCCGTGGATTTCCTTTCCGATTATATTGCTGGCTAGTCTTCCGGTCACGCTTTTCGCTCTGCTGCAATTCCCTCTTCTTGTCGAGATTTTCTTTTCAACATACGGGCCTGGCATTTTCGACAAGCCGAAGAAGTGGAGTTCGTTTGAGCAGTCTTGAATTCATCCCAGACCTCTGTTCAAGGTGCAGTCTTGAATTCATCCCAAACCTCTGTTCAAGGTTTGAATATTTATATATATAGCAAGATAGCTTATGAATTACTAGTAGAGATTTTGAGAATGTTATTCATCCTTTGTTGCTGGGATTGAGAGGAGAATCTGTTGTATGTTGATGATCCAAGTTTTTGGATCAAATTATTATCTGAAACTATAATAAAACATCCCCTAATTAGTTTCTTACCAAGTATGTATATATAGATAAATAAATAAAGGCTATTCTTGTCTTTTAATTATCAAACGGCTATAAAATCCATAACCCCGTAACGGCCGTTACATCAAATTCCGTGCATTCACCCGGAGCACGTTAGCATTTCTCGCCATTACCCGCGACCGGGAAAAAGAAGAAGAAGACCTTCTGATATCTCTATCTCTGCAGCGCGTCAAATAAACACCAAATTCATTCTCAGAAAAAAAGAAAATTAAACCAAATTAGCTTCGACAATTCCAATTCTAACCTCGGTCACCTCCCAATATACCAATGCCTCCGGCCTCCACCACCACGGCGTTGTGTAGGCGCCAAATCAGCTCTCGCCGCCGCACATCGGCACCTCGGAGGCGGTCCCCGTCCCCGTCCCCTCCTCCGAAGAGGATGAAGCTGTTGACGGAGATACTGCAGAAGGCGGCGTATACGGTGGCGGAGAGGGAGGACTACGGCGATGTCAACTGCGAACAATGCCGCTCCGGGGAACGATCGGAGGAGCTGTTATTATGTGATAAATGTGATAAAGGATTTCACATGAAGTGCTTGAGACCGATTGTTGTTAGGGTTCCGATTGGCTCGTGGATCTGTAACAAGTGCTCTGGAGATGGCCAGAGACGTGTAAGAAGTAGGGGAATTTGATTTTTTATTTTGATTGTTTTTTTATTGTGGTGTCGTTTTGAGAGTAACAAATGTGTGTTTTGTTTGGTTTGATTTTTGTATGCCAGGGTTATCGCAGAGGAAGATAATCGATTTTTTTAGGATTCAGAAGAGTAAGAAGGATGATATTAAAAAGAAATGCAGCCCCCTGCAAGGTGAATTCCTTATTAATTTTTCTAATTACTAGATTGTTTTATTTATTTATTCATTTAATTTGTGTGTTTTTGTGATTAATGCAATTTTTTAATTTTTTTTTTTTGGATGGTGATTGAACTTGTTTCAGGATTTGCAAGCAACAAAATTCTGCTAAAACTTTAAAAAATTACCGGGTTCAAATCTTTAATAATAATAATAATAATACTAATAATAATAAAGCATGAGAGTAGGGGTATCATAGGTGTGTAGCTAAATGGTACTCTTTACTGCAAGGCATTGGGAGAGAGTAGGACTTGGGTTGGGATTCGCCTAAAGAACACAAATTAAGATAATTTTTTAAACTTTTACTATAACTAATGGCAAGGACAGAAGAAGATGACTCACAAACAATAAAATTTTGAGAGAAAGAAAGAGAGAATAAAGAAGAAGGGTCGGGATTCGCCTAAAGAACTCAAATTAAGTATTTTTGAGTTCTTTAGAACTAATAGCAAGGACAGTAGAAGATGACTCACAAACAATAAAATTTTGAAAGAAAGAATGAAAGAGAGAACAGCGAAGAATTTTGAGATAAAAGGATTAAAAAGTGGGGAAGAACGAAAAAATGGACAGTATTTTTGTCAAAGAAATAGTAATAAAAAAATGAGAGAGGATAGCAAGGACGGTAGAGAAGATGGCTGAAAAACAATAAAATTTTGAAAGAAAGAGAGAGAGAATAAAGAAGATTTTTGAGATAAAATGAAAAAAGAAAAGAAAAGAAAAGACATTATTGTTGTCAAGGATCTTGCTCATAAGAAGGTTTAGATGTGCTACTGCTTGAACATTTTATGAATTTCAATACCTATCATAAAGCGTGGCAAGGGGCTCAACGTCTTGCAATTTAGAGCGTAGTTGATTCTCTTACATTGCATTTGACATGGATTAATGTATTTGATAAAGCAGTGCAAGATGAATGTGTTTTTCAATTGAAAACATATCAAAATGATCTTTTTTTGACATCAATATATCAAAATAATTGGAAACTATCAAAAAAATATTAACTTGATATCATTGTAACACCGGAAGTTGCTGTTTTGTCAATGCATTTTGTTGTTTGCTTTAAATTATTCTCTTAGCTGCATTGACTTTCATGGCACAAATAGTTTGGGGCCTTGTCTAACCTACTTCTGCCTTTTGGTTTCCATGAATGATATCGAAATAATTTTCATCATTATTTCCTTGTATTTGACTACATGCACTTTGAAAACACAATTTTGGTTTACTGATTTTTTGTGCTTTCGTATTTGCACATGAACATTTATCTATTCAAGAGTGTTTGCTTTTTAAAATGTTTTTCTCTTGGAAATGCATCAGAATATTTTATTTTTAAAAAATTTTATTTTTAATTTCATCATATCAAAACTATTTAAAAACAAAAAAAATAATTTGAAGTTTTTAAAAAAAAATAAAACAAGGTTGGACTGCAATACTAGATAGGGCCTTAAGAAATGCTAGTACTAATGATGCATATACTAGTTGAATCAGATTTGGTGATGTTAAGTTGATGTCTTCATCCCCTCTGTCGAGTTGTTTTCAAGACTCTAGGAAGCGTCGGAGACGTTCATTGGTGTATCAAAAGAAAAGAAGGAGACTGTTGCCATTTATTCCATCAGCAGATCCCACCCAAAGGCTGAAACAAATGGGCACCCTTGCTTCTGCGTTAACAGCATTGCACATGCAATTTAGTGATGATTTAACCTACTTGCCTGGCATGGCTCCTCCATCAGCCAATCAGGCCAAGTTTGAGCAGGGTGGCATGCAGGTCTGAATTTAAAATTTTCTTTTTATCATTATTTTTTCTCTAGGCCTTTATGGTCATGTATTACATGTTGGTTGTTTTATCTGCTACTTCTATCAGGTTCTTTCCAAGGAGGACATAGAGACATTGGATCAGTGCAGAGCTATGTGCAAAAGGGGCGAATGCCCTCCTCTTTTAGTTGTTTTTGATTCATGTGAAGGGTACTTGCATCTTGAACACATTTATTGGTAGAAACTATATTTTGGTTACTGTATATTTGAGTAGGTTCATCTCTGTTCTTATATGCAGATTTACAGTTGAGGCAGATGACCAGATAAAGGATTTGACCATCATAGCAGAATACTCAGGTGATGTGGATTACATCAAAAACCGTGAACATGATGATTGTGATAGCATGATGACCCTTCTTTTGGCAAGAGACCCATCCAAAAGCCTTGTCATCTGTCCTGATAAACGTGGAAATATTGCTCGCTTTATCAGTGGCATTAACAATCATACCGTGTAAGCTTGCTTAACCGATTGTTTCTCCCATTATGATATATATTGAAGCAAAATATGACCAGTTTATTCTTAAATCTTCTTATAGCTGTCTTCTTCTCTATATGACACATGTTTCCCATCTACTTATCTAATGTGACTTCACATATAAAATCCTACTTTTTTTGTGCAAATTGTATCCAAATTAGAAATTATCGGCCCATCCTCTGTTAAGCTTAAAGTTATATCCAATTCTGTGCAGGGATGGTAAGAAGAAGCAGAATTGTAAATGTGTGAGATACAATGTAAATGGGGAATGCCGGGTCATTTTGGTTGCTACTCGTGATATTGCTAAAGGGGAGAAGCTATACTATGATTATAATGGATATGAGCATGAATACCCCACTCAACATTTTGTTTGATAAAACTTATAGATATCTAACAATCCTATGGAACTGGGATGCAACTTGGATCCTGCTAGATCCTTTCTCATCCAGCGTTTTATTTCAGGGTTTACTCATTGCTATTGCAAAGTCAAAAACATTTCTTCTAATGTATCCATGGGCTATTTAGTAATTTATGATGTAGAGCTGGCCTTTCTTATACCATGACAAAAATAGAGCAGGAGAGGACTTTCCTTATAATTTATCCTAGGGATATTTTGAAGGAAATTTTTTTGTAATACAGTTTTCAATTGAATATGTAAATCATTCCTTGGCATCCTCTGCGTTGATAATCTGTTGGTCTTTTACAAAGTATTTTCATTTCAATATATCCATACATGCTTTTTTAATTGTTCCCCCCTCTACATTTCACTAACTAATTTTTTTTTTTAATGCAATTTTGTATCTCACCTTTGTTATGATTTGCTGGTTCATAATTTGTGGGAAAGCAAGTATTGCTATCAGTTGCTTTACATATTGATGCTATATTTGCTGTCAACCCCATTTGTGATTCAATTTGATCCATCATGTTGGACCAGAACATTGGATTGAATGCTTTATTGCTGAGGCTTTTAAGGTGTATCTAATCAACTGTGATAAACGACATTTATAAGTCATAAAAGTGGTATCAATCCATCTTTTTAAATATTTACTGCAGCATGTCTTGAAATGTCGCTGACATATCTTTCTGTATCTCCAGTTTTTACATTCTGACAACTCAATTGTGATGTGAATTTTAAGATATTTCATTTAGCCATGGATAATTCAAAGGGATTCTTCAAAGCTGCTGGTAAGAGTTAACTGGGACAGGAGATGTGCTGTGCTTCTTTGGATGCTTCTTGGTGGTTGTCTCATGTTGGCCTCTTATTCTTATGCCCACGAAGATCATGTTTATTTCGAAAGATCAATTAAGCTGCTGGGTCCAGTGCCTCTACACCAAGGCTGTTCAAGATCTTGATGTGAATGCCCTTGATGGTTGCTTAATACACGCATTACAGAGGCTGTTTCTTGGAATGATAAGGTCTGAGGCTCCAGTCTCGAGAATAGCCAATTCATTTGTCATAACTGAAAGGGTTGAACAATCTCCAAATTCTCATTCAAATTCACTTGTGTGGATTCATGGACATTTTGGTTTCACTTATATTTATACCTCCTCGTGACTATGCGCGTGATACATTATTTTCAGGTTTGACAAGATGGTTTGCGTCTTTCAATGGTGTTTCATCTAAACAGACAGTGAGAATCCTTATGCACAACATCGCTACTCTAACTGCTTGTCTTTGTTTTAGGAGGTATGAATTTTGTTAACTGGAAATTTTGTCAGATGGAAAAAATGTTAAATTTTGAAATCTTCAAGCCTATGTGCTCCCCTTCTCTTTGTAAAATATATTTGTGAATTTGACAAAAATACAGAAGAAAACGATAAATATATAAATGTCCCATCAAATTAATAGTATAAATTTTAAAAATTTGTTTGAAAATCCGTACCCAGTTTTCCCAGCTTGGAATATGTAAACTGATAAACAAATAGGCTATAGGATGCTCTGGCACCCATTACCTTGGCCATATTATTCTCCCCTGATGATTCGACATAAAGAGTTCCCATTTCATTAAAATCTGAATTTGATGGCATCTTTCTTTTCAGGGTTCTGCATCTGAGAGTCAGGTTCAAGTTGTGCATCTAAAGCTGTGTTTCAACCATTCGATTTGCAGCTCAGCATTGGATAGAATGATCATTTCCAGCTGCTGATGTTAGGTATCTGACAATTACAGGTGACTGAAACTAGATATCGAATGACTAAAACAGTTTCTATGCAGTAAGTTCATCCGTTAAGCTTTCAAACTGTGCATATCATGGTCGGTACAAAATGCCAAGCTTGTGTAACGTTTCTCTTACGAGAACTCTTGTTCGCCTAACTTCATGTTCATTGACTTGTTCGATACTTCTTCGCACCCTATTAAAAGTTTATTTAATGAAATTAAATAATGTAATCATCTTCCCCTACTAATTGAAGTCTTCCTGTATTTATAATGCCAAAAGTGAGCACTAAATACTTCACCTGCGTTGTGTTCTTTTGCTGGGACTTGCAGGTTTAATTTTTGCAAGGTACGAACAGATTACAGAGACCCGTTGTGAAATTTGAAAACAAGATTTTTCTGTAAGACTCGTATAGCTTCTACTCTTCTTTTAACAGCCTAATATTATATATAGCAACTAGCAAGCTCTGTTAATTTCCACATGGTCAATACTTCGTACTGTCAAATTATCCAAACCAAGTCCCTGGTTGCTAACAGCATCTCCAACAGGGGTGCTATAAGAGGAGTTAAAAATATAAAAAAATATACATATATTTTAGCATTTTGTAGCAACTTTTTCGGATAGCCAAAAATAGTTTTTCCTATATAAGTTGCTATTTATAGAGCTTGAAATTAAAAAGTCTCTTTTTTTTTGTTTTGCTGAACCTGATGTGCCACATGCTTCATAGTTACTGTTCAAAAGTTAATGGATTTTGATGGAATTTTTCAATATTTAAAAATTTTAAATTTAAATTGTTACGGGTTTCTAATTTTAAATTCATTTTTAAATTTAAATATAAATAAAAAAAATAATTATATTGTTGAAGAGTTTTTTAAAAGTAATTATTTAATTATATAACTTACTCCTATTAATTGTATAATTAATTATATAATTAAACTATATATAAAATAATTGTACTATATTTAAAATAATATAAAAAAATAACTCTTCAAAATAGATTTTACCATTAGAATATATATCAAAAAATAAATCATATATACATCATTAAAAAAAACTATTTTAAAGATTTGAACCTTCAAAAAAAATAGCTTGTGGTATTAGAGTTACTCTAATATAGACAAATATCCAGGGCATGCAAAATCGAAAACTAGAAAAACAAAATCTCTGGGGTTGTACATGCCTCAATGCACGTGAAGGCCTTGTGAACTTTCGACCTTGGCCATAAGGTTCAACCCTATTATGCAGAGGGCAAGCATAGCATCTGGTCGATCCTGCTGCCTCAATCAGGCCGTAATAAAGACCACAAATTGTCTGAGAGATAGATGTCCTAAACCACTTTTATAGTGTACTGTATAGGATTAATCCTAACAAATCTAGATCCTTATAATTATTAACCTCCTATAAATTATTGTGATTGAAGTATAGGACGTTTAGATTCATGATACAGTATAGTTTTAATATATAAGTTGCAAGTAGTTCTTATATATATATATATATATATATATATATATATATTGGTCAAAAGACTAAGAAACACATTAAGAAAATTATCTTTCACGGTTATTATTAATAAGACATTAATTTAAGATGTGATAAGATAATCATCAAAAAAAATAATTTTCAATAGGTTTGACAAACTTTGAGTGAATGTTTGTCATTGTTGTTAGTGTTGTTTTAAAAGTGTTTTTTTGTTTAAAAATACATCAAAGCAATGTTTTTTTATTTTTTTAAATTATTTTTGATATATGCATCAAAATAATCTAAAAATATCAAATAAAAATTAATTTAAAATAAAAATAAAAAATATTATTTTAAATACGTTTCCCAAACACATTTTCATACACCACCGTAGTAATAAGGAAGTTTAAAGAAAAACATCAAAATGGCTTACACTTCAAATGCTGAAATAAAAAGAAAATTCAACAAGTGTAGTTAAAGAGATAATTAAGGACTTAAAGTCTTGAATGCATCGAAAACTGCATCTGATATCATAACAACTGGAATAGGACAAAATATCAGTGTCGCTTTCATGGTCTTTTAAAACCTATCAAGGATAAGGATATGCCCTTCTATTATTCTCTTGCTATTTATAGTTTCCTTGCAATATTTACCACATTTACCTCCGGTCGTGACCCCATCAGTCATCCTTGTTAGACTGTAAATTCCACCGCCTGCTATAAAGCAGGCAGGGCTTTCAAGAACACATAGCCTATACAAAGAGGAAGAAAAACCAAGATAAAATCTTCATCAAGCTCTTAGTTCAAAAGGGATGGGTAGCTTAGAAGAAGAAAGGCTGGTTCAAATGGTACATGACTTCATAGAATCAGAATCATCAACACCACCCATGTTTCCTGCTTCCTCAAACTGCCTTTCTATCAACCAGGCCAAGTGTTTTACTTTACAAGTAACTTTTTCCTTAATACTGTTGTGTTTTGAAAGATTCATTGTTCTTTGTCTGGCTTTGCCTTTATCTGTTTGTGTATCTTACCTGGTATTTTGGGGTCATTTTGATCTTATGTTTGGTCAGGAGATACTCGGGAGAGTAACGGAAGCTGAGACAAGAGTTCTTGAGACTCTATTGAAGCATATGAGAAGCAAAAATGACGCTGAGAAAACAACCAGTTTGAAGATGTGGCTAGTGAAGAGGCTGAAAATGGATGGTTTTATTGCTTCCATTTGTCGAACTTCTTGGGTCACTTCCTTAGGATGCCCTGCTGGCGAGTCTCTCTCTCTCTCTCTCTCCTCTCTCTATTCACACATCTCCACACTTGCTCAAGGGTATAGCTTTTTTCACTATTACATATATCTGTAAATATCTGTTTGGAACACTTGATCATTGAAGTGTCTAGGCTAGCTAGTTTGGTTTCCCCCCCTCACAAATCAGTTTTCAAAAAGCTGTTTTAAAAGTAGATAAAAACATATTTTTTGTGGTAATCCCAGAAATTTACAGCATAAAAAAAAGTCAGACATGCCTTGTAATTACACTCTTGAAAGGGTGCTTGGTGTTGACAGCACCCTCATCTTTGGAGATCTGGATACAGAAGCTCTGGCCTCTTCTTCTTCTTTTTGTTCTTTTCTATTTTGAACGTCAACCTCTGGCTCTTGGGTAAATAGTGTAGAGTCCAAGGGAAGTAACTTCAATTTTCTGAAGCTCATTTATTTTTTTATTTTTTACGGGAATTAACTCCCTTCTTCAATGCTATTTAACAGGTGCTTACGAGTACATTGGCATCACATTGAAAGATGAAAATGGTGGCTCAACGAGGCTGATAGTGGACATAGACTTCCGGTCCCAATTTGAACTGGCAAGACCAACATCGCTCTACAAAGAGCTAACAGACACACTCCCATCTTTTTTTGTCGGCAGTGAAGACAACCTCAACAAAATCATCTCTCTGCTCTGCTCAGCTGCCAGACAGTCTCTTACAGAGAGAGGCCTCCATGTGCCCCCATGGAGGACGAGCTCGTACATGCAGTCAAAATGGCTTTCTAGGTGCTGCGAGGCCACCAATGACAATAACAGTGGTTACAGCAGCAGCAGAGAAGATAGTGAAGCTGAAAATGGCTCGCGTCATGGGTATGGCAGCGGTATGTGGACGCCTCCAATGGTTAAACCCAAGATCAGGGGTTTGGGCGGTGGGTCTAGCTTGTCTAGCCAGCTCTCTAGCGTGGGCATCAATTGTTGCTGAACCTTCCTGCTGCCACCCTAGGGTGGCTCTAATTTTGACAGACAGGTAGATTATTGATCATAACAACAATTAGGAACTTTTTGTAATGTAACAGAGATCTTTGCAAGAATAATACAACTTTTGTGCTGTAACTAATTCCTAGGCCCGCAACTCCTTAGTGCAGAACAGTCCCTTTCTTTTTCCTTCTTCATTTATCAAAGCAAGTTGCGCCCCAATTCGATTGATTACTCTCTGTTTGTTATTGCGTCTAAACAAAGGTTTGTCAAAATTAAGTTTTTTTTAAAAAAAATAATATTAAACCAATACTTTTCATTTTACAGCTTTTTGATTTCGGCTTTTAAATAAAACTGTGGTTAACAGTGCTTTTAAATGCTTGCAACCATGGTTAAAAAAAACAGGGAAAAAAGGATTAATATTCGTAGTGTCGTTACCTTCTTCTTTTTTTAAAGTGTTTTTTATTAGAATATATATATATATATATATATATTAATATTTTTTACTTTTAGAATTTATTTTTGAAATAAAGTTTAAAATGGTGGTTGCTTAATGCACAATTCGCTAATGGAGGTATGAGGCTAAAAATCATATTCATTGGATTCGGTGTATGATGTTATTTTTTAAAGTATTTAATAATTTTTTTTTTAAAATTAGCATATCAAAATAATATAAAAATATTAAAATTTTAACTTAAAACATTTTTTAAAAATTTTTGACATAAAAAATGTTGAAACTCTAGTGCACTCAGTGATTTGATGTAAACCTCAATCATTAAGTCATGCAGTATATTGATAAGAAAAAACTCAATTATCTCAATAACTCAGTCTACTCATTTAACATGGCTTGATTATCATTTAAATAAAAAGAATAAATACTATTCTTTTAATAAAAAGAATTGGATTAAAAAAAGAAAGAGAGAAGGAATGGTGATATAAATGCAGCCCTCCTTGAAAGGGACACGTGTAAAATTATCATTCGTGCATTCGGGTAGATATCTGAGCTTGTCATAAGAAAAAAGTTGTACTAAACAAAAATCAAATAAAACAATGATAATGACAAGAAGGAAGAAAATAAATATGTGAAACGGCACATTGGGTATCCGCAATTCCACATCGCTCAGGGTAGGTGGCCTATATTTTAGTCCTGCACTTTCTGTAATTTGTCACTTTGGCCCTTACAGCTTGAGATATTTTTAGTACTTTCTAAAATTTTAGTATGCAGCCCCTAGTGTTAAACACCGTGGCTGTTTGGGAGGACGGTTGTGGTAGTTTTTCAAAGTGTTTTTCATGTCAAAATAATGTTTTTTTATTTTCTAAAAATTATTTTTGACATCAACACATCAAAATGATTTAAAAACACTAAAACATATTCATTTAAAATGAAAAAAAAAAATAAAAAGCAACGGCAGTGCCAAACGGCCTCCTAATTGAAAGAGAAAACCTTGAATTAATTTGTTTGAAGCAAATAATCAAAAATTCGGTGCTATGACATGAACGAGGATGAGAGAGAGGGAGAGTGTCATTCAACAGTCAGGGACTATTTTGAAACATTCTCAAATTCTAAATTGTAACGAAGTGGGACCCCATTGCCTAGCTTTTGTTTTTGATCTATTTTGACTTATTTTGTCTGATATGACATATGATATACATCAGAAGTAAATAGGAATAAGATTTTTATTCCTCTATAGATTTATTTTAAAAGAAAAATCAAATAAAGAAATACATTCATCTCTAATATTATTATTTTTAATTTTGATTAATTAACGTATCATTACAAGTTGATCATAAATCATGGATGGAACCAGACCATTAGGATTAAATATATCTTGGGATGATCTTAATTATATATGTATATATATATATATTTAAAGCTGTTTCGATCCTAAGCATCAATTAAGGAATATTAACTCGAATAAAAAACTAATCATAATTCTAGCAAGCATCATCTGTAATAGTCTCCCTGATCATATCCAACAATTTATGACGTCATAGTGTAATAATTAAGAAGCATATCCAGAAGTGAGGTGAAGGCCGCCAGCTGACAAGTGAAAAATACAAGACAGTGGCACAGTTTTGAAAGACAAAACCAGTGGCTCTTCAGAAACAGGTGGTAAAGAACAAGAGGGAGGGGAGGGGAGGCTTTATTGTATTTTGTCTGTATTTGGTGTACGTTTCTTTCGTGTACTCTACAGAAACATAAATTTTGACAGCACAAGCTAGCGAGTAAACAGGTGGCCATGGTGGCCATTCCTCACCAGTTACCCATGGCGATCAATCATGGAATCTTCAGATTTCTAGAAGCCTACAGCGTTCACTTTTTGGTCCATGGCTCTCTGATTTTCGAAGTCCATGGTTATCTTATCTTTGATCCTTGACCAGAGACTCTCTTCGGATAATCATCGCTGCTTTCGAGTTGAGGATGGGGTCGGTGCTGATATTCATTAGGTTTCTCTCGAGGATATGTATTAGGTTCGTCGACTGGCTTGTGAATCAAGTCTTGATTGCTTGCCTTTAATCATTAGCAGCGCTAATCTCATGTGTCAAGATGTAAGGTTGATATTATTAATAACTGAGTAAAATTTTCAGTTGTTTCAGATTTTTATAAGAAAATAATATATATATTTTGATTATTCTAAGCTTTTATACATAATATATATTTTGATATGTACTATATAGATGAGATTTTTATCATTCTACACGTAAGGTTGATGTGTGCTTTGTAGTTTTTTTTAACATTTATCCCTTTTATTTTACAGAAATAAAATTATTAAATATAAACTACCCTTGCCAAGGATTAAAGATTGACGTTGAATTATCATATTCTCTATTTTTTTAATATTAGTACATGAAAATAATATGACAACATCAAAAAAAATAATTTAAAATAAAAATAATTTAGTTTTTTTCAAAAATATTTTTAAAATATCTAAGCCAAACAAGACCAATATGTACAACTTTCATGCCCATTGAAGAAAATATATTAAAATGAACATGAAAATATTTTTAAAATCTTACTTAATAGCTTAATGTATTAAATTATAAAACAATTATAAAACCCCGTCGACAATTCTTGGGCACATTTATTCTTTAGTTGATTTATTGGTGTTTCTTTCTTAAAAATATTTTGAATTTTACTAGAAAACATATCAATTAAAATTTATTTTTTATATCAACACATCAAAACCATTTAAAAACACTAAAAATCATAAATTTAATAATTTCTTCAAAATAGATATTCTTTTAAAAATGATATAAGAACAAAGTGACAGCATTTCTAAACAGTTATAACAAAGTTCTTGCAGAACATTAAAAAATAAATAATATTCTCTGTTTTCTTTTTGTTTGTAGAAAGAAATAATAATTTCAAGAAACCAGAAACATGAACGGAGTTCGCCACTTGCAGGGGACTTGTTTTCATGCACGCAGAAGCTGAAACCACCACTCTGAATAAAAATTTCATTCGGTACACGATTTGCCGGCCACCAATTTGATCCTTTCCTTCTTATTTGAGTTTGTATTGATATCAAGCCTGTTTGTCATTGTGATATCACCAGTTTTTGACCGAAATTTAAAAAAAAATATTTTAAATAAATATGTTTTTATGTGTTTTAAATCATTTTGATGTGTTGATTTCAAAAATGATTTTTTTTAAAAAAAAACATTATTATGATGTATTTCGGCACGATAAATACTTTGAAAAACTACCACAATCACAGTAATGATTATTGGAGTCTGGCTAATTGTTGACTGTGTAATGGATTGATTTATTTGAATTGAGGTATTGGCGAGGAAGGAATAGTGGTTGGCCAATCCTAATTACTTGAACACCACGTACCAAACACTGGACTGTCGATCCTTCTCATTCATGTTAGGTCTGATACAACACCTTTGATAGGAGTAAAATAAAATATATCATTTTTCTCCCAAAACCCAACTTCAACCATTTAAGTAACCACTAGCCTTGGTGCCCATAAGGAAAAAAAAAACTTTATACTTCTTGGATGAATGCTCTATCTAGAAAAACCATGAAATCTAACTCTCGATAAATCAAATATTAACTGATGAAATTTTAAAAAAATCAATTATAGAAAAGAATTTACAAATAATGATCAAAAGAATAATGATCGAAATTGAATACAAAAATAAATTTGTATTTAAATAAAGGTGAAATTGAAAAGTAGAAATAAAAAATGAGGATCAAATTAAGTTTTCAGGCCGAGCCCATTCTAACAACAACAAGAAAATATCGATCGTGGTATTGCTAGGTTTGTCTTCAACAATAGAGTGTAATGAAGGTGGTTTAAGCTTCTATGTCGAGCAAAACCAAGTACATGGAGATTTATAAAGCATATGCTGATATGATTTTGAGCCGTTAGATTAATTAGAGTGTGTTTTAGGGTTGGTTGGAAATAAGATTATAGTGATTCATATGGTGGTGCGTGTTTGTATTATGTTTTTAGATTAAAATATATTAAAATTTGAGTTTTGAAGGTCAGCAAACTTGCATGTTGATTTTTCAAATAATAGAAGTGGCCGAAAATAGCCACAGGAGATGACACGTCGTTTGATATGTTTATTAATGAAGAAAAAGAAGTCTTGGTCTATTTTAATGGCCGAAAAGTCCCCATGGATTTTTAGTGTTTTTCTTGTTAAGAAACTAAATGGGCTTTATCCCCATCAACTGATTAAGGGCTATTTTAATGGGCTGGGGTTTAATTATGGAAGATCCAATGGTTTAATAAGCAACAAAATAACTTGGAATGTGAAGGAGAACTAACTATAGAAAGAATCACCTGAAAATATTTTAGTTCAATTCAACAGTCAAATATCTTGTTACTGTTATTTTAAGCCACCATCGTAGTCTATCGCAACCCCATCTTTTTCTAGACCTGAACGTGTCCTCTTGGTTTATAAAAGTATCTAATAACATATTCATGTTCGAATTAAATGCGTTCTCTAGATGTTTTAAGGTTTAATATAAATTTAAATGTGTCCCTTTAGAATGTATGGTGGTGTCAAGGATTTAATGTTTCAGGCTTTCAGCAGGCTGTAATTTATACAGAAGAAGTTATTGTTTCAGACTTTTCTTTTCTTTGATTAATAGGTTGTGGCTTTATTATTTTTCATTTTCTCTTTTAATTTTGGAGCATCCTGTATTTGATGAATATTCTATATGAATAAAATATATATTTTATTAGTTATATATATATATTAAACTTCTTATAGAATTGTTTTTAAAAAATATTATTCCTATATATTTTCAAACCGTCACAAACACAATTATAAATATATATATTGTTTATTTTTATATCAAGACTTTCTTTTAAAATTATGATAAATTTTTATTTTAAAATATTTTCTTGATAAAAAAAAAGTGTTTTTATAAAATAAAAAGCATATGAATAAGAAAAAAGAGTTTTAATCAAAGAAATATTTTTTTTATCTTTATTAAAATTATTATTATTTTTTAAAATATTAATTTCAAATGTGTTCAGTTTTTATTTATGAAATCATACTATTCATATGTCTGTTAAGAAAAAAAGCATGGAAAAAAAGGAATTTCGACAAAGAAAATACATTTTTTTAACTGAATTTAAATGATTTTCATCCTTCTAAATATACAATGTTAATAAATATACCATATTAATATGGGAATGTATCCTTAATCTCAATTAAAATGAAATTAAAGTTAACTCAAAAATACATTATATTATAAATCTTTTTGGTTTATACCGTCGTTAACAAGTCAATCTGTTTATATGGTTATGTTGACTATTTGACTGCAACGGTGGTAGAGGTAGACTTGAAAACACGAAATTGCTGACTTGTCGTGCTGGGAAGTTATTATTTTTTAAATAAAACGGAGTATTTAACAGTATTTCATGAGTTATTTTTTATGAAATTATTTTTCAAAAATAGACAAATGAAAAATAAAAAAAATAAAAATTCATCATTTTTCAAAAAATAATAAGAATATATTTATCTTGACATTCATTTTATAATCTACATTAATCTTTTTAAAATAATTAAAAACATGTTATTAATTACCTCTTCTGCACCATAAAATAAAATTATTAATGAGATTGGTATTCAACTTATCCTCAAGAGCAAAGTTGGCAAAATTGTTTTTTTAACACGGAAATATTATATAAACTCGAATCGTAAAATCATAAAATTATAGGTGAAATATTTTTGTAGAAAATTATAAAATCATAAGTAAAATATATAAAAATACAATTATGTCCATAAAACTTAATTAATCAAGGTTCATACATGATTTAAAATAACTTAAAAATACAATACAAAATAATTATATCTATAGAATTTCATTCGATAAAAACTAATAAATTTAAAACTAACACTTTGCTAACATGTTATGTAAAATAAAATTACTCTCATTGCCTTCATCTTTCTTGTTATTTTTAAGAAATTCATCAAAATCATTACAATTGAAAGAATTACTACTACTACTACTGATATTTGCAACGATGTTATGAATATTAGTGCTACTACTAGCTCCAACTCCAATATTAATATTGTCAATTATATTTAACCTTAAACTCCTTGAATTATCTGGATTGATATAATTTTGAATCTCAAAATCATTTTCAGTACCATGAGTATCCTTTTCAACATCATTAAAAATTTCTTAATCATTTTTGTCTTTTTTTCTATTTTTTCTTCATATTGCACTGTCAATAACATCAAGTAAATCTTTGATTAACCATCATGTTCAGTGATCCGATTCATCATCAAATAAGAAATAATCTAAACCTTATCAAAATCATCAAGGGATGACCAAATGGTGGTGGTATCATTAGTATGAGATGAGATATTGAGAGTCTAAGAGTAAGTTAAAAGACTAGGATTTGAGATTTGAGGAAATGGGGAACAACAACGAAACAAAAGTTATTTGCCTGACAAATTGTCAACTCGGAACGAGTTTTATGCTTTAAAGAATTTGACTTGTTATACTGTCTAAACATGTGATTTTATTGATTTTTGAGGTTTAACATGATTTTACAAGGTATATGCATATTGAGTCATAAAATCTTATGATTTTACGAGTTAACTCACGAGTTTAATAACTTGATCAAGAGTTTTAAATGCATATATATAGAAGCATTTCACATGAAATGTGAATTTCTGAAAACAAATTTTAAAAAAATTCAGTGGTGATATAAAAAAACAAACAAATAAATTACTGTAATTTCTCCTTAATAGACTCTCCTTCCATATGTACGGCTGGATCTTCCAAAAATACCGTTCTTTTATATAATCAACTTCCGAACAGTAATTGATTTCATTCCATATAAAATAAATAATCATCCAGTCACTGCTATTTCATATAAATAATATAAAATGTGTTTTTTTAAATCGGATAGACTAACTAACTATTTCCCTAAAAATACAACTACTATTTAATCATTAAACTACAAGACCAACCATCTCAATCCACGTAGGCCAAAACATCGTCAATGGGTCCCGCTCAATCTCCAAAACCAAAATTATCTATCACAATAAAATTCCCTTAAAAAGAAAATTCAATTATTACGAAGTCAAATAGACAGCGAAAGAAAGGAAATACAGCAAATAGAGAAAATCGGACGACACCTTCAAAACAGCCTCCTTCCATCCCGAAAACGGCGCACCTCCACCCCCAATTTCCTCTCTCATTCCCGCCACGTGTCCAAAAATGTACGGACAAGCAACGCGCGCGTATTTTCATGTTTTCCTGTCCATTTAATCTGTCAGTGTATACTCTCTTCCCTTCTCTCGCCTCTCCTCAACGAAAGGTTCCTAAATCCCCCCCTAAAAAAAATCTTTCTCTCTCCAGCATTTTTCTTTCTCCCTAGAAATTTCTGGTTTCCTATCATAAATTTGATTTTCATTTTGTTTCATTATAGGCGAAGTAGGCGATTAACGTACTCCTCTATCCATCTCTCCTTGTAAAACGCGTAAGCTTCATGTTTCTGGAATCTCCTCCTCCTTGGTGTTGTGGTTCCTGATTGGTTGCTGAGTAAAGAAAATAAATAATGAATGAGACATTTATTATTTATTTCGTGCATTTTCTGCATGTACGTACGTAGTTTCTTGTTACTAGACGGCGTTAGCTGGTATTTATCAACTTGATAAATATTATTGGAGGATTAAGTCGTTGCTGAGAAAAGGTAGGAAAATTAAAGAGAATGCGTGATTGTTGCAGAGAAAGAACAAATTAGACGGAGAAGTTCCAGTTTAATTATAATGTGCTTCTTTTTTTCCTGTCTGTTTGGTTTCCGAGAAACGAAAACAATTCTGAAATATTTATTTGTTCGATAATTTATCTTTCTGTTTGTTTGCTAAGAAAGAAAGAAAAAATAGGTTAGAATTTATAATTGCTAAGATATTGTTTTTCTTTGTGCTGTTTGGTTTCTGAGAAACCACAGGAAAAGAAAGGAGGCATGTGCACTGTTGTTTTCTGTTTGGTTGTTAAGAAAAAAGAAAAAGAAACACGAGAATATATCTGAGAGTAGAATTAAATGAGATCTGATCATACATATTTATTTGTGTTTACTTTTTTCTGTTTGGTTGCCGATAAATAACAGGAAATCAAACGAGAGAATGTAACTGCACCATTAATAAGGAGTAAGCAGAGTTTTAATTCAATTAGATGCTAAATGAATGAATTTCACGAGCCCTTTTGCTTTAATTTATCATTTCCAATTTAAGCGATAATTAAGCTGAAAATGTAGCGGTAGCGCAAAAGCAATGTTCAGATAATTAGCTTGTGTCTTACGTTTTCTCTTCTCTTTCCTACATATTTTCTCATTTCCCAACCAGACTTGAAAAAAAAACATTGATAAATTCATAATTACTGATTTTTATTAATTTACTCTCTAGCAGGTGGTTAAAATTAGCGAAATAAGACACTGTTAGGAGCAAAAGGTGGCTAGCTCACAAGCTAGCATTTTATTGAACAACAATGTCGAACCTGGAACCATCTGGGTCACAGATGCTGAGCCGGCGGCCGTCTCGCAGCGCTGCCACCACAACATTCTCTCTTGAGGTTTTTGATAATGAGGTCGTCCCTTCGTCACTCGGTTCCATCGCCCCTGTTCTCCGCATTGCCGCTGAAATCGAACATGAACGCCCTCGCGTTGCCTATCTCTGTACGTCATAATGTTGCATCAATTTTAGCGACTATGTTGTAACAAGGAAATCACTATTCTTTTAATCATTGTTTATTATTTATTTTCTTTTTCTTTCTTTCTTTTTTTGATATGGGGGAAAATAGGTAGGTTTTATGCGTTTGAGAAAGCCCATCGACTGGATCCAAATTCTAGTGGTCGTGGTGTGAGGCAGTTCAAGACATCTTTGCTGCAGAGATTGGAGAGGGTAAATTTTCCTTATGATAAATTCTGTTTCTAAATCATCAATGGTTTCGATCACATTCTTTCTTGTGTTGTTTTTCCTATCTGATCTGAGAGAGCATAAAGGGAGAAATGGAACAGTAATTATATTTATTTAGAATTATGACAAGCGAAAGATCCTCTCTGCCTGGTCGAAACACATTCAACGGTGGAGATTTTAAAAAAAATTAAAAAATGGTGTGAAAGAGGGGTGATGATCAAATGCGCTCAAGTTCATAAGAACCTGTTTGCACTTTAGTACTTTAATGGGGTCTCAATGGTCATTTTGCAATGTTAAATGCACGAAGCTGACGGAGTGAATTTGTGGTCTCATTTGGAAGTGGGAGAAAGAAAATAATTAATTAGATTGCATTTGTCATTTGTGGAATAACGAGAATTTCTGAATAGCGGGAATGCGATAATCTCCAAAAGTAGGTAACTCTGACGAGAATTTATTTGCTCCATTTGCTAGTCTCATGATGAATGCATATTCCCAGAGAGAGATTGTACACAATTGGTTTGGAGGAATGCTTCTCCTTTGCATTTTCTAAAAGCAAATCCAATTTTCGGGACCTTTAATAATAATCCAAAAGAACTTTCACATAGTTTTGCCATGGATTGTTTTGAAACATCAGAAGAAGTTATGTGAAAACTATTTTATTTATCTCAGGACAACAATTCCAGTCTTGCCTCTCGGGTTAAAAAGACTGATGCGCGGGAAATCGAGAGCTTTTATCAGCAGTACTATGAACACTACGTTAGAGCACTTGATCAGGGAGAGCAAGCAGATAGGTAACAGCATAAATTCTATTATTTCACTCACTTTTATTTTTGTTCTTTTTCTTTAGAGCGTAAATGCTGTTTTGATGATGAATCTTTTGACTTGATATCTTTGCAGAGCTCAACTTGGAAAAGCCTATCAGACAGCTGGTGTTCTTTTTGAAGTGCTTTGTGCTGTTAACAAAACAGAGAAAGTAGAAGAAGTTGCTCCTGAGGTTAGACCCTTTTATAGTCTGTCGTTTACAAGCTCTTATGTAAATGGCCATTCTACGGCACGAATCCTTTTCAGGGGAGTGAAGTATTTTTTAATGACTTTACTCTGAGCAGATTATTGCGGCAGCCAGAGATGTCCAGGAAAAGAAAGAAATATATGCTCCTTTCAACATCCTTCCTCTGGATTCTGCCGGGGCTTCACAGTCCATAATGCAGCTTGAGGAGGTGATACATATTCTTTATAATTATCGTGCCTGCTATTGTGATCAGTCCTTTTCTCTTGATGGATAATTTAATATGCTGTTTGAGAATATCATGTCCATACGTACCAGGTCAAAGCTTCTGTTGCTGCACTGTGGAACACTCGTGGCTTGAACTGGCCCACTGCATTTGAGCCACAAAGGCAGAAAGCTGGTGATTTAGACCTTCTTGATTGGCTAAGGGCTATGTTTGGCTTTCAGGCATGTTCTTGACCCAATTTGTGAAAAGAATAGAGAATTCAATTGTTGAGAGTTACACTACAATCTTCAGCAACTAAAAATTTGGCTCTTAAATTTTATGAACGCAGAGGGACAATGTCAGGAACCAGAGGGAGCATTTTATTTTACTACTTGCCAACAAACATATAAGGCTTAATCCCAAGCCTGAACCAATTAGCAAGGCATGCTCTAATCCTCAATCCTTCTTCTTTTATTCTTTTTTTCCCCTGTTGTATATTAGATGTTGCTACAGCTCTTGCATTATCTTACCCTTTGATAACCATAATATCCAGGATATGGGCAATTGTGATGTTTGTGGTGTTGATTCAGGTTTTGGAGCTGAAGCGAATGTGTGCATGTGCATTTAATCTGCAAATTATTTGAATAACTTTTGAACCTTTATTGTTAACTTTTTTCTAATTCACCAAGTATCCTTGATTAACTATTACTTCCATAATTAATGGTCGTGCTATGCTTAGACTCTAATCTCCTATGCAGCTTGATGATCGAGCTGTTGATGAAGTTATGAACAAGCTTTTTAAGAATTATAAAACATGGTGCAAGTTTTTAGGGCGGAAACATAGTTTAAGGTAAGTAGGTGGACTTTTTTTATTCATTCAGAACTTAACGCAACCTGCAAATGAATGATCATTGATTTGCTATGTTAACATCTACAAATGTGGTTCTTGTAGGCTTCCTCAAGGCCAGCCAGAAATCCAACAGAGAAAGATACTGTACATGGGTCTTTATCTTCTCATCTGGGGTGAGGCAGCAAATGTTCGCTTCATGCCTGAATGTCTATGCTATATTTTTCACAATGTAAGTACTGATCATAACATTAACGGATTCCTTAGCCAGTTCAGGGCAGAAAATGGGTGATTCTAACACCAGAATAGGGAATTGAAGGCTGGTGGGCGTTGGATGCTCTTTCCTTTATTTATCCCTTTTAAAGCAATTAGCACATTTTCTGTTATATAATAGCTTCATAAGGTTGACCTCTCATTTGTTCAGATGGCATATGAACTCCATGGCCTGTTGGCTGGAAACGTCAGCATCGTTACTGGAGAAAATATTAAGCCTTCTTATGGTGGAGATGATGAAGCTTTCCTGAGGAAGGTTATAACACCAATTTACCATGTAATTGAAAAGGTATGTCTTCATGCAAGGATTCATTTCGCCATCAATTTTCTGTTCCTTTTGTTCTCAATATGAAAATTGTGTTCCAATTATTGCAGGAAGCCAATAAAAGCAAAAATGGTAAAGCTTCACACTCACAGTGGTGCAATTATGATGATCTAAATGAATACTTCTGGTTAGTTTGGATATAATATTAGAATTCAGATGAAGAAAAGATCTTTTTGAGTTTTTGTATCACTTCGTTCTGGATAATACTTGGCTTTGCTTCTTTTGTTTTCAGGTCATCGGACTGCTTTTCTCTTGGTTGGCCTATGCGTGATGATGGGAGTTTTTTTACATCTACAAGAGATGTGGTACAGTGTTCTTATGTGGCGAGTAATACACTACCTTCTGAAATGATTTACAACTATCTGCTTAACATGATTTCTTTGTCAGGGGAAAAAGGCTTCTTCAGAAAAACCCAGAAGCACAGGCAAAGCATATTTTGTAGAGACGCGTACCTTTTGGCACATTTTTCGAAGTTTTGACAGATTGTGGACCTTTTATATTCTTGCTCTTCAGGCATTTAACTTTATTAACCTTTTGCCACATCTTTCTAGTTTTTTTCTTTTAATATAATCTTTTCCAGTAAGACATGAGTTTATTGTTGCAGGCAATGATCATTATTGCTTGGAGTGGGGTCTCGATTTTGAACATTGTTCAAAAGGATGTATTATATCAGCTATCCAGCATTTTCATCACAGCAGCCTGTCTTCGCTTGCTTCAAAGTATGATGCTCTTAGCCTAATGCTCCCTTTATCCATCTTATTATTTACTCTCTTAAACCCAATATTAACGGGAAACTATTGTTATCTATAACCTTCTTCTTTCATTATCCTTTATAATCAAGGTAACACGGTAAAGTTATTGGATTTATTTTTATAGAAAACCCAGAAAGAGTATACTTCATCTCATAAAAAATATAAGCCTCAAATTTCCAATTGTTTCTTTAACATTTTCATTACATTTCTTTGCTTCTTTAACAATTTTTGGACTTTTTAATGACTCTTTTAGTACGTGTTTGGGAGTGAGTTTCACCTGCTTTTCATAAAAAAATGATTTTTTTTTGCTTTAAATTAATATATTGGATTGTTTTGATGTTGTGATGTCATAAATGAATTTTAAAAAAAATATTATTTTAATGTATTTTTGAACGAAAAACACTTTGAAAAACAGCCATTATTATACTCCTACTATGCAATTACTGCCAAATTTTGACAACATTATTTCACAGTATTTTGCATTTTCTGTGACCAACTCTGATGATGTGGTGAAGCTTGTAAGGTGACATGAGAGTTAAAAGATTAATCAGCATTGGTGATAAAACCTGAGAGTTTTCTGTGTGTGTGTGTGTATTATTTTATGTTGATATTACCTTCAACTTGAACCCTCAATGCTCTCATCATTAACCCAGGACCTGATTTTCTGTCTCTGAAATAGCTTTTGTTTCAAGTGACTATTTTATCTCATCATTCTTCCTTTTAGGTATTCTGGACCTTGTTCTGAACTTCCCAGGGTTCCACAAGTGGAAATTCACTGATGTACTGAGAAATGTTCTCAAGGTCATTGTTAGTCTTGCATGGGCAATCATTCTTCCACTATGTTATGTGCATTCCTTCAAAGCAGCCCCTGATAAAATCAAAGATTTGCTGTCATTCTTTAAAGAAGTGAAGGACATACCTGCACTATACCTTCTGGCAGTGGCTGTATACATGCTTCCAAATATATTGGCAGCTGCTTTGTTTATCTTTCCCATGCTCCGAAGATGGATTGAAAACTCAGACTGGTTGATTATCAGATTTCTCTTATGGTGGTCGCAGGTATGCTCGCTGGTCTGAGTTATCTGTTTCTCCTGGATACCATTATCCCGGTATCTTGTTCATGATTTTTTATGTCATCCAGCTATAGCAAATTATCTCTTCTCCTGATTAACCGTATAAATCTATATTTCTGCAGCCAAGAATTTATGTTGGAAGGGGAATGCATGAGAGTCAATTTGTTCTTATAAAGTGAGTTTGATGAGAGTTTATATTTATGCAGTCACCAACATATTTGGTCCAAGTTCACTTAGTTACTAGGTTTTTCTTTTTGTTTCAGGTATACTCTTTTTTGGCTGTTACTTTTATGTTCAAAAATTGCCTGCAGCTATTTTATCCAGGTTGGCTATTATTATCAGAATAATCACCGTCATTATTATTACGGCCATTCATTTGGTATCCCTTTAACCCCTTTATGTCCTTTTTCCCAGATAAAACCTCTGGTGAAGCCAACGAAAGCTATAATGAGCATTCGGCATGTAGATTATGAGTGGCACGAATTTTTCCCAAATGGTGCTCATCACTCTTTCACTTGATTTTTATTTTTCTTTCCAATTGAGGTTTTATATTCACATAAGCTATTACCCTGTGTATACAGCTAAAAACAATTATGGAGCTGTTTTGTCACTCTGGTTACCAGTAATCTTGGTTTGTCTGCTGAAATCTCTTTTTGCTATTTTTCTTTTATATCTTTTATTTGGTGATTTATATTTATTCCATGATTGATGTCTCCGGACGGTATATCCAGGTCTATTTTATGGATACTCAAATTTGGTATTCTATTTTCTCAACCATATATGGTGGCTTTACCGGGGCCTTTGATCGCCTAGGAGAGGTAATTATCTCAATTATATGTGTTTCTTGCTTTGAATGGTCATTTTTTGTATTCATTTGAAATGAGGCGTTTGCATGTGTATATATAAACCATATACAGTAACAAACCATCATATATCATTTGAAATGAGGCATTTGGATGTGTGTGTGTGTGTGTGTGTGTTTATATATATATATTCTAGTGAGATAAGTGGCCTGTTTTATGTAAACTTGGCTGGGACATAGTATATTCTGTTCTATTGAGAGATGGAACTTACTGCATACTTTGGAGATGTGCAATAGCTTTCCTTTCAGCGAATACCATTTTACCTCCATTGGCTGGTTTCTGTGTTCCACATTGTTTTGTTGATTTTTTGAAGTTCACCAATATTGTCCATTACTCTCCATTTCTTGTAATTTATGTAACATATCAAGCACTGAGAATATAACTCATTTAATTTTCACTCTCCTTTTGTTGATTTTTCAAATGTCATTAAATCTTTGGGTGAGTTATGCCAGTGAGTTTGGGTTGCAGGATTTTTTGTAATTTAAGGCTAAAAACTGTGGCCTATTAATTTCCTCCTTCCCTTCTAACAGATTCGAACTCTGGGCATGCTAAAGTCACGGTTCCAGTCCTTACCTGGTGCTTTTAACACATATTTGGTTCCTTCAGATAAGAAACAGAAGAAGGGCTTCTCTTTTTCAAAGAGATTTTCCGAGGTTGGATTGATGTTTCAAATTATATATATCAATATCATTATTTGGAGTTTTATGCATCTCACTCAGTTATTACAATGTCATTCCTGCTAGGTTACTGCAAGCAAGAGAAGTGAAGCTGCCAAATTTGCTCAGTTATGGAATGAAGTGATATGTAGTTTCCGTGAAGAAGATCTCATTAGTGACAGGAAAGGCTTCATAAGCAACATAAAATTCATTTCTATCTGCTCTTTCCCCTGTTAAGACTAAATCCTTGGTTTCTTTTAATTCAGGGAGATGGATCTGTTGCTGGTTCCATATACATCAGATCCTAGCCTCAAATTAATTCAGTGGCCACCTATTATGCTTGCAAGCAAGGTCAGCATGAATTTTCTGCAGATTGAGTGAATAAAACTTGTTTTAACTGTTGAATATTTGCTACATTTACAGATCCCGATAGCTTTGGATATGGCAGTACAATTCCGATCAAGGGATGCGGAACTCTGGAAACGCATATGTGCAGATGAATACATGAAATGTGCAGTCATTGAATGCTATGAATCCTTTAAACATGTCCTGAATATTTTGGTAGTTGGAGAAATTGAGAAAAGGTTGCTGGTGGTTTTCTTTTCCTTACCCATGATGATCCATATCCATTTTTTCTATCCTCTCATTAAACAATTAACCATAAACTTTATCATAGAAAGATGACTTGTCCTTAAATCATTTAAATGTTACAGCTACCTCTTTAGGGGACCAGGTTGTTATCGTTTTCGCTGTTAATATATCTGCTACAGAGTCTTAACTGGCATTTGAATGAAATTAGGATGAAGGTTAACTGTAGAGTGTAACTGTGGTTGTAATGTAACAGGATACTTAGCATCATCTTTAAAGAAGTTGAGAGTAATATTTCAAAGAACACACTTCTTACAAATTTCAGAATGGGCCCCTTGCCAGCATTATGTAACAAATTTGTGGAGCTCGTGACATTATTGGTGAGTCATTTATGAAACTCAGCTAATGGTATATCCAGCTTGCTTTTGTGAATCTGAAATTCTCTTTGCAGCCGTGCATTGGAAAGTGACCACTTCCTTGTTCCTTCCACCTTGCAGAAAGATGCTGATCCTTCCAAGCAAAATACCGTGGTGCTGATACTGCAGGACATGTTGGAAGTATTTACTAATGATATGATGGTTATTGAGAATCGGTTGGTGAACCTTGCATCTTCTACTTGGATTTAGTGGCTCACTCCTGTCCTTCATATGAGTGCTAACAGTCAGGCCTGTTCTTGTGTGATGATTTTCAGTGAATTGGTAGACCTTGGGCAAAGTGGCAAGGATTCTGGAAGACAAGTGTTTTCTGGTACTGACACAAAACCTGCTATAAAGTTCCCTCCTGTAGTTACAGCACAATGGGAAGAACAGGTACTCTAGCACGCTTAAATGATTATTTAAAGTGGTAACCCTTCTAGTGTGCGTAAGGATTGATGAAAGCTTTGATTAATGATCTCTTAGATAAGACGCATTCATCTCCTGTTAACGGTGAACGAATCTTCCAGTGATGTTCCAACAAACCTTGAAGCACGTAGGAGGATTTCATTCTTTACAAATTCGTTGTTTATGGACATGCCACGTCCTCCTCGTGTCCGTAAAATGCTCTCATTCAGGTCTGATTCATTGCAATAAATAAACATAGCAAGGTGAATTATGCAGTGAATTTGCCAAGTTGCAAAGAACTGCCTTCACATTTTGTTGAATTCAACTGATTATGTCTAATGACTGCCTGCCACCTTCTTGTCGTTCAAAGGACAAGTGGCCTGAATTTGACCAATTATTGGTCATTGGTAGCCACATTGGGTTACACATTACCGGACATTGTACAGCATGTTCAGAGCATATGATCAAGTCGAGTCTACTTCTGGCCAACACTCAACCAGAAGAAAGGCAGTGCCTTTTTCTCAAATTCTTTGTGATAATATTTCTTGTTCAAATATTGGTTCTATTGAGACTCTTTGCTCTCCCAAAGTCAGTGTCTGATTTATTATAGTTTTTGTGAAAGTACAGTTGTGGATTCTAGATAGACTTGTCCTGGATATATTACACAGTTTTTCAAGGTCTTGAAATATTTGATGAGTTTCTTTGAGGAAATTAAGGGATTTTTAACAACATCGACTTTTATATAATAAGACTACTCTTTTGCCATGCACAGTGTCTTAACCCCCTACTATAGTGAAGAGACAGTTTATTCCAAATCTGATCTTGAAATGGAGAATGAAGATGGTGTATCAATCATCTACTATTTGCAAAAGATTTACCCAGGTAAGGGTTGTATTGTGAAATCCCATGGTACCGTACCATTTATGATTTGCATTTGTTTTGAATGAATGATGTAATTAATTCAGTAGCCATTTGCATTGTCATCAGATGAATGGAATAACTTCATGGAAAGAATAAATTGCAAAAAAGAGAGTGAGGTTTGGGAAAATGAAGAAAATATTTTGCAACTTCGTCATTGGGGCTCCTTGAGAGGTCAAACTCTCTGCCGCACAGGTAGTTTGATCCATTTTCATTTTCTCATCTAAATGCATTAATCTTCTTTTTTTATATACTAACCATCATAAATATTGCAGTTAGAGGGATGATGTACTACAGACGAGCTTTAAGACTTCAAGCTTTCCTTGATATGGCTAAAGAAAGTGGTGAGAGCCTGAATGCTTTTCTTCATTGTGTTCGAAAATGACTTTCAAATGTGGGATATGTTCGTCATTTCCTGAAAGTAGCCCTCCTCTGAAAATTAAATAGTGAGTTCTAGGAATATGAAGAAAACAAACATGTGGATTCCATGTTCCATTCTTGAAATATCAGAATCTTCTAAAGAAGATATGATTTCTTTCTCTTTGTACAAGCTATCTTTTGTCTGCACATCTGACCTTTTTTTACAGGCCAGGTTAATAATGTTGAAATCACGTAGTCATAAATTGATTGCTTAAATAAATGACATTAACAGTTTTGTTTTTCCCAAAAGCTGGAATATGATAAGTAATCTGAAGGAAAGAAAAAAAATGATTTTGAAAAAATCTAAAGTTTAAACTTCATTTTCAGTCTTGAAGAAGAAAATTATGCTCTTCATGAAAGCATACGCTGGAAGCTACTCTAGCTTAGTTCTCAGGAATAAAATAATTTCCTGACTTGTTTGCTGTTTAATTATTTCACTGACCATGCTTCTACTTTCATCAGGCATCTTTTATTAGTTTTCCTTGCCATGTAGCAGCATATTTTTGCGAGAATACAGATCCAATAGCTGTTATTAAGTAGTTAATCATTGAATCTAACTCATTTTCTGCTAAAATTGAGGTCGATGCGTCTGACCTTACTTGTGATGTTTAAGGAGCATGTCATTCATCAGGAATGTAGTTTCCTGGGGTGTTTACCATTTTCTTATGGTTTTGTTTACAATATACCTGTCAATTCTTTCAGTAGAAACATGAGTGCCCAGTGAAGCAGTTTCATTATGGAGGTATTATATGCCAATATCTGAAATATTCTCATAAATGCAGAGATACTAGAAGGTTACAAAGCCATTACAGATCCAACCGAGGAAGATAAGAAAAGTCAAAGATCTGTGAGTGCTCGAATAGAGGCAGTAGCGGACATGAAATTCACTTATGTTGCTACCTGTCAGAACTATGGAAATCAGAAGAGGAGTGGAGATCGTCGTGCAACAGACATTCTCAATTTAATGGTCAAGTATGCTCTCTGTAATAATAGCATCTTACTGTTAAATAGCCTAAGAAGTTTGCTGAGCACATTTTGTTCAAGACTTTGAACCTGCTACATCTTCTACAGTAATCCCTCTCTTCGTGTTGCATATATTGACGAAGTTGAAGAAAGAGAAAGAGAAAGAGAAGGTGGCAAGGTACAGAAGGTTTATTATTCGGTATTGGTAAAAGCAGTTGATAATCTTGATCAGGTAATTTTTATGATATTCCCATTTAATTACATTTGAGCAACTGTTTCTATAAGGCTAATCGTTTCCTATCTTCTCCAAAAGGAAATCTATCGCATAAAATTGCCAGGTGCAGCAAAATTAGGAGAAGGAAAACCTGAGAATCAGAATCATGCCATTGTATTTACTCGAGGGGAAGCTCTGCAAGCCATTGACATGAATCAGGTAAAACATGGAAAAACTGAATATACTGTTGCTTCATTATGATTTTTAGACCTATTCTGATGATTTTTCATATCAATTTCTTATAGGATAATTACTTAGAAGAAGCATTTAAAATGCGTAACCTTCTTGAAGAATTTAATGAGGATCATGGAGTGCTCCCACCTACAATTTTGGGTGTTCGAGAGCATGTCTTTACTGGAAGGTTTGATGGATGTTTATCTTTTCTAGTTCTATGATGCTCTATTACCGTCAAATATCATGCCTTGTTATTGCTCTAATGTGTTTTTACATCTTTGCTGCAGTGTCTCTTCTTTGGCTTGGTTCATGTCAAACCAAGAAACGAGTTTTGTCACCATTGGCCAAAGGGTTCTTGCAAGACCATTGAAGTAAACCTTTCCCCTTGTTCTTCCTTTCTATGTTTAGATAACAGTGTACTAGTGTACTACAGCTTATGGTATGCAAAATAGCAGCTGGTTTATAAGATGCATTATTTTTAAGGAATTAGATCGAGATGTGATTTTAACAGAAATATATTTTTTTAATATGTACCAGTGCTAAAAAAAAACTTTGAGAATCATCATGCATGGATACGATAATCCACTCTTGCACACATGTGTGTCCATGCAGTCCCCCGTGCACATATGTTCATTTGTTTCTTGGAAATTGGGTCATACCAAATACTAGGTCATCCACTTTATTGCTAATCTTATTAATGTTGACATTGTTTTTATAAAATAAAACTTGAAATTTTATTGCTGCTGCTGTCATTGTTTTTGTTAGTTAAAACCATTCATGTGGCCTTTTTTGCTGATCTTATTAATGTTGACATTTTATCTTGATATTTGTAATGGTATTTATAGGGTCCGGTTCCATTATGGGCATCCAGATGTGTTTGATAGAATCTTTCACATAACACGTGGTGGCATCAGCAAGGCTTCTCGTGGCATCAATTTGAGTGAAGACATATTTGCTGGTACTATTCTCGTCACCTAGAAAAGTAGTCGAAGAGTAACCATCAAAATGTGTGGGCATTTATTTTATCTCCTGTAACACAATTTCATTCGCTTCTCTATGCTTGCTCTCCTATGTAGGTTTCAACTCAACACTGAGACGAGGGAATGTTACTCATCATGAGTATATTCAAGTTGGGAAAGGTCGAGATGTCGGGCTCAACCAAATCTCTCTGTTTGAAGCAAAGGTAGCATGTGGTAATGGGGAGCAGACACTCAGCAGGGATATCTATCGACTAGGCCATCGTTTTGATTTCTTCCGCATGATGTCCTGTTATTATACAACGATCGGATTTTACGTCAGTTCAATGGTAATTCTTTTTGAATGTGTAATTCATGTTGAAAAGCAATTGGACAAGCAATGTAGACAAGGCTAATTGAAAAATCTAATAGTTATTTCCAGAGAACTCAATCTAAGCATGAAAAAAGGCAACCAAAATAGTTGCTATCAAGGCCATAATATACCTAGAAAATTAGGTATACTATCTGAAAAAGAACAGCTTACAGATTGAAATATTTGGCCATGAAATTTCATTAGGGAATAACCGTGTTGGTCTGCTTATATATGCCTGTGTTTGTTCTCACATGCGTATCTTTGCATTGTTTATAAGATGCATTTTTTGCAGTACTCAGTTTGGTTCAAAGTCCATATAGCAAGGAGCTAAATGACAGAATTGCGGAGCAACTCTTCTAATAGATGTCATATCGATCTCATAATTTCAATTGGAAAGAAAAGGGAAATTGTTTCATGTGGATCACCTGGAGATATTCACCTTTTCTCTTTTATGATCAAATGATACATTTTTTTTTTAAAAAATGAAGTTTTTTATTTATTTATATATTTTTTAGTTGTCTCCTCGGTTTTTCTCTCAAGTAAATGGCTGCTTCCTTTTGTTTTTAATGAGAAGATAAGATTTTCCAAAAGTGCTTTTAGTATGAAAGCCAGTTTCATTTCCAGAGTCATCTATGCATCTTAATGAAAGAACAGCTTTGCTTGCAAACCCTTTTTCTTTAAACAACTTAAATATCTTGTTCATTTGATTTTCAAACTATACTCAACGAATTGTCTCCTTCTGAATGTGATTTGTTATTTGCATCTTATTGTGCAGAAAACTGTCTGATATGCTGTGCCTTGCACAGATTATGCAATTATTGAGTTGAATATTTCTCCTGTGTGCATATGTGGCTGGGATGTTAGGATGTCTCCACATTAGAGAAGTTCAGCTAACAGATAATATTTTTTTCGTTTTAATATGCAGATAGTTGTCCTTACGGTATATGCTTTCTTGTATAGCAAACTTTACCTGTCATTAAGTGGATTGGAGGATTCAATAATTAAGTATGCACGGGCTAGGGGAAATGATCCTCTAAATGCAGCCATGGCTTCACAGTCTCTTGTTCAGATTGGTTTTTTGATGGCCTTGCCCATGGTCATGGAGATGGGGCTAGAGAGAGGGTTCAGAACAGCATTAGGTGACATAATAATCATGCAGCTTCAGCTTGCTTCTGTCTTCTTCACCTTTTCCCTTGGGACTAAGGTCCATTATTTTGGGCGCACTATCCTTCATGGTGGAGCAAAATACAGAGCTACTGGGCGTGGTTTTGTGGTTCGACACCAGAAATATGCTGAGAACTATAGGATGTACTCAAGGAGCCACTTTGTGAAAGGACTGGAGCTTTTAATATTGCTTATATGCTATCAGATATATGGAAAAGCAGCAACTGGAATAGGCTTTGCACTTGTCACGGCCTCAATGTGGTTCTTAGTGACATCTTTTTTGTTTGCTCCTTTCCTTTTCAATCCATCCGGATTTGAGTGGCAGAAAATTGTGGATGATTGGGATGATTGGTCGAAGTGGATAAGCAGCCAGGGTGGTATCGGTGTCCCAGCAAACAAGAGCTGGGAGTCTTGGTGGGAGGAGGAACAGGAGCACCTGAAACACACTGGATTCTTAGGCCGGTTCTGGGAGATATTTCTCTCTCTGCGTTTCTTCATCTATCAATATGGAATTGTATACCAGCTAAAAGCGGTCAAGGAAAGCACGCCTGGAAGAAGCCGGAGTGCTATTGTGAGTACATGAAATTTAATATTCTTCTACTCTAAAACGTAGCACAAATCTTCGTCTAATTTAATTAAGGAACTTCTGAATTGTCTATCAAATTTTTCTCTCACAAAATGTCAGTATCAAAATCTACTTTTCAAGGATTGCAGAGATGTCTTTTATAGTGATTATGATCATGGAACCATTATGCGTTGAACGGGACAACTCTAGTGGAATCACTGGCTTCTTGTTTTTTTTTAGTTTTTTGGAGGAGGGGTTACTGGCGAGGGGATGTCCCACATGGTTTCCTTTCAATGTAAAAATAGAATAAGATGAGAAAACAGGAAACCATCATGCTGGCTATTTTGCCCAATGAAAATGAATTTGAAGTCCTTGGCTGTATTGTGTTTTGAAGTTATGTCTTCCATGCTCATGTCTGTAAATTTGTTTTCTGATTTCAGGTATATGGTCTGTCATGGCTGGTCATTGTTGCTATGATGATCATCTTAAAGGTTATTGTTCAAACTCCAAAATTCTTATATCTTTTGAAAACGAACCGCGGTCATATTGAATGCAATTCACCAACTCTAGTGCCTTTGAACTGCAGATTGTTTCCATGGGAAGAAAGAAGTTTAGTGCAGATTTCCAGCTCTTGTTTAGACTTCTTAAGCTGTTTCTCTTTATTGGATCCGTGATCACTCTCGTTATCCTTTTCACTACTCTTCACCTCACCGTTGGAGACATCTTTCAGAGTCTGCTAGCTTTTCTGCCAACTGGTTTGGCAATTCTGCAGGTACATGACTATCATGCAAAATCATTTCCTCTATCTCGCAAGCATATCTTTTTGTCAGTTGGATATTAGCCATTAAGCTTATCCACGGATGCTGATCTGTATATGTAGTATGATCATCAGATTCAATCTGCTGTACTACACTACAATCACCTTCCACTATGCTATATCAAACACCATCTTACATGGAATTTAATGTAATGTGCTGGAAAAAGGAGGAGCCCCATTCCCTTATTCTGTATTTCTCTCTCGTGTTCACATGACATAATGGTGATCATGAGTTTTCCTGGTTAATATCGGTTTTTACAAATTAAGCTGGTGTCTTTTTCAGATAGCACAAGCTTGCAGGCCAATCGTAAAGGGGCTTAAAATGTGGGGATCTGTGAAAGCTCTAGCCCGTGGGTACGAGTACATGATGGGTTTGGCCATCTTCGCACCAGTGGCTGTACTTGCCTGGTTCCCATTCGTTTCAGAATTCCAGACCAGGCTGCTGTTTAACCAAGCTTTCAGCCGAGGGCTTCAGATTCAACGTATTTTGGCTGGTGGAAAGAAAAACAAATGAGGTTTGCGTCTAATTGTATAGCGAGTGAGAAATATAAACATTATCGCGGACACTGAGAATGTATGACTTCCACTTCAACCTTATATTTTTCATATCAACGAGTACTATCGGGTGTACACAAATGTCAACATCATGTTGTCATTGTGTTTTCCTGTCTATGTATTCACCGTTGATTGTATGGGATTCCTGGGGAGAAGAGATTCTTTCCATTCACGATATTCAATTAATTGAATTGTTGATCATGGGCATTCATTACTTTATTTTATTTGTTATTTATAAACATGGAAACGTAGCCATGATAAGGTCCCCGGATTCTCTCTACAAGCACAAGGTAAGCTTCTCTGTTTACTAAGTTGTCCTCTCAGGCTAGAGGCTATTTCAAGTTTAAAGTTTAAACTGCTTTCTTTTTCTGGAGATGTGCTTCCTTAACTAAATGGTTTTTGGGATTTTGATATTTCTTGATCAAACAATACTAATTTATAAAGTGATTTAATTATTGGCACGCACTACATTTCGGGTAAGAAAAATATATTTAGACAATGTTAATGTTTTTTACAGCTAATAAAATAAAATAAACTGTGTGGGGATTAATTTGATGTGGCCTATTAACTTAGTGAGTTCAAAGACAACTCATATAACTAGTAAAACATAGTTCAACTCAATAAATATTCTAGATGATTTTTTTATATAAATATTAAGATGATATATTAAATCGATTTGAATCAACTTGGGCTAACATGTCAGCTCATCAAACTATAATAACCTTATATGAAGCAAGATGTGAGGTCAATTGATTTAAAATTTGTTTTAGTTCTATTTCTATTTTATTTTTCCAAGATAGTATTTTAATTTATCTACAATTTATTTTACACAAATAAATTTTATTTTTTGAAATAAAAAATATTTGTTTTTAAATAATATTGTTGATGTGTTCAGCCTTGTGTGATATTTTTTATAGCGTGAGTTTATTCAATCGGTTTTATGTGTATTTATCTTTTAAGTCATTGATCTTTTAGGGTGTGGAATTATCTTTTATTGACTTAATAAATAAATTCAATAAACATAATTGGGTAAATATTTTAATTTGTATTATTCTCTTATTTCTTGGTTATATATATATATATAATTTTATTTATTTATTTGGTTATTGATTTATTTAATTACATACTCGTACGGAATTTAAAATTTAAATTTTTTCATATAAAAAAAATTAAAATAGATTCCGGTACACTTAGATTTTGATAAAATCTAGGTGGAACTCGGCCCATTAACAGCTCTATATAGTACAAGCCTGCGAGGTAGCATTTGCTGTCTAGGAGTTTGTATTTAGTATTTACAGTAGTGATACATAAATCCACATGTTATTTTCCACAGCAATTAATGTCACGTGATGAGATATACGAGGACAAAATCTCATCCACAGCAGTGGAGTCACCTAAACCTTACATTACTTTTACAATATCCACTTAAAAATCCAACAAATTGAAAAGAAAAGAAAAAAGGAAAGAAGGATGATCACAAGCTTTCTTCTATCTGCCTCGAGTATTTTTTGTTTTTTGGTAATATCTGGATATCCAGGCTTCGTTTTCCAAGTAAATAAAGGATATAAAACCTAGCAAGCAGAGGGGAAAAAACAGCATATAGTTCGAAAAGAAATGGCTCTTCAGGCAAGCATGAATTTGAGCACCATGGCTACTGCTAGAGCTGGAGTATTATGTTCAAACCATGTAGCTTGCTCAAGGGGGAATTTGAAATTGCCCACAGGCAGAGGATTAAGGAGTTCTTCTTTGTCATTTCCATCTTCCTTACAAGCTTCAGTCAAAAATCATAAAAAATCCAGCATTGTGTGCAAAGCTCGAGAAGCTGTTGGTGTAGGTAAGCCCCTCTCCCTCCCTCTCGAATCTCGATAGCTTTTTTTTAGAGAAAAACAAAACTATTGTTCATTCTTGTGCAGTGAATGTTCATGGGATTTTTATTTTTTCCTACAGTGAAAGTGGTGACAGATTCAAGCTGGGATACCCTGGTTATTGGCTGTGAAATCCCAGTTCTGGTTGAATTCTGGGCACCATGGTGCGGACCATGCCGAATGATAACACCAGTGATCGATGAATTGGCAGCAGAATATGCAGGAAAGATTGCTTGTTACAAAGTGAACACTGATGATTGCCCAAACATTGCTTCAAAATATGCGATTAGAAGCATTCCCACGGTGCTAATGTTCAAGAATGGAGAGAAGAAGGAAGGTGTTATAGGTGCAGTTCCAAAGTCTACCTTGGCTGCTACCATTGAAAAATACGTCGAAGCTTGAAGAGAGAGAGGCAGCAATAAACATCCTTTAGAAATCATTAGTTACAATTGCCATTGCCTTGTATTAGTCATGTCAATGTTGTCCCAGATTCTTATATCATGATAGTCTAGTTTGAGAAATACATGGATCTGCTGAACCTCTCTTGCCGCATGTGTCGCGGTTCTGAGCTTGAGCTAAAATGCATCCATGAAAGATGGTCGATCATTGCATCCTTAACCATTTATATGTATCTAAGAACAGTATCTTAATCAAATGATCAATTGAAGTAATGAGGATTCCTAGTGATTCGGACGAGGCAACAGTGATAAGGTATTGCAGAATTTCATATTGGTTTAGGGATGGAACTCGTTCTCAAAGCAGAAGATTCCTTGTTCTCCTTGATTCGTTCTGAAAACATAAAATTCCAATCCATCTCTGGCTAATTAAGAAACTATTGCCTCCCCGTCACCATCATCTGAAATTGCCTATTAGCATAAGAAGCTCAATATATTTACAATATGCAGCTGCTGCCAGTCATAGGAAACAAAATTCTCTCATAATTCCGCAGAAAGGATAAAATGGCTATGCCTCAAGCCTGAGATCACATTTTTCTGGAGACATTCCCCATGGCAGCTGTGAATCTGTTAGTAGAGGCAGAAAGATGATTTTGACCATTCAAACTCCCAAATCCTCCATCCACAGGACCTGACTTCTTGATTCCCATCACATTGACCTCCAGGCAAGAGCCACTGGTGAACACATTTTTGTGTTGACCGTGTGACCCTATTTATGTCCTTTATATCATCTCCTTCATAATCAACACTGACCATACCACCTGCCCCGCTGAACTGTGAAGAATTCATCATTTCTTGTATAATTTTCTCAACAGAGCTCTGAAATTCATTCGGATCAACCTCATTTGACCGAGATGACTGCTGCATTGGTGTTTGAACAGGTGAGTGTGCTGAACTGACATGGTTTATCGCAGTTGATGCAGCTAACATGTTGTGAGAACTTTGAGGATTATTAGATGATGATTTTGTCAAACAAGAGAAGGGAGAAGAGGGATTGGGCTGAGCTAGCTAGCGTCAGAGTGGTTGAAGAGCCAGCAGATGGTCCCATGAACCAAGTTCTTTTTTCTTTTCTTTTTTTACGAAAGGTGTCAAAAGCCCAAGATAAGAGGGAAAACTGGGAATCCAGCACCGCATGGAGCAGTCACACACCTGAATTCTAAGCCATCTCCCTTCACTGCTTCTTCCGCCAGCTTCCAAACCTGCCATGAAGTCTCTAATCAGCCCCCCGGCACCACCAGCATCAAGATTTCCCATCGGTTATAGTAATCAATTTTTCAGAATGTAAATGGACACGAGGAGGCGCCGCCTCTCTTTTGTGTTTAGTTTTGTGATGCCGGGTTAGTTTTTGTTTAAAGATATATTAAAATGATTTTCTCAAATGCAATTCTTTTTTAAATGAGTTAGCAATGCGAACAAAGAGCATCCCATATATACTCTCTTAAATGAGTTGCCATTGCGAGGAAAGATGCTCTGCCCCCTCTTGTAATGGGCATTGAACTTGAATTGCTGACAGGAAGCTTTTGAATCCGTAAAACCCTTTTCAAATTTAAGGTTTCACTCTTCTGATAGAGGCTTTCAGAAAATATAGCAATTTTGAGAAAATATTTTTATCGAAGTTTTTGCTCCATTTTTACGAAAAAAATTTAGCTAAAAAATAAAATTCTTGTCAATAATGCTCTAACCACTATTACAACAATTCTATGTTCAGTTCTTAATTTTCAGAACCCCTCAGCCTACACATCAACAAAGGTTACAGGGGGCAGCAATGACAAGAGAAATCCATTACCTGGATTCAATTGCATGAGTTTCTGACCCTCTCAGGAATGAGCGGCGCCACCAAATCTGGAAGGATTTGCTGAGATTGGGACATTCAGTGCCATGCTTGGAGAAATACCCAAACCATTCTGTGAACAACATATACTGCTGCTTCATAGGAAGTGTAAGTAGTGTCTGACCCATGGCTTCTTCTAATGCTTTCATGTCCAACCCTTTTTTACATCTCTGTAACCAACCGAAGTCCAGTAGCATGGGGCCAAACCATGCCTGGAGAAGCACTGCTCTTGCTTCTGAGCGGCAATGCAATTTTCTTGTTCCCATTGCAATAAATAAAATTGCAGAAACCCGGCTGAGCTCATATCTAACCATTGGAGATGTACTCTCATGCATTTTAAGCAAGTCCACTTGATCTGCCCACATGCCCACAAATTCCTCACCGATCTGACGATCAAGGAGGATTTCCAGCAGCCAAATGATGTTATCAACCTGTCTGGAGATGCGTCCAATCAAGGGCTTACCTGTATCCTTCTTCACCGCTGTTCCTTGGGGTGTATTATCAGAGGCTTCCTTCATGAGGCTGACTAACGAACCTAGACAGGAATGACAAACATCATAAAGATCCTCCTTGGTGAGATCATGCTGGTCCTTCTCATACACTGAACTTCTGCAAAGGAGACCCTTAACTAATGACTTCAGTTCATTTCTTGCATTGGCATCTGCACAAGTGGTAATTGACCAAACAAGCTGCTTAGCTAGATTTTCTTGAGAGCTTTCTGAGCTAAGCAAGTCAAGTCTAGCCAAAATATCTCGAGTTGTGGTCTCATCAAATTTAAACACTGTAAATAGATTCCTAAGTTTGTTCTCTTCTTCTTCTGTCCAAGGAACAGCCTCAAGGTATTTCAAACAAGATAAAACACCTTTAGTAAACATGATGCCAGCTGATACCTGCAATTATTTCAAAAGATCTTGTTAGATCAATAAGCAAATGGACAAAGACAAAGGGACTGTCAGTAAAACACATCCTCATTTGAATTATTCAATATGTAGCTGAAATGGACAAAATGTAAGCCCTTGTGCCATGAACTTTTCTATGTTACGTTTATTCACTTGCCAATCATTTTTCTAATGCCGCGCTGCATAATGATCTAGAAAAGGGGTGAGCACAGTACAAGAAATTGAAGATCATTATAATGGGTGGCTGCCTACGACTCCAACACTTTGAACATTGACACAATGTTGATAACCATTAAACCATTGGATTTGAATCTTGTTGATAACCTTTTGCTATTTTATTCAAATCTAGCAGCCCTAGCAACCACGGACATTGAGCAGATGCTCAAAATATTGATATTCTAGACAACGCCCATTTTAAGATACCCCACCTAGCATAATCTATGAATTCAACTCCTAAATAATAATGCCTCCTAAATAGGTTAAAAAGAAAAACGCATCAACTGATCTATCTTTGATCTCTTTATATGAGAATTTTTTTCTTAGAATTGGTTCTAAAGATGACTTTTCTATATGCGCCACCACATAAACGATGAGCAGAAACATTTTAGTCGGTGGATAACATTGCAGTTGCAATGGAGAAAAACTCGGGTATTTTTCCAATCAAATTGATGCATTTCCAATTGGGACAAAAAGCACCAAAAAATAACTTTTTTTGCAATGGCTACTATAATACCAACACACTTTGAGAATATTCAAAAATGATTACAGGCTCCATTTTCATCTAGTATATCTATGTGGAATAATATGAAGAAGGGATTAGGTAGCCAAACACACACTTTGAGAATCCTCAGAAATGTTTGCTCAATCTCAGTCTCTGATTAATTGGGATTGGTTGCATGAATAATTTTCTTCCAACACACAGAATGATACTTAAGAACAAATTGTCTGCAAAATATTTAAAGCTTAAGAAAAAAAATCTCTCCAACTTGATTATGTAACATCATTTACAAATTCTTTTCTATTAAAAAAAAAGATAGAAGACATGTTCAAAGGCACCGTGGATTAGAAGTCAAATGCAAAGTAAACAGACAGTCAATAAGGCCCTCTCTCTCGTTTACTCTTAACACATCCAGTAATCAACAAAATGTACTTGAACAAGAGAAAAGGTGAGGTTGAGAAATTATTTTGCTATGTCACATGCCTTGCAGTTCACACAGGCAACTAAATCTATAATCTAGCCCACAATTCTAACCCCGTAGTATCATGAGCTATTTCTCCTATTTGCAAAGCCTGCCCAAAATGTTCATTGATTCCTTGAGAACAATTCTATGCAGTGAAAAAATGGAGCACCTAGATCACTGTTTATCTTAACCACCTAATCAAGATTATCAGGAATCTCAATGGTATTGCATCAACACAGAGCAGGATTAAGATATAAGCCTGCGAGGAATGCTTTGAACATTCGCAGTTGATGTAACAGTCCAATCTCAACCATCCATGCATAACATACACACGTGTCTCCATGGCATTCTTACGCTTGACCACAAGCACATGTCATGTACAAATAGCTGAGGTTAAACAATCATAGCACAACTATTCACAGCAGTTTCTGTGACTACACAAACTTAGGTGATCCAGAGCCCCTGAATCAAAATAACATAGAAAAAGTTTCTCCTTCGACGTTAATAGAGACAATACTCAACTAAAATCTTCAAATTAAAAAGAAAAGAAGAAGAAAACAACTAACCTCAAGTATGTCAATGGCTCTATAAGCCCCGATCTTCAGTAACCTTTTAGCAATATCCTCTTCAAACATCAACTCAATTGTGTCCCTAAAAATTCCCAGATTCTCCACATCTGGCACTTCAATCCTACAAATCTTTCTTGACAAATTGCCACCATCCTCGTTCCTATTACATTTTGACCCCAAGTTTTTTCGATATTCGCAAATCAAACCCGCAAAAACTTCTGAATTTTCAATCAAGACCTCCGAGTTCAGCTCCAACACTAAACCCCCACCATTCTTCCCTCTCAAATTCAGCCTCACGTCAAAAACGCCCCGGCCCGAGTCTGACCCAGTATCCGAAAACGACCTCCTCCCACTCCTACCCCGAAAGGATTCGGATCTCGATTTCGAGTTCAAATCCACCGGAGGTGACGGGTCGGGTATGATGTCTCGGATCGTGTCGGCAGTAGGATCCGAATCAATAGGCGAGACGCGTCCTGGAGAGAGAATTCTTCTCGGGTCGATCCGACCCACGAAATTTAACCCGGGTTTGGGTGAGTTGGGAACCGAGTAGGGGCCATGCTTAGAGACCGAACTGTCGGGTTTCTTGTTCTTGCGGAAAGCGGGTTTTGTGAAGGCGCGGTTCTCCGGACTTGAAGGCTGTACAGCGAAGGAACAGCACCATGAAGATCTCCGGCGACGAGGGTGAGAAGTATAGCATTGCCTTGTGTGATTGGACTGGGCCATGAATCAGTACTGAGTGATGGACCGAGTCAGGCCATGGAGAGAGAGAGAGAGAGAGAGGGTAGGAGTCGTAGGACTGAGGAATGAGGGGAGAGAAGGATTGTTTATCTATGAAAGATACCCATCAAATTACTTTTTTTATTTAAAAAGAGATTTTTTTTTATTTTTTATTTGTAGTTCGGTTCTTGAGAATGGTGAAGAAGATTGATTATATTCGGTCGATGCCAGTTTTTGTTTTCAAATTTTATTTGTGTTCACAACACAAGAAAAGGCTGATAAAGGAGAAAGGGTATTGGGTTTGATGAAATATCGATTGATTCTTGTTGTAGGAGGGAAGGGAATGAGCTGTAGCTTCTTCCATGGTTGGCACGGGATGATTTTTTTAATTATTTTTTATTTTTTATATATTTTAAAATCTATTTTTTAAAAATAAATAGTGTTTGGTTGGCGAGAAAATGAAAGTCCAGTCTAGTTCATGGTGTTCTTTCAAAAAAGGCAATACACCATCGGCGCTGTTCCTATAAAAGCACACCTATTCTAATATTAAAGAAATCAAATTAGCTTCCCTTCATCTTCTTAATAAGACTTTTCTACCAGAATCCTAAATGGCGTTGTTAAGATGAAAATGGATTTTATCACGCATGATTTATATTTCAAAAAATAAATAAATAAATAAATTATATATATATATAAATTTATAAAAATAAAAAAGAATCATTTTAATTTATTAATATAAAAAACTTGTATTAACATATTTTTAATCGTGAAAATACTCTTAAAAAGTAATTTACACAACAAGACCAAACTTACTAATTTAATTCAATTTTTAAAAAATTAAATTGATTTTTTAGTATTTTTTAAGTAATTTTAATGTACTTATTCAAAAAATTAAAAAAAAAACAATAATTTACAAGATAATATCATGTTTCATTTACAAATATATTAAATTAATTTTTTTATTTTTAAAAAATATTTCTAATATAGCCATGAAAATAATTTTAAAAATATCAAAATATATTTGATTTAAAATAAAAAAAATAAAAAAATATATATTTTATTCAAGATATTTTTATAACTCTCCTCGATTTTGAGTTCTCAAAGTAATAATTGCCTAAGATGATTTGACTGGTATGGAGTGAGCTAAATGCCACGTACAAAAAGTACCTGCACCCTTTTCTTGTTTTGTCTTTTAATCTCTTGTTTCCCCTGTCCACGATGTCACGTGGCAAGATCACGCTGGACTATTCTCCATCGACTCTTGTACAGGTGAACCATGATTTTCATTAAAAGAAAAAAAAATAGTATTTTTTTATGATGGGGAATTATTACCTTTTCTTGCTCTTTATTTTGAACAAAAATCGACACTCCATGCAAGCTTATGGCACAAATTCCAAGGCACTGTTTTTCATTTTATTTTATTTTAAAAAAATAATTTATATTTGTTTTTTATATTAAATTAATTTTTTGGATATTTTTAGATTATTTTTTATATCAAAAATGATTTATAAGAAATAAAAAAATTATTTTAATATATTTCTGAATAAAAATTACTTTTAAAAACAACTTTAACCACACTTCCAAACATATATCACACATAAAACATATTTCAATTGCAAACAAACCATATCACAAAATAAATTGAAAAACTTTAATGGACAAAAAAAAGTCTTTTAAACCATGTTGGTTATTATTCTGGATACACAAAGTTTTTTTAATTAATGTGGATATCCAATTCAACTTACACGCACTTTAATTAGCCTACAAGCTCTTAAATTAACGACCATGTCATCTTCAATGATCATTATATTAGTAATCATATAGATCAAATTTGAAACTACATGAAGAACAAACTTTTTAGTTCTAAATTCTAACCACTAGAGTGATTACTAGATGGTCAGTGCATGTAAACTTTGATTAACAGAGAGAGAGCTAAATTGAGATATGTGTAAAACATCATAAACTTAGTTTACAAAAGTTTTGTTTTGAAACTCGATATAGAAATAATTGCTAAATTTGATATAATCTAACCTAGTAAATTCACATCTTGAAAGCTTGACACGGGCCGAGATTTATTTTGAATTAATTTTAATATCGATTCAAATAAACCGAGTGACTAAATTAGTTGATTTGTAATTTAATTAGTATGATAAATCCATAACCGTGAATGGAGAGAATATGATATAAATTAGGGAATAAACCAAGGATTTATTTATTTTTATTAACATGGATATTCGGGTCAGTTTGTACACATCTCGACTATTTTTACACGTTTTAAAATTTATGAACATGTAAATTTTTAATAAGTATAATGTTAAATATTATAAAACTTGTATACAAGAATACATTGTTCAATCTAAGAATTTAATTTACCTAGAGAGGAAGCTGTGTGCTGGGCGACTCGGGAACGGTGATGTTGATAACATTTGTCGAGAAAGAGACGGCATTTGTTTTATGAAGTTATTTCTTTAATCGTTGGCCGACAAATTAAACCACAAAAGTGGGTGCAACGACTGGAAACAAACGACACGACCGTTCAAATCCAAATTGAAAAAGAAAAGATTTTGCAGATTCCTTATGTCCTCTATAAAATTGACCGGACGATAGCCCATCCATGCATGATGTCGTCGACGGGACAGCTCCGGTCCGAGACTTTAAATTGCTTTCAATAATATACTCAGGTTTGATAAGACATAGGGTAAAGTGTCTATAATTCAGATATATTCTTTTAAAATTGGATTTTAAAAATATTTTTGAATTTTTTTATATTTTTTTTATTATTTTAATATATTAATCTTAAAAATAATATTTTTAAAATAATGTTATTTTATAACATTTCTAAATAAAAAATATTTAAAAAAACATTCTCAGCCATATTCTCATAATTAAAACATTCATTCATAATCATTAATAAATATGTTGATAGACTAGTCGTAAAATTTCATCTCAATCTAATGATCGGATTAAAAGATATAATTGATATTTTAAAATTACTCATTATTAAAAAAATATTATTATTTGACCAGAAAAAAAAAACACATCAATCATTTGATATTTTTCAAGCCCGTGACCACCTCTGACAATAATGCATGCTGATGTCTGCTGTCATAAAGAAAATTTATTTCTTACAATATACAACTCCAATGGAAAATGGTTAGTGTGAATCAATTACTTAAGATATGCTCGATGTCATGATTAATATATCTTTTTTAGATATTTTTAATATTATTATATTTAAAAATAATAATAAAAATTATTATTAGTATTATTATTACCTTATGCGTGGCAACAGCTGACCTAACCATGTATGACATCACCTGCATTAAGATTTAGCAGTTCTCTTGCTCGTAGAGCTTCATTTGTTATGGAAGGTGATATAATTTTATAACATTTCTAAATAAAAAATATTTAAAAAAACAATCTCAACCACATTCTCATAATTAAAACATTCATTCATAATCATTAATAAATATGTTGGTAGACTCTTCGTAAAATTTCATCTCAATCTAATGATCGGATTAAGAGATATGATTGATATTTTAAAATTATTCACTATTAAACAAATAACATTATTTGACCAAAACAGAACTAGAAGAGCGAAATCGGAACATTCCAACTGAAATTTCCAGTTTAGATTGAAATTTTAAGAAAAATAAAAACTATATTGTTTTTTTTTTTTAATGGTACAAAATATTTGAAGCCATTTCAACCGAAATAAAGCAAAATTAAAAGCACTACTTTAGAATGTTATACGCTCACCTCAAAATATTGTGTTCGTTGTCAAGATCAATTTAGAAAACTATGATGTTCATACAGACTATAGGGAGCTTATCAATATTTATCGACAAAAGGTGTTTTTTAGCATCAAATTTTTGAAATAATTATCCTATATAAAAACTCAAATTGTTAAGTGAAACATCAAAATATAATTTATATTATCTTTTTAATATATTTTCAAGTAAAAGTTTTTTAGGTTTGAAACTTATACAAGCCCACGTTACCTTATACTTGATTTTTTATCAAATAAAATAAAAATAACGAGATTCAAACTCTTGCTAAATAAAAAATATTCTATACCATATTAAAAAAAAAACTCCCTGACATTAACAAGAAAATACAAAAAACACATCAGTGATCATTTGATATTTTTCAAGCCCGTGACCACCTCTGACAATAATGCATGCTGATATGTCTGCTGTCATAAAGAAAATAGATTTCGTACAATATACAACTCCAATGAAAAATGGTTAGTGTGAATCAATTACTTAAGATATGCTCGATGTTATGATTAATGTATCTTTTTTAGATATTTTTAATATTATTATATTTAAAAAAATTTAAAAAATTATTATTAGTATTATTATTACCTTATGCGTGGCAACAGCTGACCTAACCATGTATGACATCACCTGCATTAAGATTTAGCAGTTCTCTTGCTCGTAGAGCTTCATTTGTTATGGAAGGTGATGCAGCCATGGTGAGAATTCAAAGAAAATCATTATTAGAAAGTGAGCCGAGAACTCTAACCATGGATCCATCAAATCTAATTTTTAATCATGTCCTCTTCTTTGGCAGTTCTTTTTCGCATACGTGGAGGTCCAATATTGCGCAAGAATACCTTTCCTTTCCTGCATAGGGTTTTGTAAAATTTGAAGCTGTTTCTCGTTTCCCACGCCTGGAAAATAAATTGTCGAACCTTCTTAGATCCCACTGCTTCCACTCACTGGATTCAGTATCAGAAGATGAATTAACCCCCACAGGAAAGGAATCAAGAACCAAGCGTATATTACAATTACTGCTGCCCTATTCACCATTAGAACGAGTCAACAAGGCTTTGTGCCCACACTAGAATACTTGACTCAAGAGCTGAAAAGTGTCCAAGTTCAAATCTCCTTCCTCAGAACCATTAGGAGGGGGAGGGGGAGGGGAGATCAGACAGTAAAATTCTAAAAATAGATTAAAAAAAAAGGCAAGACGACCCAGCATGAGCATGCAAGCTCACAAACATCAAACTTTTCATTGAGAAATACACAACCTGGAAACAAAATTCGATGCCACCAAAACTCTGATATACAACAGGAATATCAAGTAAACATATTTTCTAGCTGCTAAACAGCAAATGGGATCTAATCTAACATGAATGATGCTAACAAGCCTTTGATAATAAGTATGGAAGAATCATACTCTGGGAAGGATAGCCATCAAATGGAGGAGACCAGGTACCGACCACCAGGCTAACAGTCCGATATAGCGCGTCCAAACTTTAATCAGAAGAATATAATGGCTTTCAAACATGGATAGATAAAAATCAGGAATGTTTGGTTGCTTCCAATCACTGACCGGTGTGAAATGTGTAGTGGCAACCAGCAATTACAGCCTCAGACACCGTTTCTTGTCTGCAACGTTGTCCCCAGAGGAATCACTATGTACAAGTATGTGCTGTCTGAAGATGGGCAAATGGAATAGTTCTCCTGTCCAGAAACTAAATCCCCACCACCAGCCTGCAGACTTCTACAACAAATGACAAGGAGAAACAATGAAAAGAAGAAAACCCTGCTGAAGTAAATGCAGCCTGCAGGACTACTTAGGAGTATTTCAGCCGATACATTTACAATTTCCTCACACCAAGCAAAAACAGGCCACAAGCTGTCATCAGTATTCTGCTTAATTGCCAATGCCACAGGGCAGTGTGAATCAATTTCCCTCTTACGACATAATTTACAAACAGCTCCAATCAAAATGCTTCACTGGACTGGCTCTGTCAAGGGGAGCAATGAAAGCAATCACAAGGCAAATCTAACCTCACAATATTCCATTTAAGACCCTTTGATAATAATCATACTGTCGTGTCCGCCATGCATCTAAGCTGCTGCTGATCAGAGAGAGCACCAATGACACACATTGCTGCAAGAAAGAAGCACACAGTATCATGATTACAATAGCAGTCAAATCTTGTCCAGATAGATGCTGATCACGATTTTACCTCTTCTGTCAAACTCAGATGGCATCGCTTTCTTAGGTTCTGTATTGTCCGTGGACCACCCTTAAAGCAAGGGAAGCCAGAATCCTGACCCAGAAAAAGAAAAGGCAAACAAATGCCTTCAGTCAACGTAGCACTGTTATTGCAAACATTAAAGCACCAGCATTGTAAAGTCAGGCCTCTACAAAGAAAATACATAATTTTGTTCGATTGAAAATTGTGTACTTCCTTCTCCCTCTATCAAATAAATAAGAACAATAGCTAATTGTCCTATTTCAAACTTTAGTGACAGTAGGCCAGGTCTGGCACTTCTCAAGCATCACTCCCCAACCCAAATTCCCAGTTACAATTAGAGATGAGTAGTCCAAACAGATTTTATTGCTTCAACAATAACAGCACTGTTACAGTTGAAACAGATCAGGTTTAGTTGATATGTCAGACTGAGATATTCTATATCAGAGAAAAAGAAATCAGTGGTTAAATATTTATGGGAGTTCAAATCCAAAACTCACACATTGTGACAATAATCCACGGCATGAATACAAGAAAATAAAATAAAAGACAAAAAATTTCAACTTTCGTCCTCATTTCTTAAGCAATTTTGTAGGCAACAAAACATGATATAAAGGTTCATGAATATCCTTGACAAATTGCCACAATTAAACAATGAGCCAGGATTTCAAAGGAAAACGTGCAGGTTTATAGAAAGAAACAGACAAGCTCCAGTGCCTTTGAAACTAAACAAATGACAATGTGTGGGAAAGCAGATTTCAGCAAGAGAAAACCAACGAGACCTGGGGGATTTTGTAAAGCAGAGAGAAAAATGATTGTAAAATTGGAAAGAGGATGGGGAACGTAGAAAGCCCATGCCCAGGATAAATTCTGGGTATAGAGGAGCAAGGACAGGTTCAAAAAACTATAATTTCCAACATAACCAGTCCCGCAAGGTTTTGATCTCAACTCATGACCTCAGAAGAGGCATATGTTTACGACCGGCCCACCTGGCACAGATCAAAAAACCATATATAGCTGGCCACTCCCATTCTTAAGATCCTTCTTTTCCACAAGGGTCAACTAGTCGCACTTAAACATTTACTTGTCCCACCTTTTCCTTATAATACACAAAATAACCCATCAAGTGTGCAATCTAAGAACAGTCTAATAAATAAATAAAAAACAGTATTGCCATGTTTGCCTCAGGAACATATGGTCCCAAAACAACATATGCTGTGCCTAGTTTATGAAACAGCTAACAGGAAATAATGAATAAAAAAAGAGCCAAAACAATATAAAATAATGGAAGATTTAATAATAGATCGTTTGTACCTGCAACATCTCAACAAGGAGAATTATACGCTCTGCATGCTTACGACATGTCAAGAAGCCTTGTATGCATAAAACCTGCATTTATTGGGTGTAAACCATAAGTTACATCCAAGAGGATTGAAAAGCCAAAATAGCGTAATTAGATCCAACATTTGAAAGTCTAATCAATACCTTGAAATAGTCAAAGAACTCGCTCGGAATTCCATCAGCATCGGAATCCATGACCTAAACAGGTAACCAGTTTTGTATTAATACAAGATAAATTCAAAACCAGCTTGAGATATTCTAAAATATCATAATACACAATGAGATTGTAGAACAATAACAAAGGGAGGCAATGAAAAAGTATACACTCATGCACACACTGGCACATAATATAAACTATCTTACCTCAAGAAGTTCTCGTGTTAGTTTGAAGGGTGCACTTTCAAAATTTACACCACCAGGAGAATTAGAAAGCATGAAACCAAAATCGATGTGTATAATGTGGCCATCTTCATCCATCAACAAGTTCCCGTTGTGCCTATCCTTCACCTACACAAAAAGATGACAGTTTTGCCAAACAGAAAATTAACAAGCGACATCAGATGCAATATACTCTAGCCACAAAAACTCTTGTTAGGGTTAAAATGGTAATAGTACAAGCAAATACACCCTATTTGACCGGTTGGTTGGAAGTGTCAAATATTTTCTCACATGAAAGTAACACTTAATTGAAGAATGCAGCTTTCTCTTGAGGAAAGGTTAACTTTACAGATACACTAATATGCAATTAATTTATCTGCAAATCTAACACTCCCTCCAACCCACATTTTTTGTCCATTTCAAAAGAGGATGGTAATTTTAATATATTTCTTAAATTGTAAAAGAACATATTTGCATTCGCCTTCAAGAAAACTGTGACAAAAAAAAAATAGTCAAGACATGGCTAAAATATTAAATTTTTTATAATAGCCTAAGATGGATGAGTGTGACCGATGAGAGGTGACTGGTCAAGACATCTGGTTTTAGGACCTGCATCATTGTTAAATGAGAGAGTGCGATCAGGCACCATACCTGTAAAAGGTAGCACACTAAAGAATATCCAGCCATACTTTCAACAAAGTTCCTCTGAAGAAATGAAAAATAGATAAGTAAATAAAAAACCACAGATATATTTTCAATTACAAAAAAAAAGGTAAAAAGTTTATACAGCTGATGCACCATTCACTGCTAAAATTTTAAGAATTTGGGGGAGACAAAAGGTTTGTGGGACAGATGCAAAATGCAGTCTCAAGTTACAGGAACCACAATAATTCAGAAACCACAAGTATCAACAATAGGGCTCCAATCTCTATGAACAGACATGATATGCCAAATATAAGAATACAGTTGAGGTTTTATTGCTACATACAGCTTAGGAGATATATTGTTCACAACATTTAACCATAAAAAAAGGAAAACATTATTACTTCTGTCACAAAAGCAATATAATTTCTGTCAAGAGAAAATGTTGCGAAAACAAGAACACGTTTCACCATCTTTCTCAGATAAAAATCAAACTTGAGAAGGAAATATCATTAATAGAAGTACAAGCCTATCAAACAGAAAAGGCAGCTTTCACATCAATCCAGACTGTTGATTATTTTCTTATGAGAGAGACAATTTCTTCCAGCCACTATGAATTCCAGGTTATGCCCTTTCAACTTAATTTATCTACCCAGGTTTGCATAACAATGTAGCTTTCCACCAAGAAATAAAAAATGAAGAAAGCACCCACATTTGTATAGACATGCAAAAACTATAAAGAAACTACCACTTTCAGGAAGAATAGGCAGCCTGACTAACACACCAAAATAATCACCATGCAAATGCTAATACATCAATGGATGTTCTTGGGGTGAACAAGCCTGGTTAACCATATTGTCACAGCACCTATTTTTGCTATGTCTAATACCTGTGCAATCTTAAACCTTGGGGAGTTCTCTCCATACTTGGCAACAAAAAAATCACGCAAACTTGTGATGTATGGATATCTACTCTTGATAGAATGGATTGAAGCCTGCAAACCAAGACGATACCACTGAGATACCAAAGAATGGCCCTTGCCAACCACCTCAAACAGAAATAAATAAACAAATACCGTATCTGGAATTGTTTCAATAAGAGCTGTGTATGATGAAGTACAAAGAACTTCATAAGGACGCAACCAAAGAGGGACACCAGCTTCTTGAAATATATCTGGCATTAAAACCTAAATACTGTAAGCTTAAACATACTGTAGGGGGGAACAAGATCCAACTTCTTGGAATAATTTGAACATAAATAACATGGAGAGAAAAAAATCAGACATAGGAGCTTAGCAACATCAACAGGAATACAATCGAGGCTCAACTCATCATCTCAAAGTCAGTGCAAGCCAAGTTTAATTTGCACTGGACAAAAGGAGAAGAAAAAAAAAAACCAAAGACCATTTATATGCATCAAGTTAAGCAACATCAACTTTGACAGAGTATTTGAGCTGACAGTCAAGAAGATAGCAAGCCATCATGGATTCCTGAGAATATGTAAATCATCACACTATAGCAAAGCAAGCTCTAAGGAACCAAGGAGGATCTCAGAAGTCCAGAATGCCAGCAATTTTCAGTGATTAACTATTTTGCATGGGGGCAAAGACAGACACATCCTAATTATATAGTTTAGTAAATATATTGACCAAATTGAAACAATCTCTAGCATCCCTGAGAAGAAACAAGCTGCTTTTAGACAACAACCGCTGAATAGATAGTCATGATGGCTACAACAAAGTCTGCAAGCACCTACCATAGAAGTGTGAAATGAGTTGCACGGCAAGATGTTCCTGCCTACAGTCATCACCACTCTTCACAATAACCTACACAAGAAACAAAGAGGCGAACAATTTCATTAAAACATGAGGTAATTAAACAATAGCAGCTTGCAGAATTATATTAGCAAAGCATATTCTGTTCGCAGCCTAAAAAGGAAAATCAAAATAAGCACCCAAGACATTTAAGCATTCTAGATGATATGCAAAAACCATACACAGGATAAAGGTAAACACCTAAACATCATCATGATACAGGTTCTTGTAATTAAAGCAGAAATTGTGGATAAACAAGAAGCCTCTACAATAATAGAAAATGTATATATGTGCAATATGCCTGTCATATTCAGTTAACATTCAAGCATTAACTACTTCACCATGTTTCGGAAGAACAAGAATTAAGAGCAAACCATTCCAATTACCAGCAAAACTTAAATGAGGAAATACAGTTTAGTAAGCATAACTTACAGAGCGCAAGTCCCAGCCAGGTAATTTCCCATATACTGAAGCTTTACGTATTCTCTCTTTCTTGACCTCCCACAGTTCACCAGATAAGGCATCACTGGCCTTGGGACTGCCACCATTAACCTGTGAAAATTCAAACTTTCAGCTCCATCATTCTGAACTGAGAAACAGTCAACATGATTTTTCTATTTTTTTGAATCTTCACATTTGGTTGTGCATCTGAAGAAACTTGACCAGCCCCTTTCAGAGGTAGTCCAGGAGGTGCTTCCCCTTTGGCTGCAGCAGCCTGCAGAAGACAGGTAAAGTTGTAACAAGAGCATCCAAAATACAGGATAACAACATTCCATTCAAATATAGCTCACCTTTACTTCTTCTATTGCAATGGTACTAGGAACACGGCGATGTTCCTTGCGTCGTGGCACCCCTTCATCCCCTACATCTTCCATTCTAACCCCAGGATCTGCTGTCAGCACTACCCTTACCCATTCCAAATCACTACAATGTGCAGCATTTTGATGCATACAATTGATGCCAGAATTTAATTTAGGTGGTTCAATGACAGTTTGGCTAGGCAATTTCTTCTCCACAGAAAGACTAACATTAACAAATTTCATTTTTGTTTCGGATGCATGCGACATTGCCTGATCAATCGCTTCAGCGGTTGATTGGGACATCCTATCACTACTATTTCGATACACTTCCTGGGCAGTCCACAAAGGATAAGCCCAAGGAGGTGGCTTCGGCAGGAATGCATCTCCGTTTGCTAGTGGAATTCCTCCATTGGAAAGGTTTTGAGCACCAGATGTGTCCTTGTTATTGCTGAAAAGGGATTAGGGGAAGAAAAATCACGCATGTGTACCCATAAAATCATTGTTAAAAAAAGAAAGTTACGTATTGCAATGCATTCCAACTGGAATCTATGGTGTTTTCAACTGCTGTAACTCGACAACATACCTTGGCATTTCACTTTTCAATACTTCAACGCAAATCAGATAAGGTGCCTTTTCCCTAGAATTCAAAAGAACAGCTTCATCTTCAGGTATATGAACAACACGATACAACCCCTTTCCCATTGGAAAGCAAACTCCTGAAAGTATAAAGAGCAACATTAAGTTTGTGAGAATATACCAAATGATGAGATGTATAAAACTGGAACAAGAATGCAGGTCAACTAGGATGATGCGTGGAAGGAGCGAAATTACTTAGCAACAGAATCTTTAATTCATTGACAGTTAAAGTTTTCATGTTTAAAATCCACATCCATAAAGCGAACTTCAATGAGACTGAAAATAATGTTTATTAAACAGTGAACTCTAGTCAGCAAAGCATAAGATCATAACACATTCATATCCTTCCCTAATAGCAAGAGTACACATTGACTAGACCACTCACATTGCCAATTTTAACAAGGCTATTTTTGCAATTTTTTGACAGAAGATAAATTTGCAGCACAAATTACAAAATGATCTTTCAAAAGCTACAAAAATGGCTCCACAACACCTAACATCTTTAAGAAATATAAGTGCAAATATAGACACATATAATAAGCTAAATAAATATAGGATCGCATATGTTAACAGTTATTATACTCGCAAATTTTGAAAGATTTGTTCCAAAATCAAGTGTTTTGCCTCATACCTTGAAACCTTCCTAGAATCAGAATTACTTTGCCACAATTTGTAAGACCAATTTTAGACACTACCAGACACATCAAACTATTACACATGCCAGAACAGTTAAACATGTTGTGGCTTTGAGATGGTAATGTTTCAACAAAAATCCAACATGATACATACCTCCACTATTTTTTGCCTCAGCTATATGCACGTTGATCTCTGCAAGTGACTGAAAACACAAGAATGAAAAGACTCTTTCAGAAAGAATTAAGGCAGAATATCATGCGCTGAATGTGTGCATTAACCTGCCAGGCTTTGGTAAGTTAGCATGAGACCCATTTTTTTTTATACTAAACACCCAGCCTCACACATATAAAATTGAGATTTCAAAGGTTGTTTCAATCATTTCAAAGTTTTAAAATGCAAGTACATCATTTTTTGGTATTTAACTTCACAATTTCTTTCATGAACATGCACCATTGAAAACAATATATTATATAGAGCTCATCTTTGCTATTTCTCTCATCACCATTGCAGAACAATGAAACCTATTTCATCTTTTCTGTTAGATGAACATTCATCTCTGAGCACTCTTTATCTTTCTTAATTGATTTCACTGGTTGTCTAGAAATTTTTTGGCAGAAATATAAATTAGGTTTTAACTGAAGATTACTAAGTGAACTTTCTGCCTATAGAACTACCAGACCGATATTGCTTTCTTCAATGAGTCACCTATAGACCTACTCACGGCCATTTGTTTGTGAAGAGACAAGAGTATCTGACATGGACCACTATCTTCATCTCCGACTAGTTTGTTAATTCAAAGTTTAAATTCCAAGGTATTAAGGTTTCTGAGTCTTTGTTGACTAAGGATTTCACGATAAATGGAGAATGACCAGGTAGGTGTAGAGAAGGAGAAAATTCTGTTAAATCACCATTTTAACCTCATTCTAAAATGCAAGAAACTAACAATTAAGGGCATTTATTTGTCCAAGAAAAGTGATGTCGAGTGAAGAAAGTGAAAAAATTATGTACAATCATTTTTAACTTCATTTTAAGTGCAAGAAAACTAACAAATAAGTGCATTAGTGGGCAGCTAGCTAACCTGCCCAAAGAGTGGACAGGAAAGCAAATCCCATATATGTGTAATATCTGGATGTAAGAAACAGAAAGCATAGAAAAGCATTAACCTCGCAAAGAGCACTTTTACGATCTTCAATAGGAAATACATCAACCAAACCATATGAAGTCTCACATAACGACATCACAAAGTCCAATGACTCATGATAAGCCCCTTTCCGGAACTGTGATGCAGTGTTTTTTAGAAGCGGGGGCTTTGTATTCAACTTCCCATTCTGTTGATTCTGTGATCCAGGATGCTTCTGCAAGATTAGAGCCCAGGATATTTGAATAAGGAAATAATAAGAAACTTGTAGCCAAGGCCTTTGACAAAGACACTTCCCAACAAGTAGAAATACAATAGCATGCAGACCAGGCCCACCAGGTGCTTTTCCAAGATAATTTGAAGTAGGTTTGACCTAGAAAAAATCCTTATTTCCAGCTGTTTACATGATTATAATATTCTTATGTACAGTTTCATGAACTTTTCTGTTATATTGAAAGTTACAGCTGCTCGTGTTACATCTATGTTCTTCCCCCCCTGAAGTATCACTGTATTGAAAGAGTTCCCCCCCCCCCCAAGTTCAATATTGATTTTTGCTTGAATGGGCATCTTTAGGTGCCTTAACTACATGTAATCTGAGCACCACTCGATTAAAAAGGGTACTTGATTATATATCTTACTAAAAGCAAACTACTTTTGTACACAGTTCTCACTTTTACACCATATTACACAGGTAACAACAAGAGGTCAACAGATGGAGAGAGGCCTCCAGCAACACTCGTAAGGAGCCTATGGCTCCTATTGCAAGCAAGATATTGGAAGAGTGTCAATAGAACATCCAAGACCAGAAGCTATAAAATGACTACACCACAAACTTAAGGCTAAACAAACTTTATGCAGAACAATATGAGATGCTCTGGGGCCTTTCACATTCACAACTAGCATAATCAGATGAACAGAGCAAACTAAACAAGGATAGCGATACTATCAACCAACAAGCAGCATGCAGTGACCCTAATCTTTCTTAGAGCTTAAGCACACAGATAAGGAGGTCAGTCTAACTGTGATGCCGCAGCAGATAACTACAAGTAGAATACAATGCCACTGCAAGTAACTACTAGTATAAGGTATCGACATGCATTGTACATGCCACAATTTTTTATCAACTTCGATCACCAAGCACTAGATTATTACTTACAGTCATTTAATAGTGATTAGTACAAAGTGCTGGTTCACAATGCATGAGTGGAAAAGAGCAATGTGATGCAGAGCAAAAGTCATATTTTTAAGACAAACACGACAGGTAATGAACAAAATGGTTATCAGTGTACCTCTTTGTTCTTCTTGAAATTAAATAACTCAGAGTCTTCAACTGAGCGCTCACGATCTCTAAACAGTTTGCGAAAAAAACTCTCAGTACCCGGGCTGCTCTCAAACAAGCTGCCACTACTGTTATTTTCATTTGCACCAGTATTTTTTACCTCTTCAGGATGCACACGAAACAGTCTTCGAAACAAGGAAAAGTCTGAAGGTTCTTCTTCCTCAAAATTGGTAGCCCCCTCATCAGATTTCTCAGTCTCATCTTTCTTGTCCTCGGACTTATCCCTAAACAACTTCTGGAAGAACCCCTCTTTTTCATCATCTTCTGCAGATTTTGAACCTTTCTCTTCAAGCTTTGACCTTTCTTCATCCTCATTCTGATCATTTCCAACTTTCTTGTCTTCAAACTTCTCCTTTAAGAACTTCTTAAGGAACCCCTCCTTTTCAACATCCTCTGGAGATTTAGAAACCAACTTGTCATCAGTGTCGCCCTTACTGTCACGAAACAGTTTCTTGAAAAAACCATCAGGACTCAAGGTTACTTCCTCATCCTCACCTCTACTACTATCCTTGAGAAGCCTCTTGAAAAAACCATCTGAGCCGGATGTCATCTCCTCGTCCTCACTTTTAATACTATCTCTAAGCCTCTTGAAAAACCCATCTGAACTTCTTGTTAACTCCTCATCCTCGCGTTTACTACTGTCCCTCATAAGCCTCTTGAAAAATCCATCCTTTTCACCTTCTTCCTCATCTTTATCAACTGACTTCCTCAACAACATAGCATCTTTAACCTTCTGATCATCTTTATCAAATGACTTCCTAAACAACAATGCATCTCTAACCTTCGAACCAGGAATAAACTTTTTAAAAATCTTATTCTCATCCGGTGACAGTTGACTACCAGTCCCATCCTCCTGCAAACCATTCCCCGGTGAGGGTGAAAACGACAATGACTTCTGCGGAGGTGGAGAAGAAGTCAATGACAGCAACTTCTGCTTCGATGACAAGATTCTACTCAGAACCTGATTCTTACTCCCAGGACTTGAAGATTCATTTCGTGGCCTCAGCAAAGGCGGCCACTCTCCCATCAACGTAGCAGCAATCTGACACTTATCCTGAATCCTACCAATCCCATCATTATCATCTGAATCCTCAAGCTCCGCCAACAAAAACCAATGTACTTTCAAAGCTATTAACAATGACTTAGAACACATATCAATAACAAACTTATCAAGTGACGGACTCGGCTTGTGTATCATCATATAACAAATTTGAAACAAATAACTCTCAACACCTGATATGGGCAATGTATACATTCTATTACACAGATAATCCCGGACTCCAGCATGATCATGCTTATATAGATAACTTACTGCAATCCACTCACAAAAGAAAGCTGAATCAAAAAATCGAATTAACCATCCACTCTCACCTGACTCACTAGTCAAAGGAGTCGTCCTCGAGGTAATCTCTCGTGGAGAATCATCTGATTCTCCACGAGTTAATCCTAATAGCCTCACCATTGTCTATCTACCATCATAAAAATACTAACTTATGTCTCCCTCTCTCCAAATCAGATCATCAAAGATAACCCTAACTACAAACACAAAGTTGGAATCCAACGTTAAACCCTATAAATGACCAAAAACCCTGATTTCTAAATCTGAAACCCTATTTTTTTAACAGGTCTGAGTGATTCAAAATTGACATGCCTCACTGAGAAGCCCGATCGAAATCGAAGAAAACAAATTATTAATAAAAAGGCCCTAAGTCGGAAGCAGGTAACAGCTGAGAGAGAATACCGAGAAAGAGAAGGAAATCGAAGTTTTTTCTCTGGTTCTCGAGGAAATTGACGAGAGAAATGAGAGAGATTTGAAGTTTTTACTTGGGAAAAAAAATGTAATATAAAGAGAAGTTGCACCAGAGAGGGGATCGTCGGCTGTTGCGCTTTCGAATCGGATTTTGTGAAGAAACGACGTGTCGTTACTTGTGTTGGCAATGGTGGTGGTGGTGGTGGTGGTTGCTGCAGAGGGAGAGCGAGAGCTCTTCTTATTTTAATTTAGGATTTTGAATTTTGATTTGAATTTTTTTAATGTCTGAAGATTTGGGTTTTGCTGTTGTGCGCCGATGGAGTGGGAGGGCGTCAATGAGGACTTATTAATTATTATCATTAATAATAATTCACTATTATTATTATTATTATTATTATTTTGCAATATTTTCCATTCAAACATGACAAATGTATAGTTCAGTGGTCTAATCGAGACACAGACTGGTTATTGAATTATTGAGTTAATTTGTGGGTTATTAAATTAATTATAATTAGTTTTTAGAAAACAATATAGTTTTTTTTTAAAAAAAGAAAATTTTAATTTTAATATAGCTAAAAGTTTGAATCGATATTATTATTGTGACTTTATTAAATTGACTTGCTAGGAAAAGCAAGATTTAATAACAATGATATTATTAACGTAAGAGAAATATCAATTAAAAAGAAAAAATTTAAAACGTTTTTTAAACATGGCATATATGTGGCAAGACATACGCCGATTTGTTTTGAAGGGATTGCTTGTTTTTTAGCTTATTTGATATTATGATAAGTTTTTATTTGAAAATAATGTTTATAATTAAAAATACATGATTTTATTAAATTAATAAAGAGATGCATTAATAAGAAAAATGAAGTTTAGATTGGAAAAAAAACATTTTTACTTTGTTATAACCTAATTTTTACCCCCTGTAATATATGTATATATATATATATATATAAAATAATTAGAAACAACTCATAAAATATTATTAATGTTTATTTATATTTAATCTTTTTTACCCCCTCAACAAGATTTGATTTAGGGATTTAACTCTGTTTGAGTAACATCTGAAAGACTAAAAAGAAAAGTACTATAATGGAAAGGATGCAATATTAGAGGGATTACTCGAGCTATTTATATAAATATATTTCAGTCCTATTCGTTTCAGCCGAGCTCAATTCAATCCATTAAATTCGCTTTAGTCCAAATAAACTGGTTTAATTCAATCCAGTCCAAAATTAATTCCAAGAATTAAACCCAGAGACTGCAATCTTCCAATTATAGCTCTTTAAAGTTCAAACCCAATCCCTCTGTTACGAATCTCCATCAAATCAAACACTCAAATCTCAGCTCAATCAGTTTTGTTAAACCCCAGGATTCCAGCTCGAAATCCTCAATCAAGACACCGAATCAAATCCTGAATTTATTCCCGCAGTCATGTTGTTTCTGTTCTTCAAAAGGGGCACAGGAGAGAACAACCAGCCATCCTCGAAACCATCACAGGGAAATCTAAAGAAAAATCCCAGCAAAGTCTCTGATTCTACTGAGAGATACCAAGGGAGGGACGAACGTCAAACTGGGAAATTCCATACTAGCCCAGTTCAAACATCACCGTCCCATCTTCTTCCCTAGATCCATACCACTATATATATAAAAAACCCTGCAAATTACATCCCATCATGAAACCAGACCATCGTTCACCATCACTGCCGAAAAAAACTACCCTTGACTTAAACAATCTCACCACCACGGTAGTGAAAGTCTTCCTCATCGATGCCAGAATCGAAGCCATGAACACTATCTATAAGTGTCTGGCCCATATATAACGTAAACCAACGGCTCCCTCGCTCGCCATATTTTTGCAAGCATAAGTCGGCGAAATTTCGAAAATCATCCCTTTAATGTTCACAGCTTTTACCACAAGCCGCGACATCATGTCGAGTTTCCATTGGCGGGTTTTGCTCCAAAAACACGACGAAATGGATTGTTTTAATTTTCATTTTCAGAACTTGAAGATGCTGATTTCATATGAGAACAAAAAATGGTGGATCAGACCACACACAAATATCATTTCAAATACTTCATATCAAATTTTACTTGCACCTACAAAGTTATGGACAGCATAGCAACTTGTTTCTCTCAATTCAAATCCTATGAGGGGCATTGTGAAATTTAGAGATGGAAAATAAGTTAACAGTACTAATCCTTTGACCACCCCAATTAATCACACAAACCATGAGGTTTGTCAAGGTTCATCTCTTTCTCCTCTATGTTGCTGGAGCTGCTCTCCTTGGTCACCAATGCTGTGGTATGTGAATACACCGACCCTTTTATATCTTTTTTTTTATGTGATAGCATTTGTTTTTGAATCGTCATGTATATTTTGATTAATTTTACAGGTTTTAAAATTAATAATCAGTTAAAATCTTTACTGATACAGGACTTGAACCGTAATTTTTAGAAAGCAAATCTAAGAGTTGACTAGTTGAGCCACACCCTTCAAGGTTAAGTGATATCATTTTGTTAATATTTCAAGAACATAAAACTAATCTTTGTATTCCATTGTAATAAAAATAAAAGTCTATGGATTCATTTGTTGATTATATACTAGCTTTTATAATTCCCTTTTTAGGATTTCAAGATATCCAGAGATATAATTTATTATATATCTCTTTTTCTTTGATCATCAGCTAGTTCATGCTGATAACGATCGACCAGGAATTTCATCTGCGAATTACGTATGAGAAAGATAAAACAAAATATGAACCACAAGGAATTTTAATCCACTATTTGTATTTGTAAATTTAATTTTCTACAAGAAAACAGGAAATGATCATAAAAAATATTGGTTTTTTGATGATGCAGATCCACCTGCTAAGCCTCAAAATGGGAAATTCTCACTATATTGGATAGAGACAGTAACCCCAGAATCAGTGGCAGCTACCAAGAAGCGTCACCCTAATGTGAAAGCCTTGGCAAGACTTTCTGGTTGGAGTTTAGGTGACAAAGTCCTTCGTTGGTACAACCCTAGAAACCCTCAACTTTGGATCAATAATGCTAGCTTTCACCTCTCTCAAATCCTTAGCCAATTAAGGAATTCCATCTTGGGTTTTCTCATGTCTTTCTTCTATATACTACGCAAATTGAAAAGTCTCATCTAGTTGTTTGATTCATGATTACTAAGAAACCTTGTCTAATTTATCACAATGTGTGACCAGTGATGGAAGGAAGGAAGGGAGTCGGCAACCATCACTGAGTTGTTTGGGAAGAGGGATATGAAAATAATAAAAGGATAAAGATATAGTTAAACAAAATGAAACGAAATCATATTTACAAAGTCTCGAATGGAATTGTAATATAATGACTAGAATATGTTTATTTTTGAAATTTACTTTTCTAGAATTCATTTTTCTCGAAACTACTTTTCAGTAAATAAATATGACTTAAATATACTTTTTTTTTAAAAAATATTGACCGATCAACATAAGCTAATTAGTAAGTGTTTGTTTGAAAGTGTGATTAAAATTGTTTTTGAAAATATTTTTTTGTTCAAAAATATATTAAAATGATATTTTTTTTTCAATTATTTATGATACCATCACATGAAAAAGATATAAAAACACTAAAATTAATTAATTTATTTAAAATAAAAAATTTCAATATTTTCAGAAGTGCTTTTGAAATGCAGTGTCAAATACCCATTAAGAGAGTGATTGTTTTGGTAGTTCAACATGTTTTTTTTTTTAAATTATAAATAATCTTTCACTTAAAAATAAAATAGATTAGAATTTCTTAGATTTGTTTTCAATGTATTAACATAAAAATAGATATTTTTAATAAATTTCCAAATAAAAACAATTTAAAAAACAATTTATATTAAATAGAATTTTAATTTAAATTCTATTGAAAGAGAAAAAAAGAGGAGAAAATTGGCCTTACACCATTTCCCTACTGGACAATAGAAGAAGGGAAACCAAGCCCATTGAATTCTCTCTGATACATTCTGATTTCCTAAGTGCCTGTGAAATAGAGATCTACCTGCTGCTACTCCCAACAATCTTGGACGAAAATGGCAAGCAACAGAGGATATTCTCATCATAGAAGATTTATCCCAAGAAGGCAATCTATTCTCACAGTGGCTCTCTTCACAACTCTTGCTTTTGTTTCTTCTATTTTCCTTTTACTTTATGGATTTGCCGCAAAGGAAGATGACATACTGAAAGATGATACAAGACTTGAAGAACCCCTACAATCTCAATCTGCGCAGCAACAGGTGCTGTTACGGTTCGCTTTTCTTAATTTTGAGAAAAGGGTTTTGCTTCTTGAGCTGCATTTGTTAATGGGTAGAGATGAATTTGATTTTTTGAGATTATGATGATTAGTTCTTTTTGGATTTTCTGATTCGGTGATGTTAGGAAAATTCATTTTCTTATTAATTGCAGAACTGTGGAATTCTTTATGGAGTATCCTGTGGTGATTAATATTTGAGAATTAGTAATTCAAAGGGAAATGTTAAATGTCTCTCTTTCATTTTTTTGTTTTGTTTTAATGCTATGAGTTTTGAGCTTTTGGCCTTGGATAATCAGGTGTTTCTTTCATAATTGTTGCTGAGTAGTAATGGTTTCGTCCAGGAAACTTTACTTGTGTGCTTGAATTTTCTTGTGGTTTTTTGGGATAAAAATCACTAGGGAGATTGCTGATTGGACCATGGGGAGGTTAGAATGTTCCAACTACACCTAATCAACCTGAATTGGTGCATGCTTCTGTCAAGAATTTATCCCAGCTAAAGTAATGTCACTTGAATTCCCTTTAACTTTGAAAAAGGTTGGAAGCTAAATGTAGATTGAACAGACAATTCATAAGTAGAGTAGTTAAGAATGGAATGAATCCAAGTGGGAGGGAGCATAAATTGATAGCAAAAGTGTCTGTGCTTCTGACATGGCCATATCCTAGTGAATGTCAAAATAGAAACAGAGGTCGTTATCCTTGTAGTTGCAAACTTTTGCAGACATGGTTCTGTCTTATGAGCATTGCAGGGAGACTGTTGTATGGATTTAATGTGGGAGGACTACTGTGAGATGGACCTACATTCGTGTTAATATTGAATGCATTGGATCTGTTTGCGCTTTGTTATTATGACAAATGAAGATTGTTTCTTGTAAAGTGGCTTATCAAAACATGTCACACCTTTCATTTTTTAAATACAATAGAAAATATCATTCTGTGTTTGCTACAAGCTTTAGAGAGCTCATGTCCTTTCTTCAAAATAATTGGTATCAGTATACATGGAGGAAGAATAGAGATTGAACTGTCTTCGGTTTCAGACCATTAAACTGTGATGATCCAGTGTGGTATATATACACAGCATTCCCTAAACTGTAGGGATTTGATATGTATGACAGAAATATATTAAGAAAGTAAGGCTGCTCTGCTTCTAATTTTGCAGGTGTCAGATGAAAACCTTTGGGGTGCTTCTCGAAGCCATGGTTTGCACCCATGTATCAAGCCAACAGTTAGACATAAAGGTTTAAAAAATATACTTATACATGTGCCTTCTTTTTCTGTTTGTACGGGTCTTTCCATCTGTCCCAAGTTTCAATGTGTAATTAACATTTACATGAACCTGCTTTCTTTTATATTCAATAGTTTTTGTTTTTTGGCCCCCCTCCCCTCTTTAAATTAAAGGATACCAGGTGTATCATGTTTGGTAGTAGAGTAATGCACTAGCCCGGAACCTTGTCCATGTATGAATTATTTTTTCATTTTTCCTTGGCTTCTTTTCTAAATTCAACTTGCAAATGTCAGCTGCCCAAGGATCAGACCATTATATAACTGTGAAAAGCAATGGAGGACTAAATCAAATGCGCACCGGTGTAAGTGTAATACCATCTGTATTTTGCTCAATGTCTTCTGCATTCATTCTCTTTGTGGTTTATGTTAATGGGTGTTAAATCCTGTCCATAATTTCAAAGTACCAAAACAACCTTTTCATTTGATAGCAAGATGCCAAAAAGGTTCTGAATAAGTATCATTTATGAATTTTCAAAGTATCTTTTATGCAATCATATATCTCCCTTGTTCATTACGAAGTATAGTAATGAAGGTTTATTTGATGAGCGAATATTTTGTGAATATTTAACTCATTGCAAATGCATGGGAAGATGCTTGAAGTATGTTGTCCATTGCTTCATTTATGTCTTGGATGAGCACATGCAAGATAAAAATGCAATATAATCACAGGATGGTTTTGTGAACTACTGGTAATTATTGAATATGTGAACGGGGCTTCACATTTCTGCTAGATTACAACCTAATTTTGACCGAATAATTTCATCTATGTAAACTCAATAACCTTGTCTTCCTGCAGATCTCAGATATGGTGGCTGTGGCATTCATCATGAACGCTACACTAGTCATCCCTCAACTGGATAAACGTTCATTTTGGCAAGACACAAGGTGTTCTTTTAGCAATCACACACATGGTGTTCTTTTGAAATGTTTCAGTTCACATGCCCTGTTTCTTTTTAACTTTTCTTCTTTCTCTCACTAAAGTGTTCACTTAACATGACCTAAATTTACAGCACATTTTCAGACATATTTGATGAGCTTCACTTCATTACAACTTTACAAGATGATGTAAGGATTGTTAAGGCGCTTCCGAAGGAATTGGAGTCATTTCCCCGGGCTAGGAAACACTTCACCTCCTGGTCTGGCATGGGTTACTATGAAGAGATGGCTCGACTATGGAAAGACTATCAGGTAAAGGAGATTAATTTTTTCAACCTCCAGTAGTCTTGAGTACAAATGTTGATAATGATTGACATGTTTATGAAATTATTGCTTTGCATACATGATCGTCTAATTTAGAGCTTTGAATTTCAAATTTTAAGTACAGTTAATTAGAAGAGCAGGTGGTGCATGTTTGTTATAAAAATAAGCAGAAATTGAAACTGGATGATTTTATCTAATCCAACTTGCTTTATGCACACACTAGGATGAAACCTCTTTACATGCTATATGCACTTTGTTCATTTATTTTACATCTTATGAACATAGTTGAAATGGCAAAACTGCTCATGTGCAGTGCTTCAAACTTTTTTTTTGTTGTCTCCAAAATCACTGTTTTGGTGCTCCATTTTCTTTTTCCCTTTTTCTTCAGAAAGGAATACTTTGTGAGAAGGTGTTGATTGATTCATATTGGTTGTAATTGTGATCTGCTCTGATATAACGAGTGTGTTGCCATCTATTAGCTTACGATTTTGTTTTGGATGTTAATGCAGTGTAGAAGAACCTAGTGTTATATCTTGTATTTCATTGCTGTTGTTGCTTCCCCCATGTTCTAGATCACCACAAATTGCCATTCCCATGCATGCTAATTTTGTGTGATTTTGTTGTGCTTGCATGCGAGAAAGGTGTCAAGTAATGACATGGTAGTTAAATATGAAGTTTGATACAGTTTGCGGAATAGTTATTGCATTTTCTAATAGTGAGCATATTGAGGCAGCAGATAGCGAGGATAAAAGCTAGGGTTCTCGAGTCCTAAACTTACAGTTTTAAACACTATAGAGGAATAGAGAAAATCTATGATATTTTTTGAAAAAGTATGAATAATAGTCTGATGTTAAAACAACAATACAACTGTTTAAATAGAGTCTAAAACCGACCTAAACAAGAAACCTAAGCTAAGTAGGAAACACATAATCAAAATTCAAAATTAACTAGGAAAATAATTGAAATAGGAAAAACAACAACTTCTTGACCTAATTTTTAAGGTTCTACGGTTTGATGACCGGAAAAGTGGGTCTCTATAAGAACTCAGCCTGTAGAATCATTTGACCAAATTTGAGTCCGATCCATCAGTCTAATCTTACATTATTGTTGTTTTCATCAAGCTTCATATCTGACCCGTCCAAGCTTTTTCATGGACTTCTTTTCAAGTTTGTCCTTGTCTATCTAGTCCATAAACATATTTGCAATACGTTCCACGTCATATGGGTTTATTTTATCTTCATGAAAATGTCTAGTCACTTCAAAAAACAATTCATGAAAGTGTCAGGTTTTGTACTTTGGGTGTGTGAATAAGAACTTTTCTTGCATAAGCTCTGCACACTAGTTCTGGGGCCTTCTGCTATTATTATAATGTTTGATCATGACAATATCTTAATCTCTGCAGGTAATTCATGTTGCAAAGTCAGATTCTCGTCTGGCAAACAATGATTTGCCTCTTGATATTCAGAGGTTGAGATGCCGCGCTCTATACCATGCTCTCCGTTTTTCTCCTTCAATTGAAAGCCTAGGAAAGGTTTGGAACACTTTGTCCTTTTCTATTAGCACCTCTGTAACTTTTGCTCAAGTTTAAACTGGATTCCAGTGATTATGCCAGTTGAAATGATTGAAGTCTCCTAGAATTTTCAACATTGAACTTTGAAAGGCATTACCCATTACCATTTTAGAACCTCATAATTTAAAAGATTAAAACTCAATGTGCATGATCTTGAATTTACATTCATTTTCAGTAAAGATGCATTGAGGTCTCCTATGGGGATTCCTGCTAAATTAGGTTCTGAGAATGCATGACGATGACACCACAGAAGCTGGTGGAGCGTCTGAGATCACAAGGTGGAAGATACATTGCTCTCCATCTGAGATATGAGAAGGACATGCTCTCTTTTACTGGCTGTACATATGGGCTGACTGAGGCAGAATCTGAAGAGCTGCGAATAATGAGGTGAGGATGTGTTTGTGCATGGGTATGTCTCTGAAATACAAGGTCAATAGATAGACATATAATCCATATATATCAGCCAAGGATATAGCATTTAGGGAGAGAAGCAACCTTGCTTCCTCATATTAACATTTTCTAATTGTCCTCAACTTCAACATCCCAGTAATAAATCTGAAATACTGAGAGAAATTGTTAGCATTAACTGTCCTCAACTTCAAGATCATAGTAATAAATTTGAAATGATGGGATGCTCTCAGGACTCTCTCAAGCTTTTAGTGCTGTTTGAGGATGCATTCTTGTTGTATGAAGAGAACATCTATGAGAACTTAATTATCGGGATTGTTGTTGATTAGTGGACAAGAAAATTCAATTGGTTTAATGTCTGAATTTTAGAGAAGATAGGTCTTGCTTTCTATTATATTGACATAGTTGACTAGAGAATGCCAAAGTCTTATGATAGGTGTTGATCAATAAGTTATGCCTGTCGTCATTTTTCTCAGGGAGAATACCAACCATTGGAAGGTTAAAAAGATAAACTCAACAGAACAGAGGGTGGGAGGCTTTTGCCCTCTAACTCCAAAAGAGATGGGAATATTTCTTGAATCTCTTGGTTATCCTCCAATAACAACAATTTATATTGCATCTGGGGAAATTTATGGCGGCGAAGCTCGCCTTTCAGAACTCAAGTCTCGCTTCCCAAATATAATTTCCAAGGTTTGATGATAATTTTAGGATTTAATTTCATTGGCATGGTTTGATGCCATCAAAACTGCCAGTAATTGTCGGGTTGATATCAGGAAGCATTGGCTACTGCAGAGGAGTTAGAACCATTTGCCAATCATGGCAGTCAAACTGCAGCACTTGATTATATTATTTCTATAGAGAGCAATGTCTTTGTTCCCTCTCATTCAGGTAATATGGCCAGAGCTGTTGAGGGCCACAGAAGATTCTTAGGACACCGCAGGACAATCAACCCAGACAGGTATGGACCCAGTCACGGTGTTGTGTTATTGAATTCAACTAGGGTTGCATGGGAACTGAAAATTAGGTCTTATATGGGTAATCCACTTCTTATACGGCATTTGATGGGAAAAATCAAATGCTGGCACTAATTGAATGTGGATTTGCACTGTTTTTTGAGTTTTGGTTGAAGATGGATGTTGATATAAGTTAGTTTCCTTTTTGTTGTGTGTGATTACATAACACATGCTTGCACACGCATATTCCCTCTGACTTTCTCCTGTCCCTTGTATGAATAATGTGATCCAGGAAAGCACTTGTTGAACTATTTGATAAGCTAGAAAGTGGAAAGCTGAAATTAGGGTCCTCATTTTCTCGCCTTGTGCAAGAAATGCACAAGAACAGGTAACTCTTTTGAAAGTTCTTACTATCTATTCATGCTTTTTTTCTTTCTGTGTTTGTGTTTTCGTTTTTGTTACTCATCTCTAGTAACTTTTTGTACTCAATTGCATCTGTAATCTCAAACCATTCTGAAATAGTTGCATTTTGTTTTTGTAAACATACAAATTGCTTATGCAGCTGTAAAATGTTTCGATTAAACCTACTCAGAGGAACTGCAGGGACTCACTCTGTTTTAATCAAAATTGCAGGCAAGGAGCTCCAAGAAAGAGATATGGTCCATTGCCAGGAATAAAAGGCCGAGCACGCTTGAGGACTGAAGAATCTTTCTATGAAAATCCATTCCCAGAGTGTATCTGCCGATCAAAGAAAGCTTTTTGAAATGAAGCTAATACCCGCAAGCTAAACGTTACATAAAATTTCCTAGTTTTGTCCCCGTTGGTGTATGGCGCTGACTAAAATCAACAACAAGCTAGCTGGTTGCCTAGCCAGCACTCAGTCTTAGTTCTTACATCAGCAGAGATAGAGGACGGGAGAAGGACTTCCATAGTCACTGGCAGAAAACATTGATTTTGTTGTTGTATCAACTATCAACTATCAAATCCTAAACTTATATTCTTTGTTTGAAATCGAGTCCATTGGGATTTTTGTTTTCAAGTCATGGGATTTATTTTTAAAAATATTATTTTAACAATCTATTCCATGTTTTTTCTATTTTTGACACGTGGTATTTTGGCATGAAAAATATTGGACCTGTGATTTTTTTATATGGTTTTATACAGTCATATATTCCGACCTGGGCAAGTTAATGTTCAAGTTATGGGCAACAGGTTGATTCTTTTTGTTTTTTAAATTAAAATGATATTATTTAGATATTTTTTTTTAAATGAAGGTTGGGTTTTAATTGAATTTTATCTTAGAGTAATTTTGGTTTTACAAGGTTTAATGATTTTGTAAATTGTGAAATGTCTGAAAAATCTGATTGAACTTTTTAATCAAGCTAATAATGTGATATTTTATATGCATGTTTTTAAAAATTAATTCAACAACCATATTAAAGATTTTTTAAAACCATTTCTAAACTATAGTTTCTTAACCTTTTTAATATTTTTAAAAAGAATTAAAAATGAGTTTGAAAATTATATAAAGAGCTTGTTTTTGTGTTTTAAAAACACTCTAAAAATTTAAATTTAAATCTTGTTTTGTTTATTTTTAATTATTTTTTATATTTTTAGATTGTTTTGATGTGTTGAATCTGTTGATGTAAAAAATAAAATTTTAAAATAATAATAATAAAATATTTCAATATATTTTTTCTAAAATAATTTATTGATAACAGTAATATCAAATAGTTTCATAATATTTAAGTGTATTGAAAAAAATATTATTTAATAGTTGTTAATACATGTGTGTGTGTGTGTTTTAATTTAACTTCCCAAATCATGTCTCCTCCTATATCCTACCAATTTAAACGGCACCGTTGGAAGGCTCCTCCTATATCCTACCAATTAAAACGGCACCGTTGGAAGGTTTATCATGGATCATCATCTTCTCATCCCAAAACCCCAACACAAAAACCCAGAGAAGGAAATGGGCAACAAATAAACAAAAATCCAAACACTCCCTTTGTAATCCAAACCCGCATTCACCACTATTCATCAAACTGAATTCCTGAGAAAAACAGAGAGAGAGAGAAAGGAATCCAATTCCTTTTCCTTTCCTCTTCAAATTGATAGTATTCTAATAATAACTACCAGTAGCAGAGAAATGAAATCCCTCGTTTCGAATTCAGTTCTTCAATTCCCAAATTCATCTCTACCCATTCAATTCCCTCATAAGCTTTTTTTCAAAACCAAATCAAGCTTCAGAAACCGTCGCTCACTTCTCTTTAGGAATCACAACTCACTTGAACTCACTGCCTTTGCTGCTGCTTCTTCTAACTCGGTTGCCTCTTCCTCTAACTCAGCACTTGTAGCTGAAGAAGACCCCGAGTCCACTCAGTTATTCGAGGTTTTTATTTATTTTTTCCTATCTTCTTTTTATATATCAGTATTTTTATTTTTTTTCATAAAAAAATTGGGTTCTGTTTGGTTACTGGGAAAGTACATGAAAAAAATGGAGCGAATTTTCTCATATTACTTTAATATTATTCTCCTTCATTTCATTTGTTAAGAAACTGGAAATTTCAGTTTTTTTATATATATTTATTTATTTTCTTACAAAAATTAAGCTTGGTCTGGCTACTGAGAAAGTGCGGAAAGAAAATGTAGCTACTCGGTCCTGAATCCCTATTTATCTATCCCCAAATTTTGAAAATTTTAATTTTATTTTTTCCAAAAATGAACCGCTGTTTGGTTTCTGAGAAAGTAAGAGAAGAGAATAGAAGGGCTATGTTTGTATTTCTATGATTTGGTAACAATAAACTACATTTTTTTTAATGTTTTTATATGTAAAAACCTCTCAAAGATTTTAACTTTTTTTTTCTGTGTAATTTTTTAGAAACTGAAAGAAGCAGAAAGAGAAAGAATTAATAAATTGGAAGAATTGCAGAGAAAGGCAGATATACAATTAGAGAGGAATCTAGTTATGGCTTCAAACTGGAGCAGGGCATTGCTGATGATGCGAGGAAAGTTAAAAGGAACGGAATGGGATCCTGAGAATTCTCACAGGATTGATTTTAGTGATTTTTGGAGACTTGTTAACTCCAATAATGTTCAGTTTATGGAGTACGCAAATTACGGCCAGAATGTTTCCGGTTGGAAAGTTGTCCTTTTTAATCTTTACTGCTGTTTTTTTCCCCTGAGTTTTAGTTATTTTTAACTGTTTTTAGTGGTTAATGAATAATCAGTGCTTTTCATCTGTATTTGCATTTCAGTTTTTTTTTGGCAGTTACTCGGTCCAGTACATTCCTTCGTGCTTTCTCTTAGTCCATTGTTTTGAGATGTTATAGGAAATGATTTTCTTTCTGTTTTTTTTTTAAATAATTGAATAGTGTGCAAATGGAAATTTCAATGAGATTAAGAATGTTGCCAGAAAAATAAACTTATGTCATCTCAGTTAAGCCTCAAATGCAAGTCTAATCTGGTTGTCCACATGAATTGTTCTTCGAATTCCATTACAAAAAGTAATATCTTGCAGAAATGAGTAGAACATATTAGAATCATAATCTTTATAAAATATCTCCATGGATTTCATCATGTAACATATGATGCACCCTCTTCTTTTTTCAGGCCCCTGGATCAAGGCAATGATGTTCCATTTCTTTATTCTTCATGAACAAATGTGTACCCCATTATAAATTTTTTTCTCATATTGCAGTCCTTGCTATTGATGCTAAAGTTCAGATGTTTTGTTATTTTGTAATGTTGATTTTATTGTTATGTAATCATTCCTGAAGGCATAGTTTGGCTTTTGCCTCATCATCTCATAATAGATTTATATCCTGAAAGATGTCTACAACTTACTCATCGTGTGTTCAATTGAGATTTTCAGCTGAACATTTATTGCTCATTTGAACAGTGGTTCTTCCATACTACAAAGAGGCAAAAAAGGAAGGATCAGAAGGAAATACAAACAAAGAAATAATTTTCCGGCGCCATGTGGTTGACCGTATGCCAATTGATTGTTGGAATGATGTTTGGCAAAAGCTGCACCAGCAAATAGTTAATGTTGATGTCCATAATGTTAATGCAGTACCTGCAGAAGTCTACTCCACTGTTGCAACTGCTGTCATATGGGCAATGCGACTTGCTCTTTCTATTGTGTTATATCTCTGGATTGATAATATGATGAGACCTATTTATGCAAAGTTAATACCTTGTGACTTGGGAAAGCCGAGCGAAACAGTTAGGCAGCCACTCAAGCGTCGTGCACTTGGGTCATTAGGCAAGAGTAGGTAAGTGGGAGATTGCCAGAGTTTAGAAGCTTTGCTTAAACTATATTTAATTTAAAATCAAGACAATAATAGTGTGTAGAGTTGGTGTCCTATTAATTGTTTTCCATTATCCTTTGCCAATATAGAACTTTGGTAACACCAAGTTAAATGATGGACTACCATCCAGTGATCATTTTCATCTACTATATGGTCCATAGGCTTGCATGTGCTATCTAGAAATCTCTTAATGGTTGTTTCACAAGAATCATTATTCTGTTTATGAAAATTAATTCTAATTTGATTATATCTTCCAAATTCCTTTGAAACTTCTGTTCTTGCATGTATTCTCTATGGTTTCTGAGATAATTGTTTCAAATATTGTTATTTCCAAAAAAGGGATTTATTTAATGGTTATTAATGTGTGTCTTAACATTGTTACAGTTTTGCTATTAAATCATGACAAATTTAGATGATTTTGTGAGCTTTTTTTTCCCCCGCAATGATGCACTTGGGGTCTAATTTCTGACTTCCTTTCCACCAGGGCAAAATTTATATCAGCAGAAGAAACCACAGGCGTTACCTTTGATGATTTTGCTGGCCAGGAATATATAAAGAGGGAACTGCAAGAGATTGTACGCATTTTGAAGAATGATGAAGAGTTTCAAGATAAAGGTATCTATTGCCCAAAAGGTGTCCTTCTCCACGGCCCTCCAGGAACTGGTAAAACACTGCTAGCTAAAGCCATTGCTGGTGAAGCAGGACTGCCTTTCTTTGCTGCAAATGGCACAGATTTTGTAGAGGTTTGTACATACTTTACATCTAAAAGGAACAGCCATTTCTTTCGTTTCATGTTTTTGGTTGTTGTCTGTTGTCAGCCTCTGCTTATAGGTTAAAGTTCCTGTCGCTTCCTAAGTGGCTAATTATCTTTTTCATGAGGCACCACTTATTTTTGTTCATGTAACTGCTTCACAAGTTTGATAAATTCCGTGCTACTCCTTTGTACTTATGCACCAACAACTGGCTGGCACTTGTGATTGACATTGCTTCTGATTCTTGACTTTCACTCTAATTAAATCGCTTCCAGTTACCATATTTAATCATTTTGAACTCTTTGAACAGAAAGAAAATTGTCTAACTAACAAAGTTGACTTTCTAGATGTTTGTAGGTGTGGCAGCATCTCGTGTCAAGGATCTTTTTTCTAGTGCTAGATCATTCGCTCCTTCCATCATCTTTATTGATGAAATTGATGCCATTGGTAGCAAGCGTGGTGGACCTGATATTGGTGGGGTAAGATAGTATGTACTATTGCTTGCATTCATTAAGTTTTACTAATGAAATGATATGAACAAAAACATGCAGGAGCTTCAGTGACAATTATACAACTGCAAAAAGAAATTAAGGAACTTCCATGTAGTTTTTAAATTCATACTGACTTTAATGGCAACATGCAATAACATTCACAGCAGAACTTGTCAAATTAGTTTCTCAACCTTCATTCCAAGAGACCAATAAATGACCAGAAAAAAACTGGAAATAGTACAGTGTATTTGTTTTATTTACTTGCTCATTGTGATATCCAGCAGTTGAAGTTTGGTCGAGCAGCACAGCAATTAACATTTTACAAGCCTTTGTTGATAGATCAGTGACTTCTGCATGGAACATAATTCATATATCTTCCCCCCTTCCCCCTGAATTCTGTGTTTCCATGCAATTGTTTTTGTAGGGTGGTGCAGAGAGAGAGCAAGGTCTACTTCAGATACTGACTGAGATGGATGGATTTAAGGAATTTACATCGCAGGTGTGCTTGTATTATTGATTTTGGCTGTGGACATTGATTTTTTTTTTTATCAACAGCTAAACTTGGGTTTGTCAGGTGCTGGTTATAGGAGCAACAAATAGACTTGATATTCTTGATCCTGCTCTCTTGAGAAAAGGTCGTTTTGACAAGATTGTGAGAGTTGGTTTGCCATCTAAAGATGGCAGATTGGCAATATTGATGGTATTTCTCAAAATTATTCGCACTAAAGAGTTCAGGATCTCTAAATTCACGTTGACATCATCACTGGGATTTAACTTGTGCAGGTGCATGCTAGAAATAAATTTTTTCGGTCAGAAAAGGAAAGGGACACTCTACTGCAGGAAATTGCTGAGCTTACAGAAGATTTTACTGGGGCAGAGCTGCAGAACATACTGTGCGTAATGCCTAATGCACAGTTCTACTTCTGATTGAATATGCACAGTTCTACTTCTGATTGAACATCAGTAAAAGGAGATGCTGATGTCCTCATAAACTGAATGACAGGAATGAAGCTGGAATTTTGACTGCCAGGAAGGATTTAGACTATATTGGGCAAGAAGAACTTTTAGAGGCCTTGAAGAGGGTTAGGGCTGCACTTTTTCTAAGAAATGTGATAACCACGTTAATTCCACTCCCAACATTCTCATTTTCTCAATTCATTTGCTATGTGATTGTGCAGCAAAAAGGCACATTTGAAACAGGACAAGAAGATAGTACGGAAATTCCTGAGGAATTGAAGTTAAGATTGGCATACAGAGAAGCAGCTGTTGCTATTCTTGCGTGCTACCTTCCAGATCCCTTCCGCCCTTTCACAGAGGTAATAGAAGAATATGCTACAGGATTGTACTTTGTGATCAAGTGTTCATGTATTTGACAGTTATGTATTTGAATGTATCTCCTCCTGCAGACTGATATAAACTCTATCACCAGCCAGCCAAATATGCGTTATGCAGAAACTGCAGGCAGGATTTTTGCGAGGAAATCGGATTATGTGAACTCCATAGTGCGTGCATGTGCTCGTAGGTTACATGAATCTTTTTCTTGTCTAAAAATATCATTGTTACATACATTATGTTTAGCATTTGTCTTAAAACAGATTAATGTAGTATGTCATGTGGATCAATGCTATGAACTTTTGGATATTTTTTTTGTTTTTCAATCATTTTATAAAAGGAATTCTGTTTTGAAAGCAAATAAATGAAATTTTATTCTTCGTTCGTAGAACATTTAAATCAAGCATCCCATCAAAGCAATCTTTGTTTCCCTGCATATTTGAATCATCTTTTGCTTTAAAAAACTCAAGGTTTAAATTTTGGTTTAATTATCGTGCTTTGAGTTTAATTCCTAAATATCCTCCTCTCTTTTTTCTTTCAATTTCTATTAACATTTTCCTTAAGCCTCATATTTTGAGGGAGTTTATCATCTGGAAAATACATTTGCTTTAACTTCCAAGAATTCTTCTCAACAATTATTTAATATAACAGTTACATTTACATAATTTCACTGGATAAAGAAAAAATGCCAAACAAAAACAAACGGAAAAACACCAAGGAACTGCATGTGGAGTATTGTTGGGGAACAATTTTAATCACAAAACAATTAGGAGTCTCTGCATACTTCATCTTTTAGGCTCCTTTGACTGCTGGCCTTGATTGTAAGTTTTTTTTAACTCCTATTTAGCGGTCTTCTGAATCAGGTCTAATCACTGATACATACTCATGGGCGGTGTATTAAAAGGCTTTATTGTTGTATCTTCTTATTTTATTTTTTTTGTCTGTGTTCCCCCCCCTTAATGAATATAAGGAGTTTTATTGGTAACCTGATGTAGCTAGAGTGATTGAGGAGGAGATGTTTGGGGTAAACAACATGTGTTGGATCTCTGCAAAGGCTACCTTGGAAGCTTCACGGCATGCAGAATTTCTTATTCTCCAAACTGGGATGACAGCATTTGGGAAAGCATTCTACAGGAAACATAACGATCTTGTGCCCAATGTATATTTCTGGAAACCAATTGCCAAATCTGTTAAGAACTTTGCACTCATTTTAGAATAAATTTTCTGAATGGATATTTTATTTTTAATTTTAACAACAGCTTGCAGCTAAACTTGAAGCTCTTCGAGATGAATACATGCAATACGCTGTGAAAAAATGTTCATCTGTCCTGAGAGAATATCATTCAGCTGTAGAAACAATTACAGGTTACATTTGTGGCTTTATCAATTTGTTAATAAGTTATTTGTTGAAACTTAGTCATTTGAGGCAGTTCTATATGTGAAATGCTTGATATCTGCTGGCCTCATTCCTTCACTCTGAGCAGACATTTTACTTGAGAAGGGACAGATAGAAGCGTCAGAAATTTGGGACATATACAAAAGAGCTCCTCGAATACCTCAAGTGAGTTCTTGACCTTATCCTTGAATATGATTATTTCAAGTTGCTTGGTATGGAAATTATGTTAGAGGTGGTCTACGATATTTGATTTATTGGATTTTAGTTTCATGGTCTGTTGCTGCAGAAATTTGTAGCAGTTGTGCTCTTGTGTCACTTAAAAATAATTTGGGACATGTTACACAATATTAAACTTGTGAAGTGCTTGCAGAGCATAAAATAGACAATGTCTTACATTTACTTGTAGACTTTAAGAGGGATCAGCCAAATTATACTGCAACAATCAATTCTGATGGCTCTTTCAATATCTCAAATAAGTGGTGATGGAAATAATTAGGTTACAAGTTTTGTTTAGATAAAGGAAAACTATTAAAAGGAAAAAAGGGTAGAGCAGGGAAGGAGAAGTTGCATAAAACATCAAGGTTCATGGCAGGTCCTCTCCTTCGCCTCATGCTTATTCTGTTAATTTGTCAATGCCACAGTTTCTAGATGTTAAATATTAAAGGGTTGATGATTGGGATATTTACGATGATTTAAACATTTTAGTTTCTGTATTATATTACTTGTTGTTCAGCCCACTGTAAATCCTGTTGATGAATATGGAGCCCTAATTTATGCTGGACGATGGGGGATCCATGGGATTACCCTTCCTGGGAGGGTTACTTTTGCACCTGGAAATGTTGGGTTTGCAACATTTGGCGCACCCCGCCCTATGGAGGTAATGAAGTTGTGTGAATTCCGCTAGGCCACAATAAATTCATTATTGTGCTAGTAATGCTGACTGTTTCTATTTCAAATGGTTTCATGAACAGACACAAGTTGTCAGTGATGAAACTTGGAAGCTAATGGATGGTATCTGGGATCAAAGGGTTCAGGAAATAAGATCTGAAGCTTCAATGGAGATTGAAGAAGAAAAGGAGAGGCCACAACTTTTGATGGCCAGCCATTTCCTTTGATAACAGATGGGGTTTTTCTTAGATATAAAAAAGGTGGGGTTAATTTCTTCATTGTTTGTATGCAGTTACTTATCATGCTCTTCCTTTGCATTGTCTTTCTGGGTGGAGTTTCATGAAATGCATCAAGACAAGCAAATGATGCTCACTGTTATTCTAGTCAACTCATAGAAGACATTTCCCTTCCCTTCCCATACAGTCTTCTTTTCCTTTTTTGTCACATGGACTTGTTCCATAGGCAAGATGTAGTTGCCATGAAGAGTGGGCCTCAAAATTCTCATGGGGAAATGAAAAGGAAATAAAACTAAACCACTTTGTAGATAGGAAATTCTGGTTTGAACCACTCGCATTTCTAAGAGTTTATAATGTAAAATCTTATCCTTGTTTTGATAAGTAGCATAAAATCTTAGAAAATCACCAGCAAGCTTGGCCACCCTTGAATCCTCCATGCTTGCCCGATGCTGGATCAATTTGGAAGTTGGGTTCACTGTCTTCCCCCAGGAACATAATTAGCGAGTACATACTTGGGCTGGACGAGTTGTCAAACCAAGAGTTAAGTGTTGCATGGAATAGGATTCAAGCATGTTGATATAGAAACAACTTCATTGTTATGATATCTGCTGAGCATTTTTCTTGGTGACAGTTTATGGCCCTGCTGCCAGTCTTGTTCGCTACTTAGTGGCTATTTATCTTTTTCTACAATATGATTGGAGCTTCTTTTCTGTTGAAACTGTAGCTGCACATTATTTTTGTATACTCAAAAAACATGCCACTAATATGTTGGTCTGAGACTCAGCTCCTATGTGCAGGTGGACTTGCAATCTCAAAAAGGCTATGTCTCCACGGTAACAGGTTTTTTACTTGCATTTTCATCATAATTTTCCAAGATTAAGCAGGATGGTCAAATATGAGAAAGGTTTGAATTCAGTCAACCTCAAAGATACAGGTGCTAAAATGTGAATCCATCAGCAGATAATTTGTTCAGTATCAACTGTTGTTGTATGCTATGATTACTACAGAAGGGCCAGCATGGAAGTGAGAAATGGAAAGACTTTTCAGTGGCCCTTTTTTAATTGGTTGCTATCAGTTTTAGATATCTAGGCAAATCAATTATTTGAATTTAAGCAAGTCAAAGCTTGCCAGAATTGAACAAATTGGTTTATTAGTGGATCATCTTCAATTTGGTACCATCCCATTATAAGTCGATGTAACAAGTCAGCTGTCTTGTCCATTACTAGTTTTCACTTTTCATTATAGAAGGACTTGCTGTTGCGTCCCCTTTGTAATTACTTTTGTGAACAGCATCATCTGCAGGTTCAAGACTGTAACATGTGGTCCTTGAATTTTAGCAAGTCAAAGCTTGCAGGTCCTTTATATTGCTTAATATTGCATTTTAAAAATATTTTTGAAAAAGATTGAAAATTTTGTACCTTTTACTTTAAATTAATTTTTTTTATGTTTTTAGATTATTTTATGTGCTATTTTTTTTAAAACATATTTTCTGCACTTTATATTTATTGATCAAATTGATCCAGTCCCGAGTATGACTCAGCTAAGGGACTGGGTCACTGGGCTCTCATAATTACGTTGTTTTAATGATTTTTTTTAATTAAATGATGTTTTTAATGAAAAAAAAAACCCTTGAGCTAGCTTAGCATGGTCTTATTTTGATCGGATCAGTATTCTAGTTGGCTTGGTTTGAAAAATTGATTTGGAAAGAAACCTAGTTCATCAATAAGAATCAATTTCTGGGACATTTGGACGGATTAATTTAATAAGCTCCTGGTCATGCCAGATAACTGCCATCTCCTTGCTCATCTCCGGCCACCAATACATGATAGTCTTCACCTGCAATATTCATCATTTCAAAAACACGCTCTTCAACCCAGTCACTCAATTTTACTGCCCGGTGAAGATATGCTGGGTTTTTTTTCTCTTCCTAGCAGCAGAGATGGCGCATTTTTATTTTATTTTAGAGCAAGTACTATATTGAACTCTGTTTGCCGCCATGGTTCTCAGCTTTGCAATATGGCACAGAAAACAAACATCTTTGAAGCACATTTCACTGGCAACTGCTACAGATTTTGATCAGTCACCATTTTTATTTTCGGGAGGTCAATGTGTGGATACAAAGGTTGACATCCATATCTTCTGTAGCCTTTCGATTAAAAGGGAATCTGGGAAGCAATTTGGCAATGTTTTCTGCCATATCCAAATATGATGCAAACTTATTGACAATCCCAGGATGCTAAGATCCCTTGGGGACAGTATCAAAAGTTGAATAGCGGTTTTGCTGGTGAAAATTTTAGATATTTCTGTAGTTGATTGGGGATTTTTTGAGATTTAAGTTTTTTTTAACATGGTTAAATTACTAACTTACACTTGGAATCAAGAACAGTTTAGGTTGTACTTGGGGGCATTTTTAATATTTTATGTTATAAGCAAATTCATAGAAATAAATTGATATTTTACATTAATTAAAAATTATAAAATTATAAAATGTGTAAGGTGTGTCCCATGCATGCTGGGGTTATTGAAGGGTTCCTCCATGTACAATGTTTTATTGTGGTTGAATATTTATTTTCCAGCATGCCATTAGATTCATTGAGGCATCATCTTCCTGTATCAAAGGTCATTAATAATTCAAAGACAAGACTTTGTTAAAACTATGATTGTTTTGTAGAAAGTGATGAGGGAGATTAATTCTCAAAAAACATATAAAAAAATACCAGAAAAATAAAATACAGAAAACAACAGCGAACACTATCACAACAGGGGAAGCTTGTACCCAAAATCTAACATCTTATTCTAGCACAGTTAAAAGAAATATCATGGCTACATTTAGTACCCTGTAACAATAAACTATAGAAAGAATTAAAAAATATGTGTGCGTGTCTATATATATATATATATATAAATCAATGTGATGCCGATATCCTGACCAGTATACGTAAAACTGCCGAGCCAACAGCAAGATCAGGCGGATTCAAGTTCTAGACTCGGAAATGCAGGAGGCTGAGGTCCATGTCCCGAGGAATCTCTCGCTGGGAAGGGAATTTGGGGAGCAGATTTGCAATATTTTTAGCCCTCGTCAAGTATGAAGCAAACTTGTTGGCATCATCACTGTTTTCTTTATCTACCAAGTCCTTGAATTCCCTTTTTTTGAACGTCCAGCTACCTGTTTTCCAATTGAAGTGATACAGTGGAAGAAATCGCTGGCCGTAAATGGCTATAAACTCGATTGCTGCAAGAATGAACTCGAATTCCTCGCTGGACATGTAGTAGGGGAAGCTAACTCTTGTCCAGCCTGGCTTCACTCCAGTATAACCCTGCAATTACAGTTATAATATACAATTTCAGTGGTATTTAGTGAAATCAAAGGATCAGTGCCTCGCCAGCAATTGATTGAATATTGTCGCTGAATGAAATTTGCACGTACATGTTTATATATGTTTAGCTAGAGATGTTTAGGGAAAATATTAGAAGAAATATCAACCTTTTTTATGGCGGATCTGAAGGCCAGGGAGCTTGGCTCATCGACATGGAGTAAACTATGACCATAGGGCCCAGCACAGGCACATCCACCTCTAGCTTGAATACCAAACAGGTCGTTAAGGAGTACTGCGACAAAAGGTCCATGCAGAGGCTTGTCTCTTCTGTTTCCCGTCTCCCCCCACATGTAAAGAACTTCATCGTTGACGTTTTCTCTATGAGTCCTGCTACTCTCATGCTTCGTGCGAGCTGATGAAGAGTTTGTGGTGGAGTATACGAGGAAGGACAGTATAGCCTGTCGCTTACCAGTGGTGTTACCTAAAATCCATATGTTCTTGTTCGGGAGAAGCCTGTTGAGTGCCTTTGCTATGTACATATTCTCCTTCTCTTCAATGACTCGGTAGGTAATGTATTCTTTGACCCAGAAAGTCAATGCTGCTCTGATGGTTTGAATTATTTGAGGCGTTCCTCCGTTCTCTCTCTCCTCAATCTCAGTCACGTACAGTGTGTGCTGCAATCGACGAAGAAATTTAAATTCAGGTTGGCATCCACCATTTCTTATCTCGTTGATATGGAGGAAATATGGAAGGCATACCTTTTCAGAGAAGCCATTTACGAAATCAACAGTTCCACCTCCACAAGTTGATGGAGCTGAAGATCCTAGCTGGTAGAGGGCTTTGCTCATCAGAAGTATTCCTGGTGTTCCAGGCCCTCCTATGAATTTATGGGGGCTAAGGAAAATTGCATCGTAACCATCAATCTCTCCAGATCTCATATCAATTTTCACGTAGGGACCACTACATAAATATACACGTATAAACCAAGAAGTCAGCTCTTGATGATGCCATAAACAACTATTTACGATTATATATACAAGTGCATTTCATGCATAAATGGTTAAAATTGATTAACCATTTTCCATCAATCAAGAAAAAAAAACAAGAATGAATCTTGTGTTACCTCGCAGCAAAATCAAAACAGGCAAAACCACCGTGCTGATGAAGAAGTCGAGCGATTCCTCGAGTGTCCGAGAAAATCCCAGTAACATTGCTACAAGCTGAAAAGGAACCCAAGATAGGTCTGTTTGCATGTTTATACGATTCAAGTCGTCTCCTCAGATCTTCAATGTCTATCATGCCATTGTCGTCTAAACCTATCTCTACCACTTCTGCCAAGCTTTGCCTCCACGAGAGAAGATTCGAGTGGTGCTCGTAAGGACCAACAAAAACCAGCCATCTCTCTTCGTCACCTAGGCATTTAATTAGCCTCTCTCTCAAAGTTGATGGCACCGCAATTCCCATTACTTCTTGTAATTTCTTGATGGCTGCGGTTGTGCCCGAGCCACAAAGCAAGATTGCATCATCTGCGCCACCACCTAAGCACTTCTTGATGTATTCGGCAGCTTCATGCAGCATTTTGGTGGTCCTATGCCCCACATGACTGTCGCCGGTGTGTGTATTGCCTGCACACATTAATTCCTAATAATAAATTTCTTTTTAAGAGACGCTTGTTAAGAAAGTCATAAACTGTATATTTTCAAGTGAATGGTAGAGCTCCAAAGTGTCATTAAATTATAATATTTGCACATAAATTAAATTCAATACCACCCTCTCCACATTAATCCAAGCATCAACTCACGGAATCATATTACCTATAAAATTAAAGTTATTAAATAAAAATAATGAGATTGATTACTGGATCAATAAATTTCCAATAACATATCGAGAAATTATCTTACCTAAAAATTTAAATTATTAAATAACATACTGTAAATATAATTTATATTATTTGCTAACAAAATTGTTAGAGAATAATATAAATTATATTATGGTACTTTAATTCTAAAATTAAACTTTCAAATGAGATATTCCTTCACAAATATATATTAAATTCAAAACGATAGAATGCATACACAAAAGAAGATATTACGAACAACTATGTAGACCAAAAAAGAAAATAATTGTGGCAACGTCTTTGCCGACGGAGGATATTGGCAGCTTATTAAGGAATAAATCCTCGCTGCGAAGGAAATTGAACGATCTTCAAAATCAGAGCCAAGTTGATTTGTTTTATGCAAATGGTTGCGAAAAAAAAAAGTGGATAAGGCAACCGATGATCACCCGATGACACGTAATGTAAATGTACATTCTTTATTGGACACCGTCAAACAGTGCATGCTAGAAGAAATTCATCATTTTTTATTCATATATATTCTTCATTATTTTAAAATCCACTGCAACCTCACCCAACAAGCTGACTCATCATAATATGATTGACCTAATCCATCATGCCCAGTTAAACTTTTTTTATAAAAAAAAATAGTATAATTTTGTTAAGAACCTGGGTTGACAAAATCTAATGAAGAAATTATATAAAATTATATAAAAAAACATAGATTTTCTGTTGATTAAGATTAGAAAACTATCCAACAGGATTATGGAAGGTTTCAAGTGGGAATCCTAGCTACTCTTGCTAGCTTGAAAATCAAAAGAAGAAGAACTATCGAGTCCACGGCCAAAGAAAAAAGAAACAGGGAGAACAATTAATTAGAAGAAGTTACCGTAAAAAGGGAGGACGTTGTCGATGATAAAATTCTCGATATAGAGAAGAGATCTTCCGGAGGCAGTGTGATCGGCATAGGTGAGTCTTCTTTTTCCGAACGGAGAATCAAACTCTACACCATCACCAATGATTTGAGAGCGCAGCCATGCTAGCTTTTTACCAGTGGAGCTGCTCTTCGGGACACCACTATCCAGTGTCCTGAACGATTTCGAGCTCCGGCAAAGATCTTTTGTAGAAGATGAAGAGCTACTGGTATCAGTAGCTGTAACGGACGGCGAGTCTCTGGCCAAAATGGTCGGAGTCCTAGTATTTTTAGAGGGCATAGTTTGAACAGCGGGTGCGGTCTCTCTCAGCATTGATGGCTCAAGCTCCATTTCCATGCCACCAAACTAGCTGGAGATGATGATGAACAAACTAACGCTTGATGAAAGAAGAAGAAGAAGATGACAATCCGATGGTGATAAATGGATGCGTTATCTGGAGAATGTTTGAGAATTAAAGAGTATATATAGAGAAATAATATTAATATTTTTCCTGTGGGTTAAAGGTGGCGGCAAATTTTTTAGCAAGCATTGGCTTCTGCACGTCAATACCCACCTATGGCGACCAGCCCGCGGTCTGGACCCTCTGTATTGTAAGCCAAAAGGGAGGGGGGCAAGGTATTTCCACGCGCATTGATTACTTGAGTTTCAGTCAATCTTTTTGTTCGTTGTCTAGTAATTAATATCTCAAATTAATTCTAATTAAATGTGATGGGTTATTAACTTGGCTAGTAAATATTATTTGTTTGTATGTGCCGCCGCCTAACCCACCGTGTTTGCATCCATAGAATGCCAGAAGAATTGAAAAAATAAAATAAAAATGAACACCAACTTTTACGTGATTGGCTAAGCTTGCATCACGAGAGAGAGAGAGGGGGGGAGAAAATCATTTTTGAAATACCTGTACTAAGTTGACTTGTGAATGAATCTGACTTTTTTTAATATATTTTTAATTAAAAATACTCTTAAAAATCTTATATTGTATTTACAAACATCCACTAGAATTTATGTTCATCATCTAATATATTCAATCAAGATCTTTTTTTATCGCAAGCTTGGCTATGTAATCTTGGAGGAAAAAAATCAAGGGTTATGAATGATGTTCTAGCTAGAAAGTGATGGTATCTAAAATATTAAAATAACTTAGATACAAGATTTATGTGTGAATAACTAGTTAGATTTTTAGTTCTAATAATATGATTTTTTTAGCCCGAGTAATTGATAGTCAATGCTTAATAAACCAAGATGACTCGTAACTAGTATCTATAAAAGATCTTATTTAATAGATATCAGAACTCTCATATGCTTATGTCAATAATTTTATAGAGAAATAAAGTGCGAATATATTTTGGAGAGATAATTTATGAAAATATATATGCTATAAATAGGAAGAAAAAAAATAATAAATCTTGAACTTGGTGGATTCTCATGAGGTATTTATAACTCATTGACTCTTGTACTTTTGTGGAGAAGAGAGGCTAAAGAGTGATTTCACCTCTATGACTTAACATGGTATTTTGAGTTCAATTCCATTTAATAACATATATTGGATTAGCATAAATACCAGGAGACTTTCAAATGAGTGTTCTGGAAAAAAAATCTTAAATAGCGTTGGCTTAGACGAGTAAGCTGAGATGCCATGTACCTGAGCTCATTAAAAGTCAGATGTATATTCAATGCTTGCTTGAGGCACTAAGACGTGTGCAATGTAAATATATATCAGGTTGTCATTATTGCGTTTTGTTTTGGTTGAAATGTTTTTTATTAATTAAAAAAATGAAATGATGTCATTTTTATTTTGGTTTAAATTTTGTGTCATTTCAAATTTTTTGGTTAAATACCAACCAAAACGTTTGTTTGTTTGATTGTCGGTCAAATAGTTTTTTTTTTAAATAATGAATAATTTTACAATATCAATCATATCTTTTAATCCGACCGTTAGATTGAGATGAAATTTTATAAGGATTCTCTTGATATATATATATATATATCTATTATGTTAAAATTTTATAGTAACCAGAGAATGTAATACCCTTGCATGAGAGATCAATGATGACATTCTTGCAATATTATACATGTTCAAAATTTTATTCAAGAAAATTATTTTATTGTGTCTTCTTTTAGATTAAATTGCATATATATAAATAATTTTATTTTTGGATTTGAATTTTTTTTTGAAATAATATATTTAATTATATATATACATAAACAGCATAATCTCAAAACTACACTCTAAAACCAAAACATTTAGTTTCAATAATAAAATTGACTATCTTGGTATAGACGCAATCTTTGTTGGGTCTAGGTAATGCCTGTACTTAAAAGAAGTTGGGCCTAGGTAGTAGCCTCAACCTATTTCTATTGGGTGTAGTTAATAGCTTAGGCACACACTATTTGACATAGTTTTTTTTTGGCCTTTTTAGGAGAATTTGATCGTGTTTAAATTTGGGTTTATTAGTAGCTCCAAAGTGTATATAATATTTATATACAAAGACTTATTTATACAAAGTGTATATAATATTTTTGCACCTCCTGTTGTAGGTGATTAGCAAGAGGGCCACAACCATCCACCCAACTATCTTTCCAAAACAAGTACTCGTTGTCCATTGCCCAAGTTCCAATCGATATTTTTCTGTGGATGCCGCTCTATGTGTTACGCCACCTATTTATCTGTAGTGAAGCTACGGATCTCTTTAAAATGGAAAACCAAGGTACAAACATGCATGCAAGGGGACCAAAACATACAATGGTGACACTGGATTCGCTTACTCCCGTAGAATCATATAGAATAATATAAATCATATCATGAACACATCATCTCAAGTGAAAGCTTTTTAGGTTTGAAATTTGCACAAGTCTACATCACCCTGTGTTTAATTTTTATCACAAAGAATGGGGGTGATGAGATTCGAACTCGTGATCGCTGGGTCAACAAAACTTTGATACCAAGTTAAGGAACCATCTCACCTAAAAACTTAAACTTGTAAGTAAAATCTCATAATATGATTTATATTATTTTCCAACACCCCCTTTCAAGTAAAAGCCCTTTGGGCTTGAAACTTGCACATGACTACATCACCTTGTCCTTTATTTTTATGTCAAATAGGATGGAGATGGTAAGATTCGAACTCGTAACCGCTTGGTCAACAAGGCTCTGATACCATGTTAAAGAACCATCTCACATAAAAGCTTAAGCTTGTAAGTGAGACCCCATAATATGATTTATATTATTCTTTAATACACCCTACGGGCTGTTTGGCATTGTGATCAGAAAGTGCTTATGAAAAAAATTCATTTTTTTTATTTTTATTTTTATACTTTAAATTAAAAAAATTAGTGTTTTTAGATCATTTTGATGTGATGATGTCAAAAATAAGTTTTAAAAAATAAAAATAAAATCATTTTGATTCATTTATAAACAATAAACACTTTCAAACGCCACCACAATCTCACTCCCAAACAGGTTTGACAAGCAATGTGGGTCTATGCATGTTTCAAGCCCAAAAGACTTTCACTTGAGGGGGGTGTTAGAGAATAATATAAATCATATTATCAGGTTTCACTTACAAGCTTAAGCAGAGCCTTGTTGACCCAACGGTCACGAGTTCAAATTTCACCATCCTATTCTATTTGATATTTGAAATTTTCAAATGTAATTCTTTATGGATTGTATGTTTTGGTTCCCTAAATGTGATAATCTCTCGCAAAAGACTTGAGAACATGAAAAAAAGACGATATATATATATATATATATATATCATGATTTGGGTAAAACTTAATTTTGCAGTGTAGTTGAAAAAAGCAAAATCAATTCATAAAGAATTCCATTAGAAATTAATTTGATGAGCTGGGGTTGTCCCATAAGCGGAAATGCCAAATGAATATTTTTTCTGGACCGAAATAATACAACTAGCATGTTCACGGCGCATTTCAACTGGAATTTTCATTACAGGTCGTAATAAAAACTAGGGTAAATACTATACCGTTATATATATATTGTTTAATTAAATATATTAAAAATTAGAAAACCAAAAAAATAAAAATTAATATATATATATATATATATTATAAAAAAATAAAATTATTGCATTAACTTTGATTTTATAAGAAATAAAAATTATATACTTTTTTTTGCTTTTTGTCATAAAATAAATAAATTGAAACACCCATGACATCTTCATAAAACAAAAATTAAGATGATTATTTTTCGTGTTTACCTATAGTTGTGATAAATTAAATAATATATAATTTTTAGAGATGTTTCTAATTTTGATATTATATTTGTTTGAATTTGTGTTTCTATTATATAATTTTAAGTTAATTTATCTTGACTTTGACCTATATTTGTTAAATTAATATTTTATTTATATATATAATTAATTAATAATATATAAACATTACAACCTGAAACAACAAACTAAAATGATTTAAAACCAAAATATTCTATATCAATAGAAAAAAAACAACATATCAACAATGAAACTGGCACCTATGCGTTGAAGGGTTCCTCCATGTAAAATGTGCGTGTGTGGGTGGATGTGTGTGTGAGATGCCGATATCCTTATTAGTAGAAGAAAAACAGCCGAGCCAGAATGACTGCACACTGGAGCAATCAGTACTAGCCAACAGAAAGAGGTGGATTCAAAGTTCTAGCTAGACTCGGAAATGCAGGAGGCTGAGGTCCATGTCCCGAGGAATCTTTCGCTGGGAAGGGAATTTTGGGAGCAGATTTGCAATATGTTTGGCCCAAGTCAAGTACGACACAAACTTGTTGGCATCATTACTGTTTTCTTTATCTGCCAAGTCCTTGAATTCCCTTTTTTTGAACGTCCAGCTACCTGTTTTCCAATTGAAGTGATACAGTGGAAGAAATCGCTGGCCGTAAATGGCTGTAAACTCGATTGCTGCAAGAATGAACTCGAATTCCTCGCTGGACATGTAGTAGGGGAAGCTAACTCTTGTCCAGCCTGGCTTCACTCCAGTATAACCCTGCAATTACAGTTATAATATACAATTTCAGTGGTATTTAGTGAAATCAAAGGATCAGTGCCTCGCCAGCAATTGATTGAATATTGTCGCTGAATGAAATTTGCACGTACATGTTTATATATGTTTAGCTAGAGATGTTTAGGGAAAATATTAGAAGAAATATCAACCTTTTTTATGGCGGATCTGAAGGCCAGGGAGCTTGGCTCATCGACATGGAGTAAACTATGACCATAGGGCCCAGCACAGGCACATCCACCTCTAGCTTGAATACCAAACAGGTCGTTAAGGAGTACTGCGACAAAAGGTCCATGCAGAGGCTTGTCTCTTCTGTTTCCCGTCTCCCCCCACATGTAAAGAACTTCATCGTTGACGTTTTCTCTATGAGTCCTGCTACTCTCATGCTTCGTGCGAGCTGATGAAGAGTTTGTGGTGGAGTATACGAGGAAGGACAGTATAGCCTGTCGCTTACCAGTCGTGTTACCTAAAATCCATATGTTCTTGTTCGGGAGAAGCCTGTTGAGTGCCTTTGCTATGTACATATTCTCCTTCTCTTCAATCACTCGGTAGGTAATGTATTCTTTGACCCAAAAAGTCAATGCTGCTCTGATGGTTTGAATTATTTGAGGCGTTCCTCCGTTCTCTCTCTCCTCAATCTCAGTCACGTACAGTGTGTGCTGCAATCGACGAAGAAATTTAAATTCAGGTTGGCATCCACCATTTCTTATCTCGTTGAGATGGAGGAAATATGGAAGGCATACCTTTTCAGAGAAGCCATTTACGAAATCAACAGTTCCACCTCCACAAGTTGATGGAGCTGAAGATCCTAGCTGGTACAGGGCTTTGCTCATCAGAAGTATTCCTGGTGTTCCAGGCCCTCCTATGAATTTATGGGGGCTAAGGAAAATTGCATCGTAACCATCAATCTCTCCAGATCTCATATCAATTTTCACGTAGGGACCACTACATAAATATACACGTATAAACCAAGAAGTCAGCGCTTGATGATGCCATAAACAACTATTTACGATTATATATACAAGTGCATTTCATGCATAAATGGTTAAAATTGACTAACCATTTTGCATCAATCAACAAGAAAACAAGAATATATGAATCTTGTGTTACCTCGCAGCAAAATCAAAACAAGCAAAACCACCGTGATGATGAAGAAGTCGAGCGATTCCTCGAGTGTCCGAGAAAATCCCAGTAACATTGCTACAAGCTGAAAAGGAACCCAAGATAGGCCTGTTTGCATGTTTATACGATTCAAGTCGTCTCCTCAGATCTTCAATGTCTATCAAGCCATTGTCGTCTAAACCTATCTCTACCACTTCTGCCAAGCTTTGCCTCCACGAGAGAAGATTCGAGTGGTGCTCGTAAGGACCAACAAAAACCAGCCATCTCTCTTCGTCACCCAGGCATTTAATTAGCCTCTCTCTCAAAGTTGATGACACCGCAATTCCCATTACTTCTTGTAATTTCTTGATGGCTGCGGTTGTGCCCGAGCCACAGAGCAAGATTGCATCATCTGCGCCACCACCTAAGCACTTCTTGATGTATTCGGCGGCTTCGTGCAGCATTTTGGTGGTCCTATGCCCCACATGACTGTCGCCGGTGTTTGTATTGCCTGCACATATTAATTCCTAATAATAAATTTCTTCTTACAAAAAGGTAGTCAAGAGAGTCGTGAACTGTATATTTCCAAGTTTCAAGTGAATGGTAGAGCTTCAAAGTGTCATTAAATTATAATATATGCACATAAATTAAATTCAATACCACCCTCTCCACATTAATCCAGACCCATTACACACACGCGTATTATATAAAATCAAAGGAAAAATTACCGCAAATAAAACATTATTTATATTAAATGAAACTCGGATATATATAATTTATATTATTCGTTAACATATTCTTTCAAGTAAAAAAAAATAAACTCAAAACTTTTATAAACTAATATTTTTTTTTATTAAGTAGAATGAAGATGATAAGATTGAATATTATATCAAATAGTCTTTGATATCATATCAATAAATTATTTTTATTTAAAGATTTAAATTATTAAATAAAAAAATTTAAATTTAATTTATATTATTTTCTAACCGTACACAAAAGAAGATATTACAAACAAGTATCTAGATTAAAAAAGAAAATAATTGTGGCAACGTCTTTGCTGACGGAAGATTTTAGCAGCTTATTCAGGAATAAATCATCGCTGAGAAGGAAACTGAACGATCTTCAAAATCGTTAAGAAAAAAAGATCAGTCCGATAACGAAATTCAAAGCCAAGTTGATTTGTTTTATGCAAATGGTTGCAAGAAAAAAGGAGGATAAGGCAACAGATGATCACCCGATAACACGTAATGTAAATGTACATTCTTTATTGGACAAAATAAGTTCTGGTCAAACAATTACGCATGCTAAAAGAAGTTCATCATTGTTTATTCATATAATAATATACTCTTCACTATTTTAAAATCCAACCCAACAAGCTGATTCATCATAATATGAGTGACCTGAGATCCATCATTCCCGGTTACTTTAGAAAAAGAAACCAGGGTTGTTTGACTAGGGTTGACAAAAATGGAAGTAAGAAAATATAATTTTATTTTTTATATAAAATTATAAAAAAACATAGACTCACTGTTGATTAAGATTAAAAAACTATCCAACAGAATTATGGAGGTTTTCACGTGGGAATACTAGCTACTCATGCTAGGTTGAAAATGAGAAGAAGAACTATCAAGTCTACGGCCAAAGATCAACGAAACAGGGAAATTAATTAATTATAAGAAGTTACCATAAAAAGGGAGGACGTTGTTGATGATAAAATTCTCGATATAGAGAAGAGATCTTCCGGAGGCAGTGTGATCGGCATAGGCGAGTCTTCTTTTACCGAATGGAGAATCAAACTCTACACCACCACCAATGATCTGAGAGCGCAGCCATGCTAGCTTTTTATCAGCGGAGCTGCTCTTCGGGACACCAGTATCCAGTGTCCTGAACGATTTCGAGCTCCGGCAAAGATCTTTTGTAGAAGATGAAGAGCTACTGGTATCAGTAGCTGTAACGGACGGTGAGTCTCTGGCCAAAATGGTTGAAGTCCTAGTATTTTTAGAGGGCATAGCTTGAGCAGCAGGAGCGGTGATCCCTCTCGGCATTGATGGCTCCAGTTCCATTTCCATGCTACCAAACTAGCAGGAGATTGAAAGCTTGATGAAAGATTAAGATGACGATCCTATCACTACTAAAAAAGGGTCATTTGCAACGGATTTTTGCAACGGCTAAAATCCGTTGCAAAATTTGGAACGGAAAATCGCTTAGCAACGGATTTACCATTGCAAATCCATTTTTTTTTTTGAAAAAATTTGAATTTGCAACGGCTTATCCGTTGTAAATTCATTTTTTTGCAACGGATTAGCCGTTGCAAATTTTCAACGGCAAATCCGTTGCAAATATTAATTGCAACGGATAATCCGTTGCAAACCAAAAGATTTGCAACGGATAATCCGTTGCAACGTCATTGTTTTTTTTTCCTAAAAAATTTATTTGCAACGGATATTCCGTTGCAAATGATGTGTTTTACAACGAAATATCCGTTGCAAATTCATCGTTTTTGACCCAAAAAATAAATATATATTTGTATATTTATGTCAAATTAGAGTATGTAAAACTAATATAATATAAAAAAATTTATTGAATATTATCGTCTCAAAATATATAAAGAGATAGGAGAAATGACCTAGGATTTTCTTAGGGACATAAATTGATGTCAGTATTCTTAAATACATTTAATATAATACGATGAATAAATATTATAAAATAAAAAAAATGGCTTCAAAATTAAATTTTATGCTATTCTGTGCAAATGAATGTTTCTTTAAATAAATTTGTAGTGTTTTGACTTTTTAATTATATATTTGTGTATTTATGCCAAATTAAACTATGTTTTGCAAAATCTAACCATTTGCAAGGGATTATCCGTTGCGAAATCTACCCATTTGCAAACGCATTTTTTTTTAAAAAAATTAATTTGCAACGGATTAGCCGTTGCAAAATCGACCCAATTGCAACGGATAAGCCGTTGCAAAAAAATTTAAATCTATCACACTGAAGCCACCTATACGCACCGTTTTGTTTACTGCGGAACAAAACGGTGCGTTTTGTTCCCTTCGGATCAAAAACACCATCTTTTTCCCTCGATCGAGAAATCTCTCTTTTCCCTCACTCTCTCTTCCTCCTCTGCCCAGGCGTTCTAGAGCAGAAGTCCTCGTAAGTACGATCAAATTTCTCTTCCTCAGATCAAATTTCTCTTCCTCAGATCAAATTTCTCTTCCTTCTTAGAACAAGTCTCTCTTCCTCCCTCGATCTTCTTCCATCTCTTGTTCTCTGTTCTTCATAGTGAACAGTGATAAAATAAATCGACTTCCAGATCTTGCTCCCGTTCGACCTTGTCGGCGTTGAGATTGATTTAAACAGTACACCCATCACCACTACAACGCCGATCTCCTTTCATACGGTAAGCATTTCAATTTTTTATTTCCTTAGTTTTTAACAGAATTTTTTTGATTTCGGTTTCTTCTTCTTGAAACCATTTTCACTAGTAATGCAACTTAATTTAACGCCATGGCTGTATTTATTATCATAATTTTATCATTATTTTGGTCACCCATTTGATTTTGCCGAGAGCTGTTAGAGAAGTAATTTTTTGTAATTTGTTTGATTAGCATTATTTTGGTCACCGTGAAAACATTCTGAAAAAAAATTGCAGTTTTTTCGAGCATGCATATGCTAATTATCAACATATAGAAAAATACTCGTAGAATATATACATGTTTGGTTTGAAATCATGGAGATAAATCAATACTTGCGTAGAAATCTGATTTCCTCTGCAATGCAGATTGTATTTTCACGTCTTGGGAACACTGTTGCACTAAGTAATCCATACAAAAGTTCTCCTTCAGCGTGGTGATTTCTTTCTGCCATTTGTGCCAAAAAATAGATATTTTAGGGTTTATATTTTATAGATTTTTTTAATGCTTCATATGATTATAAATCATTATAAAAATTGATTATAGACATCGTAGCCAATGGAAGGGGAGGAGTATGAGACTACTGGTGTGCTCGGGATTTCTTTTATATCTGGTATTTGTCAGAGCAAACTGGTTTGTGTATCATAAAATTTCAAGTATTGGGTCTCCTTATAATTTCTTTTCATTTCTGATTTTTTATCTTAGTTATTTCTATAATCTGTGATCTTTTGAAGATCCCCTCGATATATTAGCGAAAATATGGTGCTTTAGACTTTTAAGTAATTGTAATTGTGTTGTTAATGTGGGTTTTGATATTGAAGCTAGTAGGTGAGTGAGCTGATGAAATAGAAGAAGACATTCACTGTAAGTTCCAGGGATTTGATACGGAAAATGACGTGTAAAGTGCTGAATTTCTGATTTTGACTTAGTGTGTTTAGGTTTTGATTTGTGTTTGTGTTGTTTGCAGCAAAGGTAGAGAATGAGCAGAAACAGAGAAAAGGTAAGTGGAATTCTTTTACTCTGCAACTTGTGAATTTTTCATTAATTGCTTACAATGTGCTTGATAGAATGCCTATTTATACTGCATTATAGGCAGACTACTTTACATGCTGGTGAAAGACAACTGATGGTGGATGATTTCCGTGGTAAGATTCATTTTGATGTTTAGAAAGTGGTACCTTAAGATTCATTTTCCAGTAGACTATAAAGTTGGTGGCGAAGGCAAACTTGTGGGCACCTGGTGATTATTATAGAATTGCAATGTGGTAGAGATTCTGGAAAAACCATCAGCGTGTGGGATCTGAATTTGATGCTCGAGATTATGGAACAACATCTGCCTTCTGTCCTTTGCCTTGCCCTGTGTATTGGGCTTTAATATGCGAAGGAGTTGGGAAAATTTCCAAGAACAAGCACAATAACCACCTTAACTATGTATTTTTTTTTTGTTTCATGTTGCTAGCGATAGAACTATTTATTTCTTTGTTTTATGTTGATGTACAAATATGTATATACCTAAACAAGTAAATGTAACTGAATCTTTTTATAATTTGTATAATATTTCATTTTATATTATTTGATATGTATTTATTTGCTTCTAAAAAATAATAATATTAATCAAAGTGTGTAAATGTAATAATTCCATAAATTAAATTAAAAATTAAATAATTTTTTTTTATAATTGCCACTTTGCAACGGCTTAGCCGTTGCCAATTTCCAACGGATAATCCGTTGCAAATTGCAACGGCATATCCGTTGCAAATCCATTTGCAATCACCGTTTTGCAACGGAATTGATCCGTTGCAAAATCCGTTGCAAATGCAAATTTGCAACGGCAACCTTACTTATTTGCAACGGATGCTTCCGTTGCAAATGACCCTTTTTGTAGTGTATGGTGATAATGGATGCGTTATCCGGAGAATGTTTGAGAATTAAAGAGTATTATTATTACTATATATATAAAAATATGATAATTTTTTTGTTGAAAAAATATGATACCAATTGCTTAGTATACAGATAAATAATGTTGATATTTTTAGCAAAGATTGGCTTCTGTGCTTCATTACCACATGTGGCCACCAGCCCGCGGTGTGGACCCTCTGTATTGTTAGCCAAAAGAGAGGGGGGGAATGTATTTCCACACGCACTGATTGCTTTAGTTGCAGTCAATCTTTTTGTTCGTTGTCCAATAATTAATATCTCAATATGATATTAAATATTCCAATAATTCAGTTTTCCGCGCATTGATTGCATGGAAAATTACATTAATATATACACCTACGCGCATTGATTGCATGGAAAATTACATTAATATATACACCTACTACTTATTCGTTGTCCAACAATTAATATCATATTGAAATATTAATTCAGTTTTCCGCGCATTGATTGCATGGAAATTACACACACATATATATACTACGATACACATCATGGTTGCCAAATGATTTTGACAAGACACGGAAGATGTTTTTGAAATTCGGATCGTATGATCGGATAGTAAAATCGTATTTGAATTTTTCTGTATAAAAATTGTGTAAATAGAAAAATAATAATATCATAAGTAAAATATTTCCGAATATAATATATTAGGTAAAAACAAAGACCGACATAGATGTTCCATTTAAATCACGAGTAAAATGATGAGAGCTTATCATGCCTCAATTATGAGTGAATCAACTTGCTATTATAAAAGCACAAATTCGAGTTCATCGAAATTGGCTCTTGTTGCTTTTGGTTGTCACTTCAAAGTGGAAAAACTACCGAGATTAACAGAACTTGGATACTCTGAAAGAACCAGAGATGTTCCGTGGTTGTTCAATATCATTTAATTTCCATATTGGTAGTGTAAACATGGAAGTTGTAAAGGGGAAATTGGCGGTGGAAAGATGGTTGTTCAATATCATTGGATTTTACCACGGATCACTATAAATGATATTGCTTGCTTGAACTCATAACCAACAATTCCACAAGCATAACCAAAGAAACATAACTTGATTCACCATAGTAACAAAGAAATTGGAACAAATGCTATTGCAGCTTATTATGAAGTCTACAAACCCAACAACAAATATCTTAATAGAAATAACATTGGCAAGTGGCATCGAGAAGCTGAATTTGTTAAAGATACAACATGACTAAGCAAACTCATAACCTGATGTTATACTTAGAAGTGACACTTCCATTTTATACAATTCGTTGGGACGCCAATACCATGAGCTTATAAATTGTCATACGACTAGAAGCGGGAGGAGATTTTGAAAACGAAATTCAAAATACTCATAAACACCGAAACTCGAAACCCCAATTCAGTAAATACCCATACACGCAGAAACCTCATACACCCATAAACACCGAAACAACAAAATTGAAATATGCATTAATTGATCAACACCAAAATTCAAAAATGCATTAATTGATCAACACCAAAATTCGAATAAGCATGTACATGTGCAGGTGCTTCACGATGTAGAAGAAGACCTTCAGTGCTTGTTCCAGAAAGATACCTCAACAATCTTTTGACAAGTTTCCAGTGAAAATCAGTTGGTTGATGCATAAATTATGCCAATTTGTTCATTGCAAAGGAGAGGTTTGGGCGTGTAAGTGCTAGGTACTGAAGACTTCCTACCGTAGCTCTGTATTCCGATGGGTCAGGTAGCAACATACCCATTGCAAGTGTGGGAGACGAACTAGCTGGCATAGGCTTGTCAACAGGCCTGGAATTGCTCATATTTATGCGATGTAGTAGGTCTTAAATGTATCTGTGCTGGGATAGCACCAACCCTAGAGGATGAGATTTTATTTCCACCTCTAGAAAATATATTAGTAGTCCCATATCTTTCAATGAAAATATATGCGCAAGCTTGTGAACAAATGTATTTATTGCACCATCATCATCACCCGTGATGATTATATCATCAACATATACTAATAAGTATAGAAGATGATTGTGTTGATTATAAATAAACAATGAAGTGTCATTGATTGAATTTATAAACCCAGATTCAAGCGAAATGTGCGCAATTCATTATACCATGCACGGGGACCTGCTTGAGATCGTAAATAGCTTTGTGAAGTTTGCACACGTAATCTGGTTTGTCCTTGTCAACAAAAGTCGGGGTTGAACCATGTAAACATCTTCTTGCAGCGTTCCTTGAAGGAATTCATTGTTAACATCCAATTGTCTTAGCTTCCATCCTTTGCTTACTGCAATGGAAAGAACCAGCCTTACTGTTGTGGGTTTCACCACCGGACTGAATGTCTTAGTTAGTTAAGCTCGGTCGTTGATTAAACCCTTTAGTAACTAGACGAGCTTTGAACCAAGCAATTGAACTATCTGCATTTCTTTTGACCCTGAAAATCCATTTACAGCCAATCAAGTTAGAAGCACACTGTGACAGAACTAAATCCCAAGTATTATTCCTTATGAGGGCAGTGTATTCATCTTTCATTGCATCACGCCAATGATCCTCTTTTAATGCTTGTGCCACAGTATGTGGTTCAATAACATGGTTTGGAAATTTAGGTGCAGCAAGTGAATCTTTGGATGGGTTTATGAATATGGTTTTTGATCCGGTCATCATTGGATGTTTGGAGGGAATGATTTGTTGTGGTATAGGAGAGGTGGACCTGCAGTCTTGTGGTGTTGAGGACTGGTCATTGTGTGAACTTGGAGAAGAAATGCTACATGGTGGTTCTGCAGATGGTGTCACCGTAGATGGTGAGAATGGCCGGGGCTCTGGGGTAGGGGAGACAATGGAAATGATATTTGATGAATGAGTGACAAGTGTAGAGACAGGTGGTGATGAATCATGTGTTTGAAAGGAAGAGTATGGAAACGTTGATTCAATAAATTGAACATGCCGAGAAGTAAAAAATTTGGTGGACACTGGTTCATAACAGATGTATGCACTCTGGGATGATGAATAACCTAAAAAATGCAAGGTTTGGATTTAACATCTAGTTTATGTGTTGAGTAAGGACGTAACCATGGATAACATAAACACCCAAAAATACGAAGTTTTGTAAAATTGGGAGTGTGGTGGAAAATTAGCTCATATGGTGAGGAATAATTTAGAGAAGATGCTGGTATACGATTGATTTAATAAATCACAGTTAAAAATGAAAAGGACCAAAACATTGAAGGCAAAGAAGCATGAGTGAGAAGTGAAAGACCTTTCTCAACTATATGTCTATGTTTACGTTCTAAGATGCCATTATGTTCAGGGGTGTGTGGAGGAGAAATGTGATGAGAGATGCCATGCAATAGAAAAAATTCTTTGAGTACAAGAAATTCACCACCATTGTCTGAATAAAAGGTTACGATTTTATGCTTCAAGAAACTCTCAACCATGGCTTTAAATTTGATGAATGTAGATTTGACGTCAGATTTGTGTTTAAATGGATATAGCCAAGTATATCGTGTGAAATGATCCACAAAAATGACATAGTATTTAAAACCATCAAGTGAATAAATTGGAGCAGTCCAAACATTAGAAAAAATAACATCTAATGGAGTGCGAGATTTTAGGGAAGACACAGAGAAGGATAATTTATGGCTCTTGTTACAGTGGCATGCATTGCAGGCAATTTGCTTATTGCAAGTAGAAGAACCCAAATTACTTTTAGACAGAATCATGTTTAGAATTGGTGATGATGGGTGGCCTAAGCGAAAATGCCAATTTATTGGAGCAATTTGAAGACTAGAGAATGCAACTGGAGAGGATTTTGGACTAAGCCCCGTCCATTCATAGACACCACCTTTGGTTTCACCCTGAGCTCGAACCATTCCCGTTAGTAGATCCTTCACAACAAAACACCATGGTAAGAATTCAACAAATACATTATTAGTGACACAAAACTGATAAATAGAGATGAGGTTCTTTTTAATGTGAGGAACACATAGAATATCTTGAAGATTAAATGAGGCAGATGGTGTTTGTAGTGTGGTGGATCCTGTGTGTGTAATATTTAAATCGGTACCATCTCCTATCATAACATCTTCGGATCCAGTGTATGGATTGTGAAGAGCAAGATTGTTGAGATCAGTTGTTATGTGATGAGAGGCCCCACTGTCAAGCAACCATGAAGATGCATTAGGATTGTTTCTAGAGGCAAGATGTGCTTGGGGTCTCCAGTTACTTGAATTGTTGATTGCAGAGGAGTTTGATTGGTGAGGAACCAATTTGAAGGAGGGATAGCGTTTTGTTTTGTGTCCTTGGACGCCACATACTTGACAGTATCCTTGATACTAACGAGCACCAGTTCTCTGAAGGTGAGACCCTTGATTGGGAGTCTCATTTGGCATGTGAAACATTTGATAAGAAGGACGCCAAGGTTGGGAATGAGGTATGTGCATCGCGGGATGAGAATTCCTATACCAGATCGAGTATTGACCACATTTGCAGTGGGAGAGAATTGAAGAGAGGACTTGTGTACTGGAGGGAGAGAAGCCTCAAACATGAGTAATTTCTCATGAAGCTCTTCAAATGAGATTACAGAGTCACTTGCTTGTACTACACATACCAGTTCCTTATATTCATCTCCCAATTCTTCCAAGATTTTATCTGTGACATCTTCATTTTCCAGGGGGGGTCCAAGCAATGCCAATTCATGTAACCTTGCTTTAACAGAGTAAATGAACTCTGAACTACTGAGGGATCCTTTGGTTAAAGCTCTAAAGAATGTTTTGATTTGTTTGATGCGTCCTCGGGATGGTGTGGCATAAGTGGATTCTAGAATTTCCCAGGCTTCTTTTGATGTGGTAGCTCGGGCTATGAAGGGAATGATGGTGTGGTGAATAGAGCCAAGAATAGCATTGAAGATGAGCTGATCTTGGCATATCCAAGCATGATACGCAGGGTTGATTGAACTACTGTCATTGGTGACAATATTTTCAAGTGGGCATGACTTAGAGCCATCAATAAAACCTTTAAGGTCATAACCAGTAAAGAGGGTCTGGAATTGCAATTTCCATGACAGATAATTTGAGCTAGTGAGCTTGAGGGGTGTTTGTGCAATGACATTGATGGTCACTAGGTTTGATGGATTATTTGGTGGTTGGGTGGAGTTGGAAGTCATGGTAGTTTGGGAGACAAAAAAAATTGAAATATGAAAAGGGAAAGAATTTCAAGAGTGCTCTGATACCATGAAGAAATTGTATAAACAGTCTTGATTTTCTTAATTGTATCAGTGTTACAATGTATTCAATTAATAGACACTAACAGACTTGCATATCTAAAGGATTACATGAGACGACCATTTACAATTCAAATGACAGTTTCAAATTCAAATAGAGTCCTATCCCTATCTGCAGTTGATCTTGTGGAAATCCAATTGCGAGCTGATATTATGGAACGCCAGTTGCTAGGACTCCTTGCTACCCGTTACTCTCCATCTGTTACTGTATGCTCCAGTAACCTGTATGCTCAATACTAGACAGTGGAGGAGACTTCTGCATGTACCTAAAGGAGGTAATGCATGTACCTAAAGGAGGTGGGCCTAGGTGGTAGCCTCGATCTATTTCTATTGGTTTAGTTAATGGATTAGGCACACACTATTTGACATAGTTTTTTTAAGCTTGTTAAATTTGGTTTTTTTATTTATTTTAGAAGAATTTGATCCCGTTGAGTTTGAGTTGTTGAATATTAAAACTAAATTTTTATTTTTATTTATTTTTAGACAAAATTATTTTAAAAAAATAACGTATAGAATATGCCTCTAATTTTTTTTTTTTTAAAATTACAATTGGTCAGAGTTTATTTAATATGTTGACCTGCCAGTAATTAGTTCATCTGTCAAGATCTCAAATTGTGTTTGTGGTTGAATTGATATGACGTGAGTGATATGGACAACAATTTATTTCAGTTGTAGTTAACATTCTGTTTAAAAAGTATTTTTTTAAAATAAAAAAAATATTTTTTTATCATATTTTAACCAAGATGCTAAATATCTTTTGGATTTTTTTGGGTAATTACAAGACACTGTAAATCAACGAGCCCATGCTTCCTGGCCCACCCCTACATTCGTCTCCGAGAATGCTTCTATTGGTGGTGCGAGCAGGAGGAAAGGAAAAGGAAACATCCCAATATCAACGCTAAATGATATTAGAAATACCAGCTGTCAATCTGACTTAATTTTTCGCGTTCTATTTTAAAAATATTTTTAAAAATATTTATTTTTTATTTTAAATTAAAAAATTTAGTATTTTTAGATTATTTTCAGATAAGACGGTATATTAGAAAATAATATAAATTATATTATAGAATCTCACCTAATAACTTAAATTTATAAATGAGATAGTATCTTACATTATTACTCCCATCAAATCATCACACCTTAAGCGCTTGTTTGGCAAAGCGGTTGAACTGCCAAATTTTGATTCTTTTTATTTTTTTATTTTAAATAAAATTTTTTTGGTGATTTTAGATCATTTTAATGTGTCGATGTCAAAAATAATTTTAAAAAAATTAAAAATATATATTATTTTGATGTATTTATAAACAAAAAACAATTTAAAAAACAACCGCAACAACACTCCCGAACATCCAGTAAGGGATTACAGTCGGGTAATCAGAAGCCCACATAATAAGCTTTGTTTTTTTATGATAATCTCGTGCGTGGGTGCATGCCCACATCCATCCTCTGCTAAAATATTTGTCTAAAATTCATTTTTGATGTTTAATGAAAGGGAAATAGTAAACCTACGTCTGTTGGAAGAGAATCAACATCTTTTGAGAACGTAGGCACGCAGAAAAAAGAGATTCTATCGAGAATGAGACGAGGAAGTACCGAATGATTCTTCATAATATATGTGCTGCATTCATTTCCTGTTACCAAGATATCTGCTTTTTGATTATTTGCAATCGATCCATTCCTATAACAGGACCACGCAGATGTAATTATTGTGTATATAATGAGAAGTTATGAATGTGAGAAAGGAAGAATCTTTAAAATGGATTTGGAATTTCACATAAAAATATAGCCACTAGAAAATTAATTGAGAAGTAAAACTTCCGACAAAAATTATAAATTCTTCATGTGATCCATTTGTTATTTTTTTTTAAATGGGGGCTTCAAAGATCTTTTTATATATTAAAAAAAATAAAATACCTTCATAATAAAAACAAGATAATTAGAACATCTAAATCTTTTGTTATTTAGCTACTATTTCTAAATATTCTAAACAGAAAAGCTAAAAATATATATAAAAAATACATTCTTGTTGAAACACTATTCAAGGTAATTAAAATACAAAAACAATAAATGTTGCTTTAATTGAAAACCAAAACCGAACAAGAAAAATCATATAATTTATATTTATTCTATTCAAAAAGTTATTTTTATCAATTTATCTTTTTAAAATAGTATTTTGCGTTGGAATTGCTCTTAGTTGCGTGGAGATTTTAATTTTATTTTACATGGTTAAATTACTAACTTACACCTAGAATCAAGAATATAATTTAGGGTTGTTCTTGGGGCATTTTTTTTTGTTATAAGCAAATTCATAGAGGAAGAAATTGATATTTTACATTAATTAAAAATTATGAAAAAATTAAAATCTGTAAGATGTGTCCAGTGCATGCTGTCATTGAAGCATAGTTGTACTTTTCATTCTATTCCTGCCAAAATATCCCAAACCAGTAAAAAACCTAATACAAAACAGCATGGTTTTTACTCCAATTTTTATTCCGGTCTATACCTGAAATTTCAACCAAAATGCACCGAGAATATGTCAGTTGTTCTATTTCGGTCAGGACAAAATATTCATTCGGCATTCCTGCTTATGGACAACCCCCAGCCCATCAAATTAATTTCAAATGCAATTCTTTATGAATTGATTTTGCTTTTTTCAATTGTACTGTAAATCAATTCCTTCTCAATCTATCTATCTATCTATCTATCTATCTATCTTGTTTACTTAGATATATTAAAATTAGTAAACCAAAACAATAAAAATTAAAAAATATATATTATAAAAAATAAAATTATTGCATCAACTTTGATTTTATAAAAAAATAGTTTTTTTTTGCTTTTTCTCATCAAAAAATAAATTGAAATACCCATGGCACCTTCATAAAAAACAATTTAAAAACAAAAATTTAGATGATTATTTGTCGTGTTTAGCTATAGTTGTGATGAATTAAATAATATATAATTTTTAGAGATATTTCTAATAATGATATATATATTTGTTTGACTTTGTGTTTCTCTCATATAATTTTAAGTTAATTTATCTAGAATTTGAACTATATTTGTTAAATTAATATTTTATTTATATATATATATAATTAATTATATATAAACATTACAACTCTTAAACAGCATACCAAAATGCTTCATAACCAAAACATACCATATCGATAATAAAAAACAAAACATCAACCTCAACCAAAATGAAACTGGCACTTATGCATTGAAGGGTTCCTCCATGTAAAATGTGCGTGCGTGTGTGGGAGATGCCGATATCCTTATTAGTAGAAGAAAAACAGCCGAGCCAGCATGACTGCTCACTGGAGCAATCAGTAGCCAACAGAAAGAGGTGGATTCAAAGTTCTAGCTAGACTCGGAAATGCAGGACGCTGAGGTCTAAGTCCCGGGGAATCTTTCGCTCGGAAGGGAATTTGTGGAGCAGATTTGCAATATGTTTAGCCCTCGTCAAGTATGACGCAAACTTGTTGGCATCATCACTGTTTTCTTTATCTGCCAAGTCCTTGAATTCCCTTTTTTTGAACGTCCAGCTACCTGTTTTCCAATTGAAGTGATACAGTGGAATAAATCGCTGGCCGTAAATGGCTATAAACTCGATTGCTGCAAGAATGAACTCGAATTCCTCGCTGGACATGTAGTAGGGGAAGCTAACTCTTGTCCAGCCTGGCTTCACTCCAGTATAACCCTGAAATTACAGTTATAATATACAATTTCAGTGGCATTTAGTGAAATCAAAGGATCAGTACTGCCTCGCCAGCAATTGATTGAATGTTGTCGCTGCCTGAAATCTGCACGTACATGTTTATATATGTTTAGCTAGAGATGTTTAGGGATAATATTAGAACAAATATCAACCTTTTTTATGGCGGATCTGAAGGCTAGGGAGCTTGGCTCATCGACATGGAGCAAACTATGACCATAGGGACCAGCACAGGCACATCCACCTCTAGCTTGAATACCAAACAGGTCGTTAAGGAGTACTGCGACAAAAGGTCCATGCAGAGGCTTGTCTCTTCTGTTTCCCGTCTCCCCCCACATGTAAAGAACTTCATCGTTGACGTTTTCTCTATGAGTCCTGCTACTCTCATGCTTCGTGCGAGCTGATGAAGAGTTTGTGGTGGAGTATACGAGGAAGGACAGTATAGCCTGTCGCTTACCAGTCGTGTTACCTAAAATCCATATGTTCTTGTTCGGGAGAAGCCTGTTGAGTGCCTTTGCTATGTACATATTCTCCTTCTCTTCAATCACTCGGTAGGTAATGTATTCTTTGACCCAAAAAGTCAATGCTGCTCTGATGGTTTGAATTATTTGAGGCGTTCCTCCGTTCTCTCTCTCCTCAATCTCAGTCACGTACAGTGTGTGCTGCAATCGACGAAGAAATTTAAATTCAGGTTGGCATCCACCATTTCTTATCTCGTTGAGATGGAGGAAATATGGAAGGCATACCTTTTCAGAGAAGCCATTTACGAAATCAACAGTTCCACCTCCACAAGTTGATGGAGCTGAAGATCCTAGCTGGTACAGGGCTTTGCTCATCAGAAGTATTCCTGGTGTTCCAGGCCCTCCTATGAATTTATGGGGGCTAAGGAAAATTGCATCGTAACCATCAATCTCTCCAGATCTCATATCAATTTTCACGTACGGACCACTGGATAAATATACACGTATAAACCAAGAAGTCAGCGCTTGATGATGCCATGAACAACTATTTACGATTATATATACAAGTGCATTTCATGCATAAATGGTTAAAATTGACTAACCATTTTGCATCAATCAAGAAAAAAAACAAGATTGAATCTTGTGTTACCTCGCAGCAAAATCAAAACAAGCAAAACCACCGTGCTGATGAAGAAGTCGAGCGATTCCTCGAGTGTCCGAGAAAATCCCAGTAACATTGCTACAAGCTGAAAAGGAACCCAAGATAGGCCTGTTTGCATGTTTATACGATTCAAGTCGTCTCCTCAGATCTTCAATGTCTATCAAGCCATTGTCGTCTAAACCTATCTCTACCACTTCTGCCAAGCTTTGCCTCCACGAGAGAAGATTCGAGTGGTGCTCGTAAGGACCAACAAAAACCAGCCATCTCTCTTCGTCACCTAGGCATTTAATTAGCCTCTCTCTCAAAGTTGATGTCACCGCAATTCCCATTACTTCTTGTAATTTCTTGATGGCTGCGGTTGTGCCCGAGCCACAGAGCAAGATTGCATCATCTGCGCCACCACCTAAGCACTTCTTGATGTATTCGGCGGCTTCATGCAGCATTTTGGTGGTCCTATGCCCCACATGACTGTCGCCGGTGTGTGTATTGCCTGCACATATTAATTCCTAATAATATTAATTTCTCTTTACAACAAGGTAGTCAAGAAAGTCATGAACTGTATATTTCCAAGTGATCGCCCGTTCACATGTAATATGAATGTAGTTTCTTTATTGGACAAAAGTTCTGGTCAAAAAATGCATGCTAGAAGAATTTCATCATTTTTTATTCATTTATACTCTTCACTATTATAAAAGCCACTTCATTATTATAAAATCCAATACGACTTCACCCAACAAGCTGATTCGTCATAATATGAGTGACTTAAGATCCATCATGCCTTGTTAAACATTAAAAAAAAAATCTAGGTAAGAAAATCTCATTTTATTTTCTTATATAAAATTATAAAAAAAAACATAAACTCACTGTTGATTAAGATTAAAAAACTATCCAACAAGATTATGGAATGTTTCACGTGGGAATCCTAGCTACTCTTGCTAGGTTGAAAATGAGAAGAAAATAAATATCGAGTGGGAATCCTAGCTACTCTTGCTAGGTTGAAAATGAGAAGAAAATAAATATCGAGTAGGAACAGTATTACCTAAAAATTGAAATTTATAGTGATATTTTAGAATTTAATTTATATTATTCTTTAGTATTTTTTCTTAAATAAAAGCTTTTTGAGATTAAAATTTGCACAAACTCACACTACTTTGTGATTGATTTTTTTTTTCAAATAAAATAGGGGTGGTGAAATCTGAACTCGTTATCGTTGGGTTAACAAGATTCTGATACTACCCAACAAGATTCTGATACTATATTAAATAGTAATCTCATCTAAATGATTAAGCTTGTAATTGAGATACTATATCATACTAAATAAAAAAGATACAGGGAGAACAATTAATCAGAAGAGGTTACCGTAAAAAGGGAGGGCGTTGTCGATGATAAAATTCTCGATATAGAGAAGAGATCTTCCGGAGGCAGTGTGATCGGCATAGGTGAGTCTTCTTTTTCCGAATGGAGAATCAAACTCTACACCACCACCGATGATCTGAGAGCGCAGCCATGCTAGCTTTTTATCAGCCGAGGTGCTCTTCGGGACACCAGTATCCAGTGCCCTGAACGATTTCGAGCTCCGGCAAAGATCTTTTTTAGATAATGAAGAGCTAGTGATATGAGTAGCTGTAACGGACGGCGAGTCTCTGGCGACAATGGTTGAAGTCTTAGTATTTTTAGTGGGCATAGCTTGAGCAGCAGGAGCGGTGATCCCTCTCGGCATTGATGGCTCGAGCTCCATTTCCATGCTTCCAAACTAGCAGGAGATGATGAACAGATTAAAGCTTGATGAAAGGAGAAGAAGAAGAAGAAGATCCGATGGCCAAAATGGTTATCTGTGAATGTTTGAGAATTAAAGAGTATATATAGAGAAATAATATTAATATTTTTTCCGTGGTTTAAAGGTGGCGGCAAAATAATTAGCGCTGCTTACGTCATTACCCCATGTGGCCACCAGCCTGCGGTCTTGACCCTCTGTATTGGTAAGCAAAAGAGTGGTGGAGGTATTCCAAGCGCATTGATTGCCTTAGTTTCAGACAATATTTTTTTTCGTTGTCCACCATAAATTCTAATGATGAAGTATGATCGTGAGCTATTATGATTGGTAATAAACTCTACTCCTTTTATTGTCATTCTCATCCAGATTTAAAATCATTTATTATCAATAATGTGTGATTGGACTCACTGATATGTATTTTGATTAATTATATATCTTTGAATTAATAATTATGTAAGGCTTCATATAACCATCATATTAAAACCTGAGATTAGATGGAAAGTACATTCGTTAATCATTAATATTGATGCACCAACAACCAAATAAATTCAAATTTAAAATCTTGATTATAGAAAGATTGCTTGGAAATTTACATTAATATACATATATCTACACACACATTCTTTCATGGATAAAAAAAAGAGAGGAAAGAAATTCATTATAAATATAAATTTTAAAACCTTTCGATTTTAATTTGAAATTCATCCATAACCTTACGGTCTAAATATATATATATATAAATACAAGAAAAAACACTAATTTTATTATTCTTATTGAGTTAATAATTGGAAAAAATTCAATCAAAGAAAACAAATGTCAAGAAATTGTTTTTTTAAAAAAAAACATAAGTTAAAAAAACAAAAACAAAATAAATAATAAATGTAAAAATAGAAAAAACAAAAAAAACAATAAAAATGAAAAAAAAAACACAAGTGAAAAAGAAAAAAAGAAGAGAAGCAAACGAAATTAAAGCAAGAATGCGCACCCCTGAAGACACGCATGTATCTTTGCCAATAGGCTACATGCCTTTTATTGTCTATTTCTGTGAAAGAATATATAAATAATACATGTAATGTTTAAAAAAAAAACATTGTTGAAATCTATAGTGTTTTACTGAGCTCTTTTAGTTTATTGTATAGTAACCAACATAAATTAAAATTTCAGAACGATAAATACAAAAAATAAAATGAAAAAAATAAATAAAATCTAAAAATACAAATACATAAAATATGGATATTTTTGTCCAAAACAAATACTAAAATAATATATATATATATATATGTATATATAGTAATAATTTTTATATATATTTGAATAATTTTTTTGTTATTATTATAATGACAAATAGTGCTCGAAATAAAAGTCACGCAACGCTGGCTAGATCTGCTTGACTTGGACAATCGGTTCCCCACCTATGAAAGTCATCTTGATTATAGAGATTGCTTGGAAAATGACATTAATATATATCTCCACACACGTTCTTTCATGGAAAAAAAAAAAGGAAATAAAAGTCACGCCACGCTGGTAAGATGTGCTTGACTCGGACAATCTGTTCACCCATAGAAGTCTCTTAAGAAATATCATTTATTTATATGCGCCGCCTGCATCCATAGAATGCCAGATAAATTGGAAAATATAGAATAAAAATGAACACGATGTTTTCCGTGATTCGCTATGCTTGCATCACGAATAAGAAAAATTGCATTAATACGCGCGCGCACATATTCTTAAATGGAGGCTTCAACGACCTTTTTTTTATATTTTTAAAACAATAAATACCTTCATAAGAAAAACTAGATAATTGGAGCAAAAACGCAATAGGCATGCCAAAGCCAAAAAAAATATATTTTAAAAATAAAATATATAATTAATTCTAAATCCAATAACAAAATTGAAACAAATAAAATTATTGGGACTGAAATAAATAAATATATATTTTAAAAATTGCAGTATAATTTTGTTTAAAAAAAATAAAAATATAAGGATTAAAATATGACAAATTTCAATTGGAGGACCCAATCATAAGCAATTAAAACTTGCATATTGAAGTAATTAAAATAACCAAAAGCAAACCGAAAATCAAAAGAATAAGAACTAAATTGAAACCTAACCTATATGATCAGATTCAATTGAAGGGCACAATTGAAAAAAAATCAAAAACTATATTAAAAACAATAATGAAAGTGAATATAAACCCGAGAGACCAAAGTAAACATAGAGTAAACATGAAGGGACGACGTGTATTTCCAGCCGACATGAGAGAGAAAAGAGAGGGAAAACATAAAACCATCCATCATAACACGACAAGCACAACACATAGAAAGAGGAAATGGCGGCGCACCATGTGACACGGTGGAAGACCGTTTCCGACCGCCTTATGAAGTCACAAGCATTACTCTAAAGGCGTGTGTGGTGGAAACACTGCAGGCGCGTCCGTACGAAGCGCTTGCAGTTTTTTTGAAAAAAATAATAAAATAATAGACAATTACTACCACACCCTTGGACCCACACGATAATCACGAAAAAACACCGTGGAAAATGCATAAATACCCCTAGGTCTGCCGCCTGATTTTTGTCGTTTAGGAGGGCTAAAATTGTAGTTTCATTATAAAACAAATTAGGAAATACCATTCATGTCCCCTAAAAATTGTTAAAGTTGCCTTATTTCGTCCTATATGAGGGCTATTTTCGTTGTTTCACTGTGTCACAAATCCAAAAATGTCATCTGTATCCCTAAGAAAATTCTAAAATATCCCGGGTCATGGGGGTTGACAAATTCGGTCCTAGGGGCAAAATAATAATTACACTAAACCATTTATTGTTAAGTTAATATATACATTATTTTATTATATTTTTTTTGTTATTATTCTAATGACAAATACTGCTCGAAATAGAAGTCATGCAACGGTGGTCAGATCTGCTTGACTTAGACAATCCTGTTCTCCAACAATAAAGTCTCTTAAGATATATCATTTGTTTATATGCTTAACCCACATAACTCGCATCCATAGAATGCCAGAAAAATTAGATTTTTTTTTTTTGAAATACCTGTACTAAATTGACTTGTGGACGACTCTGATAAAACATTTTATGCGTGGATGACTCCGATAAGACATTTTGTGCGTGGTTGACTTTTAAAACTATTTATTACATAAAACTCTTACGGTAATATTTATTATTTAATATATTTTTAATTAAAAAACTTAAACTGTATTAACTAACATCCACTAGAATTTACTATCCGGTACCCCGCGCCGCCTCATACAGGTGGTGTAAAAAAAATATTTTTTCAAAATAATAAATATGTGCAAGTTTTATTTTTTTGTTATAATTTGTGTGAAGTGCCAGTTTTTTATAAAATATAAAAATTTTAAATTGATATAAATTTATCTATTTAGTAGGTTTCAATGAAATAACCAGTATAAAATTATCATCATCATTAAAAAAATAAGAAGATTTAGATATTTGAATTATTGAACTCAATGTATTAAGATTAGTTCATTTTATAATTAAATTTAAATCACATTTAAAAAACATATAAATTATGAAAATGCCTGAAATAATCAAATAACAAAAATAAGTAGTTAAATTTTCTATCCTTAAAAAGAAAAAAACGTAAATTGAAAATTCATCCCGACACTTCTGTAATTTTCATTACTATAACAATTAAAATTATTATCAACATTACTGTCCAAACAATTAAAATCATTAAATTCCCGCAAAAAATAAAACAATCAAAATATTTTAACAAAAAAACAATAAAAAAATCACTAAAATTATTATTATTACTGCACAAACAATAAAATCATAAAATTATCTGATCAGAAAAACATATTAAATAACATAGAACACGTAAAAGAAGAAAAGGAGGAATATTAATTTTAAAATTATCAAGAACATAAATTACAATTTTAGAATGAAACCTATTAAAAATAAAACCAGGACAAAAAATGAACCGAAAAAAATCTAAAAGCATAAATAAATAATTACGAATAGAAAACAAACATTGTCCAAACATTGTATTTTTTAATTTTTTTAGATAATTTTCATGTGTTGATGCTAAAACTAATTTTTTAAAAAAATTATCATTTTAGTATATTTCTAAACATGTTTATTTTTTTAAAATAATATATTTCTGAATGACAAATATTTTTTTTTAAAAAAATCAAACACATTGCTAAGCAAAATAGAATTATGACGAGAGTGAGATTCGAACCCACAACCCACACCCTTTACGACCAAAACCTACACCTTAGACCAACTTGGTCATCTCAACATCTCATTCATTTTTCATGATAATATATATTAACAGGTAATTTATTGCGCACAATAGAAATCCATTGAGAGTTGGGTTTGAACCCACGCCGTTTTGGACCAAAACTTGCAGCTTAGACCAACATGACCATCTCAACATCTCATTCATCTTTCATGATAATGTATATTAATAGATAATTTATTGTGGATTCATATAGTAAAACTGAGACATATTTTATATTTGAGTTAATGTTCCCTAATCTTCTACTATATTCAATCGAGATCTTTTTTTGTTGCAAGCTTGACTATGTAATTGTGGAGGAAAAATATCCAACGGTTATGAATGATGTTATAGCTAAAAAGTGTTAAAATAACTTAGATACAAGATTTATGTGTTGAATAATAAGTTAGTTTTTTTTATTCTAATAATAGGATTTTTTTAGTCATGGTGATTAATAGTTAAATAGTACGCTAAGGTGACTCATAATCTCAATATTGTTTTGGATGTTGTTTTGCTTTTTCTATCGATATGGAATATTTTGGTTTTAGAGCGTTTCGGCTCGTCGTTTTGGGTATACTGTTCATAATTATATATATATATATATATGAAAAAAATTAAAATATTAATTTAACAAGCATAATTAAAATTCAAGATAAATTAAATGAAAATTATACAATATAAACACAAAGTCAAACAAACATAATCTCAAAATAAAAAACATCTCTAAATTCCAAAATAAACACATTTCGATAAATTCAACATAAACAACATCACCACAAATTCAACATCAATCCCTAAACCTCAACATCAGCTAATAGTAAAAAAATTGACGAATAGCTGCAAAACAATAGGCATTTTTTTCTTCTGTTATGTGTGGCAAGTAATTTCACAAGCACTAATAGAATAACAGAAGAGAGGCAACATTATAAATCATCCCAGCAATAACAGTAAAAATTATAGCATAAATACATAAATCATTAATATATTTGAAATCCTCGTGGAAAGATCAGGTCAAATGCAAGAACTAATGTGAATCAAGATCTCAAAACCCGAGTTTCAGTTTCCAAGATTTCTCTTTGAAATTCACCAAAAGATTTGATTTTCGGGTGCCACACTTGATATGCAACATTTTGAATGTTGAATATAGAAAATATATCCATCAATTCAAGATAACATATTTGATTATTTCTCCATCAATTTTCTCCCGAAACTCTTTCCACCGTCACCATCTTCAAAGGTAACATTAAAAAGAAAAAGAACAACAAAGATTGTTTTGCATATCATGTTATTATGGCCGGAAAAACTCGAATCCTGCCACGGCCAAACCGATCATACTCATAGCACTGCCATGACCATACTTATACACCAAACTTGTTTGATGATTTCGCATCTACAACATACAGAGAAAAAGAAGGAAACGAATATAATTGGACGTGCTATGACAGGTTAGCTAGATCAAAGACATATAGCATAATACATAAATCACAACACAAATTTGACTCGGGTTCCAAGTAACCCAAGATCTTGGCTGGGTCTTAAACCATAAAAAAACCCAAAGATGTGAATCTTTCAGTCACTACCATGGAAGAAGGAACGATGGGGTGCCATCGTGAGAAAAAAATTAGGGAAGAAGAAGTGAAAAATCGATGAGGGTGTTGCCGCTGTATGGAAGAACAAGTTAGGGATTAAGATTTTGAGTTAGGGATTAGGGATTGAGATTTGAGTTATGGGGAAATTAATTTGGGGTGTTGTGTATGTGTGTGTGAACACACGACGTTCAGTGTTCTTCTAATTTTGTTTTTTATATTTAGGCCGAAATAGTACAATCGATGTGATTTCGGTGTATTTTAACTGCATTTTAGAGAGATAAATTCTGAAAATATATGTGCTAAAAGTACTAAGAAAAAAAGAAGATATGATGGGGTTATTATGATGGTTAAGAAACTCTATTTTTTTTTATTGTCATTGTCATTCGCATTCAATTTTTTTTAATTAATGTGGATGTCCGGGTCAGCATGTGTGCATCTCAATTCATCTCATGAGTCCTGAAGTTAACGATTATGTAAATCTTCAATAACAATCATATTAATATCAACAAGACTCCAACTTGAAATCACAAATAGAGTAAATCCTTTAATCCCAAGCTCGTATACCAAATAATCGAATTTAAAATCTTGATTATAGGAATGATTGCAAGGAAAATTACATTAATATATACACACACAAATTTACGGATAAGAAAAGAGAGGAAAGAAATTCATTATAAATATAAATATAAATATAAAAAACTTTCGATTTTAATATGATATATATATATATATATTATTTTAATATATTTTTAAACAATTATTATTATTATTATTATTATTATTATTATTATTATTATTATTATCATCATCATCATCATGATGACAAATACTACGTGAAATAAAAGTCACGCAACGCGTGTAAGTTCTGCTTGACTTTAGACAAGCTGTTCTCCGACTAGAAGCTATCTAACGAAACATTATTTGTTTACATGCGACGCCTAACCCACGGAGCTTGCATCCATAGAATGCCAAAAAAACATGAAAATAAAATATAAAAATGAACACGAACTCATTCGTGATTGGCTAAGCTTGCATCATGAATGAGATTATTTTTTTTTGAAATACATGTAGTAAATTAACTTTTGAATGACTGACTTTTTCTTGCGTGTTGTACTTTTAAAACATCCACTAGAATCTATGTTCTCCATGAAGGCTTTTTTTGACAAAGTACTGGACCTGGTTTTTTAGAACGTGTTCATACTCAAGCGTAATTTAAAATAAAATACCAAGGAAATGCACGGGTTCAGTGTGCTCAACTTCAAATCTTTCATAGGATTTTTGAAATGCTGGGAATGAAAACTGGAGAATCTCTCACAAATGAAATCTGGAAGCGAACATACCTGATGAGAAGATTGTAGAAAAGATTCTACACACACTAAGAATACAATTACATAGTGTATTCAATTGAGGAGTCTAAAGATATCAATCATCTTTCAGTTGATGAATTGTAGAGTTTATTATTTGTTCATGAACAAAAATTCAAAGGATTGAAATAGATGATCACGCACTAAAAAACTATGATGATAGAGGTCATGGCAGAAGCAATTATAGAGGAAGGGGCCGTGGAGGAAGAGAACTAGCATGTTTCTGGTGTCACAAACTTGGACACTTTCAGCATGAATGTCCAACCATGAATAAGGCAACTCATTATGTGGAGCTAGATGAAGAGGATGAGATGCTGCTAATATCATATGATGTAGAACAGGTTGCGGGATCATACATGCTCAAGAGGGATCACCTGAAATTCAAAGGCAACTAAATTTCAGCAACCGGGTAGTCAAAGTCAGAATAACGCGAAACTTACCCAGTCAATGCGTTTCGCCGTTTTCTCATTCTCAACCGTTTTTTGGCCAAATTCCATCATTTCAGCCCCGAAATCGTCATTTTTGCTATTTTAGGAAAGTTTCGTTTTAGCCATAACTTTTGATTTAAGAGTTCAAATTGACTCTAGTCAATCAGTACTCTATCAGAATTGATAGGCCTTTCACATTTTGCATTTATCTCAAATTTTCCATTTATGACAAATTTAATATTTTATGTCGTTTCCTTTTATGTATTGAATTAGGCTTGGTTTTTACTTTAAGTATCAATGTAAAACCTGCAGCCGACTTAGCTATCATTTTATTGAATAAACGTTGAGTTTGATTGAAATTTATTCTTGTTATCTTTGATTTACGGAATATTGGCGTTGGTCATATTCCCTTGTGATTTTTTACTGCATCACAAACCCCATTATCTCCTCGTACATTTGGCCATTAGCCATTGCTTGCTGAACTTGAATCATGCTTTTATTTATTTTGATAGTGATGAATTGGGGTGACTAATTTGATATTTTTTTGCTCACGTCTCCATTTTTCTTTTGCGGTGTAGGTTTGGTTTTCTACAGGTTTGGTTTAAACAGCAATTCTATTGTTCTTATATGAATGAAGAATTTGTTACCTTCTTTTAATGCGGATCTGGTCTTGGTGCCACTTTGAATATTAAACAAGGATATTGCACAGAGGACATTAGTACTGTCAAATAACTAAGATGAAACTGATATGCACATTATCGATTATCTTTCCTGTTGTTTCTTGGTGATAGTTGTAATATTCTGATAAGAAATGCTTAATATGCTAACCAACAGCTGATTTCTGATGTTCATTTCTGCTGTGTCCTTCAACAGCCAAGAAGTTTGGCGTGACCGAGTTTGTAAATCCAAAAGATCATGACAAGCCTGTCGAGGTTTGTGAGAAGATAAATCATGTTCGTCGAAAAGGGTTCATGCAGAGCTATTGGTTTAGCTCTAATTTTGATTTTTTGTCTTTAGGTGATAGCTGAGATGACTGATGGAGGAGTTGATCGAAGTGTCGAGTGCACAGGATGTATCCGTGCCATGATTTCCGCATTTGAATGCGTCCACGATCCAAGTTCCTGCGCAAACTGTTCTAGTCATTAGCCGATTGAGAGAATAAAACAAAAGGCATCTAAAACACCTAAATCTGTTTCACATTTTTGATTTCTTTGCAGGGTTGGGGTGTTGCTGTACTAGGTGGTGTGCCGAACAAAGAGGGCGACTTCAAAACCCGTCCAATGAATATATTGAATGAGAAGACTCTAAAGGGTACTTTCTTTGGAAACTATTAAGCCGCGCTCCGATCTTCCTTCACTCGTAGAAAAATATATGAACAAGGTAACTTTAACCCCCACTGATCAAATTCAGTATTTCCAATCATCTTTACACAGCCAGCAGAATTGCGGTTTCTATTAGTGTAGATCGGAAGCAAATTCTCAAACTATCAACTAGAATGATCTTTAAAAGTGAATTGCTTTAATTTAAGAACATGAACATAAGCAATAAATTAGTAGTGATTCCTCCTCTGGTTTTGAAGCATTATAATACGTGCAGGAGCTGGAGCTAGAGAAATTTATCACCCATGAAGTCCCCTTCTCTGAAGTCAACAGGGCTTTTGAGTACATGCTCAGTGGAGCTAGCGAATTAAACAAAGCTGTTAGAACTCTACTTTCGCTTGTAATTTTATTGTACAAGAACTGCCTAGTTCTGGCATTAATAAATCATAGCCCGACTTATATTTACTGCTATAGATTTCCAGCATGCTAGTCCACATTACCTGAAAAAAATTCATTAAGCAATATCGGCCCTGGGAGATCATGCGTTACAAGGTGCACTCCCTGAAAAAGTCGTCAATGTGTCTGTTTTAACTTATCCAGGCCTTACTTGGTATAGGGAATTACTTCCAAAACTGGCACAACTTTTCTTCGATCCTCCACTGTGTTTAACTTAACAGATACTGTGATTAGTTGGGTGGGAAGAGCGTACAGGTTGATTGCGCAGTTGTAATTCAACATTAAAGGGCAGCCTCTCTATACATTTGTTGTATAATAGCATGTATTTTCTTGTATAAAATTCACATGCCAGAGTTGGAGTAACCCTTTTAATCCTAGTTATTTAGGTATTTTGAAAGTATTTGGACAGAAATTTGTAAGAAACTGTTTTCACTAGTTTTTCAATGTCAACTTGAGCTGAATCTTCTTCAATCCTCCAGGTTCGAATTACACTGCTTAACAAGTTTATTGTTCAGTATAATTACGGATGTGATCCAATTGAAAAAGATAATGTAAAGCAGTAAATGATTTGCATGTAAGCAAATCTGAGTGAAAACCAGAATATGTGGTGATTTACAGAGTTTCTGAAATGGTTCTGTAGAATTTTCGAACAAGGCAGGCAGCTTAGTATTTGATCAAGCACACCAAAAGGTTGGCAGTGTTCATCTATTTCCCCGATCTAGTTGTAAGGGCTTCGGGGAAACAAAGATTCTCAATTGATATTCACTACGAACAATTGCCTGGAAGCCTAAAAGAGTCCATGCGAATTTGACTTGAATAATAATATTAAAAGAGAAGTGTTTGACACAGAAATTCAATGAAAAATGCCTTAATCTTTATTGATCAGTAGAGGACTATATATATACATTGAAGCAGAGTAACGTTGGAATAGAATGAATGTACAATTAATTTGAATGATTTGTACAGTTTATGGAATGATTTCCAAAGGCTAGTGGAGGCTGAAATAGATAACAATAGCTTGAATGTTGTTGATGAAGATTGCTGAGAATGACTTAAAGATTGTCAAGCTGATTTTGTGCAGCTTTCCCCTCAAGATAGGGCTTCCGTCAGTAAGGCCAATCTTAGAACGTAAAGCTGCAGTGCGTTGTTGAGATAGGGGTTTTGTAAGTAGGTCTGCGAGTTGATCCGTGGTGTGGACTAGATCGCGGACAAAATAGAGATCAATCTGGATGTGCTTCATGCGTGAGTGGTCGACTGGATTAGCTGAGATGAGTGGCCCCCAGGTTATCGCAAAGCAGGGACGGAGAAGCTTTGAGTGGAAATCCAAGCTCGTTAAGGAGATGAATGAGCCAAAGTGTTTCCGAGGCAGCATTTGCAAGGGCCCTGTATTCGGCTTCGGTGGACGACCGGGCAATTGCTCTTTGCTTCTTGGAGCTCCAAGATATGGGATTGTTACCCAAGAAGCTGATGTAGGCCGAGGTAGAAGTGCGATCATCAAGGTTTCCATCCCAGTCCGCATCAGAATATGTGGTGAGGTTCCAAGCAGTGGTCTTCCGAATGAGAATCCCATGGAAGATAGTGTGCTTCAAGTGAAGGAAAGCTGCACAAATCCGCATCAGATTTGTGCAGCTTTCCCCAATAAATATCAGAGTGCATCCAACAATCCTGATGCAGAATCCTCGTCTTGCTCATGAGTAAAGACTCCTCTTTCCAAAACCCAGTCCTCTACCATGGCCTGAGAATTTATTGCCTGGTCAGCAGGCACAAGATGTCCAGCCCCTAACACCAACGCATGACTCAAACTCCCCCACTTCTGAACATACCCGGCAAGCTCTCCATTCACTTTCCATATCTTTCGTTCAGCCATCAAAAACTTCCCTACTCCCTCCCATTTCATTGTCTTAATCCAAGCTTCAGTAGAAACCACACCAACTCTCAAATCAAGATGCCCTTGATACAACAATACCTTGGTGTTCTTTACCAAGAATTCCACCATATACTTGACACTCTTCATCAGATCTTCATGCAATGCTTCCATCACCATTTTACTACAGTGCTCAAAAACTATAGATTCATTTGCACCTAATGCCCTCTTCACCTCGACAGATTGCAAAAACTCCGTAACCAAGCTTGTCTCATAAGGCACTCTCCTAGTAAAGTCATACAGAGTAGCTAGCCCTGTCATGTTTTGCAATAAATTCAAGACCCGACTTCTTGCATTCGTTGCCTCGCTCCAATTCCCCATTTTGACTAATTTAACTGCCTCCTTTTGACCTTCCTCCAGTTCCTTCTTTTGTCTGTCATTGATGAAACCAGCAAAGTAAGCATTCACAGCATGAGTTCTCACCTGTGTCACAGGATCTGTTAACCCATTACCTATGGCAACACCTTTCAGATTCACTTGCTTTGACACAGGCAGCTTCATATTCTTCTTCAAAATGTAATGCCCTATTGCAGGAACATACTTTCCTGCATAGCTCTCACCAGTTATGTAAATCGAACGAGTCTTGAACACTGGATCTGATTCAAGAAACTTAGTGATTGCAGAAAAGAGATGTTTAGCAACAGTGTTCTGATCTCTTGGTATCTCTTCATGCTTAGAAGCTATACTAAACCCAGTTCCTATAGGATTATCAAGGAAAATGAGGCCAAAAATGCGGTTCCAAGAGCCTAGATTGGGTTGAAGAGTAATGTTTTGTTCCTCGGAATCGGAAAAAACACGATAAGGGCCCAGTTCTAGGAAGTTGCCAACCATGGAGGAGCATCCAGGACCCCCATGAAGCCAGATGACAAGTGGGGTTTGAGAGAGAGATAAAGTTGGGTGTTGAGCTTCATAGAAAGTGTAGAAAATGGCTGAGTTGGTTTTCGGGTTGACTGGGAGGTACCCAGATTTTGTAGGCAGTGCTTCATTGGGAAAACTAGGGTTTGAAGTGGGTAGGGTTGGTGTTGTGGCTGAAGAATGGTAGAGGAAACAGAGGAGAAGAAGGACGAAGGAGGAGGCTGATGCTGTTGACTCCATTTGTGAGACAAATGATTGAGTTGGTCCAGCCACTTTATTATTTAGGTAGTGCTTATCACGGTACTTTGTTTTTTTTAAGAAAAATAATGTTTGTAGTTTTATTCTTATTTTCTATGTATTACTATTTAGATGATTTTGATGTGTTAGTATTAAAAATAAATTTAGAAAAATATATATTTATTTTAATTTATTTTTAGATAAAAATGAATTTAAAAAATTATTTCTTATATTCTCAAATAGATCAAATTGTCAATTTTGTTTTGGTTCAAGATAAAAAGAAAGGTGAAATTAATGGAACGAGGACTAAATTATAAAAAAGAAGACTTTGTGGGGATGAAAATAAAGTGTGCACGACCAAGAGGGTGAATGTACAAATAAAAAGAAGAAGAGGTCCAACGTGTGATTAACAAGAAGATGGAACTATCAATACCTTTTTGTTCTTTCTTATGTCGTCGACAATTGCAAGAACATGAAAGGGGTTAGGGATCTTTGATTCCTTCTTCTCATTTCTTGATGAGATCTTCGCCAAAAGGCTAACTTAGAGTGACTAAAAGAGTTAATAAGTTTGGTGGAAGGTGCTTTGGTTGCTTAAGCAAGTGGTCTCGGGCTCAGAATATAAAAATCCCCGTCTTGAAGCTTGACAATACCTCCAAGGATTACTTCTATTGAAAAACAACTAGTCTGGTTACGAACTGGAATGATCATTTTAATTTTTTTTATTCATGGCGGAAAGATGAGGATGAAAAGAGTCAAGGGGAAGAAGAGTTTTTAAATCCAACTTCACCACAGCCTCAATGATCACTACTGGCTGCTAGAGCGGGCTTGATTATTACTGGCTGCAAGAGGGGCATCGTAAATTTATTTTATAGAGGTCAACTAGCCGTTAGCAAACCCAAAGATAAACCAAGAATATACCCCATCAAAACCACAACTGGAAACATGAAACCACAGGGGCTTAATAGAAACCAATCCTCAATCATGATGGAAGTTTCAGATTGAGTCTCGAACTGCAATTGTTTTCTTTTTCTGTTCAATTTTAATATCTTCTAACTATCATTTCTTATGATCCAGTCCCTGGTTGCTAGGGAAAGCCATGTTTTCGTAAGCCTGGCATATATATATATATATGTGTGTGTGTGTGTGTGTATTATATTTTGAGTGTCAAAACTACAAAGACTTAATTGTAGTTTACTCAAACCAGAATAAACAGAAACAGGGAATCAAGAAACCATAGAGCTGCAGGTCCAAAACAGAGGACGCAGCAAAACAGCGAAGATCGTAGATAGTTTCTCTCTTTAAAATACTTGAAATCAATGGCTAAGCATAAGCATGACAGAGACAAACAGGCTTCTGCTACTATAAGAACCCGTAAAGACAAGCCTTTCTCTTCACAACACAAGAAACATAAAGTTCGTTCAAGACAAGAAAGAATATGTCTAGCACTGCTGGTCAAGTCATTCGTTGCAAAGGTAACTAAGAAAAGCCACTTTACTAATTGGTTGTTGTTTTTTACATTTCTCTTCATCTTTTTGTCACTTAAATAACGGGGTGCGTGTGTTCTGCTGTAGCTGCTGTGGCATGGGAGGCTGGAAAGCCACTGGTGATGGAGGAAGTGGAGGTGGCTCCACCTCAAGCTATGGAGGTTCGTGTGAAGATCCTCTTCACTGCACTCTGCCATACTGATGTTTACTTCTGGGAAGCCAAGGTGATTCAAATTTTCTATTATGGTTTGTTTTGATTATCTGGGTGCTTCTTGTTGTGTTCTTGGAGATTGATACTGTAATCAACATGGTTAATTTGTCATCTTGCAGGGGCAAACCCCGTTGTTTCCTCGCATATTTGGCCATGAAGCAGGAGGGTATAAATTTGTTCCATTAGTCCATTACCTTTTGTTCATAGATAAAATGTTTTTCATGTTGATTGTGAGGAATGGGGGAGACTAATTTGATGTTTTCTTTTCTTGTAGGATCGTTGAAAGTGTTGGTACGGGGGTGACAGACCTGAAACCTGGTGACCATGTGCTTCCTGTCTTCACGGGAGAATGTAAGGAATGCCGACATTGCAAATCAGAGGAGAGTAATATGTGTGATCTTCTTAGGATCAACACCGACAGAGGTGTGATGCTGAATGATGGAAAGTCTAGATTTACAATTAAAGGGCAGCCCATTTACCACTTTGTTGGAACCTCAACCTTTAGTGAGTACACTGTGGTTCATGTTGGCTGTCTTGCCAAGATCAATCCGGCTGCTCCTCTTGACAAAGTTTGTGTCCTCAGCTGTGGAATTTCTACAGGTTAGGGCAAAATCCAATTCAGACTTTCTTCCATGGATGGAGAGTTTGTAGCTTACTTGTAATAAAGATCTGTTTTTTGTCTTGTAGGTCTTGGTGCCACCTTGAACGTTGCAAAGCCGAAGAAAGGCTCGACTGTAGCCATTTTTGGACTAGGAGCTGTAGGCCTTGCAGTAAGTTTCTTTCCCAGTACTAGATTAGTGAGCGATTTTCCCATTCAGAATGTGGATGCTGATGCCAAACTTGTACGTCTTGTTTCTATATCACAGGCTGCTGAAGGGGCTCGACTTTCCGGTGCTTCAAGAATCATTGGTGTCGATTTGAATTCCAACAAATTCAATGAAGGTGAGAGGGGCATTTACTGAGATCAAATTGCAACGTATTGGTTTGCAGGCACTACTGAGGGTTCCTCTAAAATTATATATTGACTGATATATATTCAGCACAGTCAAATAGCCTATAACATGAAACTGATAAAATTAAGCAGCTTTAGGGTTGGTTCTTGGTAATAATGCTTCCCATTGAGTCACATTCTCTCTGTTATATCTGTAACTGCTTTCTGGTTTTCTTTCTTGTTCTTTGTCAACAGCCAAGAAATTCGGTGTCACTGAGTTTGTAAACCCAAAAGATCATAAGAAGCCTGTTCAAGAGGTTAGTGAAACAGTGGATCATGTTTTTGGAAACAAGCGCTTATGGATCTCTCAAGTCTGCTCTGAAAATTGATTTTATGTGTTTAGGTGATAGCTGAAATGACCAACGGAGGAGTTGATCGAAGTGTCGAGTGCACCGGAAGTATCAATGCCATGATTTCTGCCTTCGAATGTGTCCATGATGTAATTTTCGATGAATTCTTGTCAGTCGTTGAATTGATAGTATAAAAGAAAATCACAGAGTTGATATGCTCATCATTCTTGACTTTTGCTTACTTTGCAGGGATGGGGCGTTGCTGTCCTTGTTGGTGTGCCCAACAAAGATGATTCTTTCAAAACCCATCCAGTGAATTTCCTGAATGAGAGGACTCTCAAGGGTACCTTCTTTGGCAACTACAAACCTCGCTCCGACCTTCCTGCAGTGGTTGAAAAGTACATGAACAAGGTAAATCTGAGTTCCCATTAATCTAACTCGGAATGCAGTATAAAATTTCTGTGTGTGTAGTAGAATTATGCCCCCCGTGATATTTCTTTGTGGAGATTGTAAGGTAAAACTGGTCGAAACATCGACTAAAATGATCAAAATTGCTTACTGGGAATGAAAATTCTTAGCCTTCTTTGCTGGGGCAACGAGAATAGCACCCTGGGGATAGCTCTGGCAACTAATGGTTTTGTAAATGTGAGAGCTGGTTCCACCCCACTACCAAACACGGGCTCAACACCCTTGCCTGGATCTTGAAACTCTTTTCTGAAGAAACAAATCAGTAGCTATTATTTTTTCAGTTTTGATGCATTCAAATGTTAATCTCAGAAGTCGTGATGTTACAGGAGCTTGAGCTGGAGAAATTCATCACCCATGAGGTCCCTTTCTCAGAAATCAACAAGGCTTTTGATTACATGCTTAATGGAGCAAGTCTCAGGTGTATCATCCGCATGGGAGCATAAAAAGAAGACTGGTTTGTCCGTCTGAATGTGAGGAAACAATAAAATCATGTTTGGGATTGTTAAAATATAAACAAAGTTGGTGATGTTTTAGTTTCTTTCAGTAAATCTCTTGTATTATAAGTGGCAGAATAGCTTCCCAGTTCAGGCATGAACAGATAAATCAAAGCTTCCAGTGTTTTTCTGACTTCAGTTTATCTCCTTCAGCTTTTGTCTTTGCTAGCACTAGCATATCTCTGTATGCGAGTAGAGGGGTCTGTACTCCCAGTCTTGTGTTTTTTCTTTTTCCGTTCTGAGAATTTCAGCAGTAAAATTCCGTTTGTTCTTGGTCTTTTAAAGCAACTCTCTGTTACATTCTAGAGATTTCTTAACGTAGCTGTTATTTTGGTGGTTTTTGAAAATATTTTTTATTTATAAATATATTACAATGATATTTTTTTATTTTTAAAAATTATTTTTTGATATTAGGACATGAAAATAATATAAAAATATCAATTTTATTTTATTTTAAAATAAAAAATAAAATAAAAATTTCAAAAATATTTTTCAAATGCAGTCTCAAACACCCTCCAAATTACAATAATTTGTATCAAAACCATAGATTTTTGAGTTACACTTGATTTCGATAGATTTTTTTTAATGTGAAAATTTCACCCTTGAAAAAGCGTGCACTTTGTTAATCTATGCTCTAACTGAGCTCAAAATCACAAATGTTTTAGTATCACACTACATTTTTTTTCAAAAGACTAGAATATTCTAACAAGGAGCAAACACAAAAGTATGAACAGGTGATGAATTTACTGGAAGTTTTGGGGGGAATTGAAGGACCTCATTAATGGTCTATATCTTATCAACAAATCTCTATCCTACCCAAGCCGCGACATTTGGAAACTACAAGCCACGCTCATACCTTCCTTAATAATTATTTTTATTTTATGTTGACCGGTAAACTCGAGTTGATCCTCTGTTCTTAGTTTTATCTTGGTTAATTCTGGAGTCAAATTTTAACACTATAATAATAATAATTTGTATTTTTATGTTACAATGGATTAATGATCAACCCATTTATGACTAAGATTTTGTCTTAGATTAACCTTCATTTGGATTTTAAAACTATAAGATAACTTTATGAGAGCATAAATGATACAACCAAAAAATGGAAATCGTAAATAAAATCCCAACTACAGAGTTTCTGGGATAATTATGGACCGAGGCCCAAAATCACCTCAACTGGGCCCGGTTTCAAAATCAAGAAGAAAAAAAGAAATCATCAAATATTCTTTCGATATAGTACACGTGTCCGCTGTGAAGGAAGCTTATACGTTTCTAACAAAAACAAACAGCACCCAGCATGCTGGCGACATCGCTGCCATTACCAGCAACTTTCACTCTCTCTTCACTTCAAACCTGCAAAAAGACCAAAACCCCCCCAGTCCACTGCTCCTCTCCACCACCGTCGCAATCACCCATGGACCTGCAACCAAAACGCGTAGCCGTCTGCGGCGGTGGCGTAATCGGAGTTTGCACGGCGTATTTCCTTGCCAAGAAGGGAGCCTCCGTCACCCTAATTGAGAAATCATCCGTCGCATGCGCCGCATCAGGAAAATCTGGAGGATTCCTCGCCTTAGATTGGTGCGACGGCGGACCTCTAGCTTCCCTTGCCCGTGCCAGCTTCAATCTTCACCGTTCACTTGCTGAAGAATTCAACGGCGCTGAATCCTACGGCTACCGTCCGCTCACAACCCTAAGCCTCACGGTCACCGAATCAGAGAAACAGAGTCCACCTTCGCGTGATAAAAACTTGCCTTCTTGGGTTGATGGGCCTGCCCGAGGCCTAAGAGCCATTGGGTCAACGGAAACAACGGCGCAAGTCCACCCACAGATGTTCACAAAAACTCTTTTATCGAAAGCGGTGGAGAAATACGGAGTGGAAGTGGTGATAGGGAAAGTAGATAGTGTCGGGGTTGAGGGGGAGCGGGTAGAGTCGGTGGTGCTTGAAGGGGGGCGAGTTATTGAGTCAGACTCGGTGGTTTTGGCACTTGGGCCGTGGTCCGGGAAGTTTGAGATGCTGAGCTCTTTGTTTAGAGTTTATGGGCTTAGAGCCCATAGTATTGTTTTGGAGCCGAAAGAGCCTGATGCTATAACCCCGCATGCTCTTTTTTTGAGTTATTATCCGGAACAAGGTGGAAAGCCCATGGATCCTGAAGTGTATCCACGGCCAACAGGTTTTTTTTTTCATCCCATTTTAATTACTTATTTTGTGGGGGAATAATAAATGATGGCATGAACTTTCTGGTCATTTACAAAGGTTTCAACTTCATGTCAAAACCTAATATTAGCAGTAAAATAATTGACTTGATCGACAGGGGAGGTGTACTTGTGCGGAATGTCGTCGGAGGTAGAGTTGCCGGAGGATCCAGAGCAGATAGCGGGCGACCAAGAGTCATTAGAGGTGCTAAAGAGAGTAGCCAGCACGGTGTCGAGCCATTTGGGAGAAGGAGAGGCACAGTTGAAGGCTGAGCAAGCATGCTTCTTGCCATGCACCGACGATAGTGTTCCTGTAATCGGGGAGATTCCGGGGGTGAAGGGCTGCTATGTTGCCACCGGGCATAACTGTTGGGGTATATTAAACGGTCCTGCTACTGGGGCCGCAATGGCTGAGCTTATAGTAGATGGGGAGGCTACCGTTGTTGATCTCGCTCGGTTTAGTCCTGCCAGATTTGTTGGGCGCAGAAGAAAGGGCTAGTTTGTGTTTTTGTACAGCAACTGTGATGAAAGCGTACGCATCGTTTCCGGTTAATGATAATCGTCCGTTCTGTATGGTGATCATCTTCAAGTGGCCTTCCTTCTTCATCTACAACAGTTGGTGAAAACCACATTTTGCCATAAACTCGCTACTCAAATTATTATTTTTTTATTTTGACCCTTAAATTTATATGTGTGATTGCATCTTTTTTGGGTCAAAGTAAATTGAAATTAAAACAAATTTGTTGAATACAGACAAGATTAAAAAATGAGGGATGAATTTGGAAAAACCATCACAAATAAATGATGATTTCAGAGCTCAAAAAATATATTCACTCTAGTCCTCAAACTTCATATATTATACGTATTCAGTTACTCATTATTATTTCATTTTAACTTTGGTATAAAAATTTAGTTTTTTTTTATCCCTAGTTTGAGAGGTTAGAGAGAGATTGTTAAATTCTCGGAGAGAAAATATAGTTGAATACTTGAATCATTTTCAACCATCAAAATAATCATATTTATGTCAAGTGATTCCATTGATGAGAAAAGTTAGCTTTGTTTTTTTACCTTGATCGTGCTGAAGAAAAGTATTTATAATATTCTTTTTTAGCTTTCTTTTTTAGAGTGTAATTAATATTCATTCTTTCTATTTTGTTTTCTTACTAATAATGGCTGTTTTTCACTTGTTTTTTATTCATTTATATTATAGAGATATTAATCTAATTTGTTTTGTTTTATGTTTTGTATAATTAGAAGACATTTATTTCTGGATAATATTTATAATATTTTTAAAATTACATAATATATTTTATATTTTATCAATTCTATATGTGTCTATTTGTATTATCATTTGATTAAATAAAATTTTAATTTTAAAAATAAAATCATTAAACAGAAACATGTCAAAGATCTATATTATGAGGTCAAATATCTTAATTTGTGCATGTCTATATATCTTTAAGTTTTTTTCATTTATTCGCTATCAACTAATTTATTTAATTAGTATAAATTTTTTAATTACACTTATTTTTTTTCAAATAAAAATATATTTGAAAAACCTGTGTTGTGTGTATTTTAAATAGCTAGTATATTTTATAAGCTGACAGCCTGAAACTTAACTACCGCATCCTTTAACTTCTTTCTCCTTCGCGCCATTTCATGTCTCGACCGTTAAACACTAAAAAAGGCAAGTTCAAATGACATACAAAACAGCGTCCCACCTCTCGATTCTACTAAGAAGCTGTGCCGCTCACTCTTTAATCTCTCAAGCCAAGCAAATCAATGTCCAAATCCTTGTAAGTAACTACCTCGACAACATTACCCTTCAAACCGATCTCTTATTAGCCTACTCGAAATCTGGGTTTCTTCAAGAAGCTCGTAAAGTGTTTGATAGAATGCCGGAAAGAAACATGCATTCGTGGAATATTATGATGTCGTCCTATGCACAGAATTATTGTTACTCTGACGCTATTTGTATCTTTGATAACTTTTTGAAATTGGGTTTTCGACCGGATCACTATACTTTGCCTCCACTGTTTAAGGCAGTAGCTGGAGTGGGAGATTGTTATCTGGGGTTTGTGCTTCATGGTTGGGTGATTAGACTTGGTTACGAGGGATATGTTGTTGTGGGTAGTTCTGTTCTGGATTTTTACTTGAAAGGTGGGGAATTGGTTGAGGCAAGGCGACTGTTTTCTAATATGTTGTGGAGGGATTGTGGTGTTTGGAATTTGATGATTTCTGGATTTGGGAGTGCAGGGTTTTATGCGGAGGCTTTGTGTTTGGTTAGGAATATGGTTGAGGAAGGGGTAAAACTGGATGCTTTGGTGGTACCGAGTATTTTGAGTGCTTGTGGAGGGGAAGGTGACTTGATGAAAGGGAAGGAAATTCATGGGCGAGTGGTGAAAAGTGCTTTGTTCATCTTTGATGTTGTGATTAGTAACTCGTTGATTGATATGTATGCCAGGTGTGGGTGCTTGAATGATTCAGAAAAGGTTTTCAGGAACATGCGCAGTTTGAATGTCGTTACATGGACCACAATGATATCCTGTTATGGGATTCATGGGAGAGCAGAAGAATCTCTGGATGTTTTTAAGAAAATGAAAGATTTTGGACTTAAACCTAACCCTGTCACACTAACTGCAGTTTTGGCTAGTTGCAGCCATTCAGGTCTAATTGATGAAGGCCAGAAGATCTTTTATTCAATGCAATCAGATTATGGGTTTGAACCAAGTGTAGAGCACTATGCTTGTATGGTGGACCTCTTAGGTCGTTTTGGCTATCTCGAGGAAGCTCTTGGATTAGTGCAGAGAATGAAGTTAGAAGCAACTGCAAGTGTCTGGGGTGCGCTACTGGGTGGTTGTGTGATGCACAAGAATGTCAATATTGGTGAAATAGCAGCTCATTGTCTTTTTGAACTGGAACCAGGGAACCTCGGAAACTATATAGCCTTGTGTTATATTTACCAATCTCATGGTATTTCAGATGGTATAGCAATAACCAGGGCAAAGATGAGAGAATTGGGTTTGGCTAAAAGTCCTGGTTGTAGTTGGATAACAATATCAGGAACTGTACACAAATTCTACCAAGGATGTCATTCTCATCCGTTGACAAAAGTGACGTGTGAAATTTTAGATAGAATGATCAAGGTGCTAATATTGCCTGGTGAACCCTTTTATAACATTTTGTAATAACACACTTACTGGATAATTTGATCAGGTCATTTATTTTTCTTTCCGTGTTCAGAAATATGGCATGGTATGACTATCTTGGAATGAAAAGCTAGGACTACCCTGTCCTTAAAATCTACAAACAATTAGGTATCGCATCATAACTGGCAACTGGTCATTGTTTGTCGAGAGCAATTAAACGGGTATGGCCACCATCCTCTTAGATAAGATTTTCCATTTTATTTTTTAGTATTTTCGATTTGTGGTTTACCTTCATAACTATCATTAGTAACCCATAGCAATATTCTGATGCCATCCCAGCTGACAGCAGTCATGAGTAAAATGATGATGCTCATTATACATACATGAGTTTTTGGGTGACAGTATTTTTTCTTCGGCATAACCAATTCTTTGCCCTTGTCTTAACCTCAGTTAAATACTTGATGTTTTTTAAGGTGAAAATCGTCTCTGATATGAGAGGACATGTTTTTCTGTAGATAGTATTAGATGCTATAACAGTATATTCATGTCCTCAAAGTGTAAGCTCGTTGTTTTCTGTTTAATTCGATGTTGCATGTTCACCCACTGAAATTAGGATGTTAATGGGGTGGATGTATAGCCCCAACTACCTTATCAGTGTCAATACTGCTAATTCTGATTTTAATTTCATTGTATGGTTCGGATTTCTAATATGAATGAGCATGGCAGTACTATCCAAAAAGCTTTATTTTTTATTGAAACAAGAGTATTGACAACTCTTAAAAAGAATTGAGAAGTTTTTCATGTATTATCCCAGTAGGGATACTGTTGATGGTGAGGAATATACGATTACATCGCCATTTATTTCATTCGCTTGTGTTTCAATCAGACCTTGTGCTCGAGATGCTGCTGATTGGACTGTGAAGAGGATGTTGCTAAATCAGAATCCAGGGGATGATCATGTGCCAATTTAATGTGCGAACGTTCAGCCAGTTTTTCATTTTTCTTAATCTCCTCCACAAGATGCACATCCTCTTCAATGTTCAGTACAGTTATTTTCTCACCATGTGGGCCTGGAATAATGGCTTCCTGGACTTTAGTATGCTCGTCAAACTCTAGGATTTCAGTTTTCTGAACCGTTTTCTTCTTTTTCTTCTTAATGAAGCAACACAGAGCAACAGAGAGGAATGCAAGAAAAAATAGGCCACCAAGAGAGACAAAGACAACAATTATAACAGTTGAATGATGTCCTGGTGTTGGTGGTGGAGGTGGAATAGTATGAGGTGGTGACGGTGGAGGAATGTGATGGGGTGGTGGTGGATGAAATGGATGATGGGGTGGTGTTGCTGGCACTGGGAATGGAGATGGTGGAGTGATTGGATGATGTGGTGGAGGAGCTCTTGGAGGGGAGGGTTTAATATGCGGTGGCGGAGGATTATGGGACGGGGACCCTTTTGGAGGCGATGGATAGTTATGAGGTGGCACAGCTTTTGGAGGGGATGGAGGATTATGTTGTGGTGGTAGAGGAAAATATGGGAAGTTGTAGTCATAGTTATAAAGGGTAGCCATTTCAATTTGGGAAAGAGATGGAAGTTGATAGATTATGTTTTGCTGCTGCCTATTTATACTGCCGACCCTCGAAAAGAGTTTTCAGTTGTTAAATGTTCTGCATGCTTCTAAGCTTTGAGTAGCTTTACTCACATGCCAAGTTTTTCAAAGTGCTGTCATTGATTGCATTGAAAAACACTTTTGTTTTTCTGATTATGCGGGAGGTTTCCTTTCTACAGCTCATGGTAGGGATATCAATGGAGTTGATTGGTAGGGCTTGTCTATAGGTTGACCAATTACTATTAGTCATTTTTTGATTCTTTCTGATAATGACCTGCTCTGCCTCTCTGTTTTTTTCTTTTTCCTGTTTGATAATCTATCTGAAGAACAGAGACTGTGAACCCTATATTGTGCAATAGTTTTGAATACCCTGTCCTGAGAGGCATACTATGATCATAAAGAACTTGAGATCTGTATAGTAAGTTTCAAGTTCGAATCAGAATGTGTACTTTTTGTAAGAGTCTGAGATAACTAGGATTTTATTTGTTTATTTAGGCCCATAAAATAAGCTTTCCGGGATAGGATAAAAAAAAATGTTGAATACCCTAAACTCTGGGCACTGAACGGATCCAAAGCTGTGGAGAGAATGAAGACGTAAAGGAGGTTGCCAATCTCATGATGTTGGCTAAATTGTTCTCGACAGTAGGTAAGCTTACATGGTAAGGGCAGGTTTAAGTGTCGTTGTGTTTTGTACAAGTATTTTTCTATATAAAATACATCAAATAATACTTTTTTTGAATATTTTATTTTAATGTTAATATCAAAAAATAATTTTATAAACATTAATTCAGGTAAAAAAAATACTTTGAAAAACAGAAAATACAAAATAATAACTTAATTAATTCTAATAAGAATTTAAATAAAGTAAAATCAATCATGATAAAAAAAAAAAGATTATGAGATATAAATAGATTACGTGAGCATGTAAAAATGAATTGAAATTTCCTTTTAAGCAAATAAAGATATCTAGTAAGAAAAACAAAAATCTTGGTTAATTCTTTTTTTTTTCATTGAATCTAATGGCTTGATAAATTACTTAAGATGGAGATCCTATCTTCTCATCAAAGTAAACATATAAAAATGACCTGGGCCGATTCTTGAAGAAGCTGCCCTGGTGATTTGGACTGCACTGATGGGATGAACTGCATAACATATTAAGAGATTCTTGGAGATTTCATTCTTAAGATTTCTCAGATTCTCGTGAATACTGAAATCATACAAAATATTTTCTCGATTTAATTAGTTTTTGAGGGCTATATTCAAGTCATTCATCTTCACAACTCTTAACCTGACTTTGTTCCCATGCAACTAAAAAAGGACAACCTTCTTATCACACTGTAATTCATCAAGCTGTCTCAAAAGCACAAGCACCAATAAAATAGAGAATTTCTATTTCATCACTTTCCCTTTTCCCTTTTGTTCAAGAAAAAAAAAACCAGCACCTTCATTACAAGGTGGACAAAATTGTTATACATTGGAGACCAATTTTCAGCCCCTTCCCAACAACCAAAAATTTGCATAAAGAATGAACAAATTGGTTTCTCTTCAAAACTGTATATTCTGTGTAACCTACACTTTCATCAAAACACCAGGTGCAAAATCAGTATTGCAACATAACTTCAGTAAACAAAAGATAACACGTATGAACTGAATGAGAGCCCAGACTAAATATTCTCACTTCTGCTGGCTTCACAATTGACACCAGAGCTGCTTGTAGACCAGAGATGGTAATCTACACTTTTCAATCTGCAACAGGGAAAGAAAATCAACTTGAAACATTGTTCTAAGTGTATGTCCCCCACCTTTTACTGCCATGGAAATTTTTCCATCAATAACTGAAATGGGAGCTTTTGTGGTGATTAATTCCCTGTTTTTATATTGGTGACTGGGTTTTCATCGTCAGAGATCGTTTATGTTGTCAGGCAGCAAGTACAAAAATTAAGACCAGGTAAGTGACAATGCAGAGCATAAATTCTTCTCCTGTTTCTCCAGTTTTCTAGCAGAATGTTCCTAAACCAAGACCAACAAGGATAAGCGCTGATAGAAACTGACATAGGAGAAGTCATTTTATAACGTGAACAAAAATGAATGAGTGTTCTTGGCAGACATGGTAATAACTCATGAAGAAGAAAATATTAAGCCCGTTTGCTAATGCAAGTAGTAGTTATTTGGCTTTTTAGGTTTCCCTTGAAGGATGAAATGGGGTCAAAGCAGGACTTCAAATATATGTCCACACAACACTCAAAAACACATTTATGGGGACATTACAGAAAGAGACAGAGATAGAGGAGAACAGATAATAAATTACGCTTAGATGCACTGAAGGGAAAAATATAGGAAGTGATACTCACATTCTGCTTCGATTACTCTGAGACGACACTCATGACTGGGATAGCAGGTATGACAGTAAAATTTCGTTCCACATATCTGGTACTCCAGGTAGGCACCAATGGCTACAATCAGGTATAGATGGATTGCCATTCCACTTGCCCACATGTGCATCACTCCTGAAAGCTGACATGGAGGTTACATGGAGTACAGTTGTAGGAACTGTAAGATTTTTTACCACTTCCAATATTGTGTCTGAAAATACACTTCCATTCTTGCCTCCTACTTCTGAGATTGGAAGGTTGGTCACATTGCAAAGCCTACGAGATTGTTCACTGATTCCAAAACAAAAAATCATATTTAGTCATATCAAAGAGAGTAAATGTGCAACTTATAGGAATATGGTGAATTTAAAAATAAAATAACAAGTAGCTCAAATAAATGAGATGATAAAATGTGAATAGAAACTGCTGATAAACATGCACAAAGCTTTTTTATGCCCATCATTTGGAGAAGTAACGTCAGTTTTGGTAAACACAAAGAAAAAGAAAGGAAAAGAAAAGGGGAGAAGATAATTTTATAATAATACTCTTCAATGAAAACAGGCAGGACAGGTTGTAAGGCAAAATCTTGCACCAAAACATAGATTTTTAGCAGTTAATGTGGTTTCAGAATTAAAGAGTACCTCCAGTGAGATGGCTCATATGACCTAAAGAAGACATGTGTTCTATTTGTGTCAATCATTTTCTCAACCCATGATGCCCAAGTGTCCAGTGCCATTCTGAAGGCGACAGGAATTGTCATTCCAAGTCTTACTGTATTTGCAACTTGGAAATAGCAGCCCCTGTTCAAAACAAAATTTTCATGTAAAATGGACAGATCATGCCCGTGGTAGGAAATAATAAGACAATGTGCACTTATAAGATAACAAGTTAGCCATGTGCAAGATGCAGAAACACTGATGCCACAACATGATATTCATGAAATTCAGTCTACACAAGGAAAAAGTGGTAAAGCAGCACTTTAATTAGTCTTGTTATACTTCTTGAATACTGCTAGACATGCACACTCAGTGTATATTTTGAAAGTAAAAATACAACCTTTTCAACTTTGGACACCGGTTCAAAATGCATGAGAAAAACTAATATTCTAGGTCCTTCATTATGATTAGTTACGCATAGTTAACAACATAAGTTTTGACACAAGCAGTCATTCCTTTTCTCTAGTGGAAATGGTATCCTCAGAAGGAAAAGCATCTTTCTCACAAAGCAAGATGCTAAGCTGCAAATCCCATCAAACCATATTTTGTTGCAGCAGCTTTTTATCCAAGGCAATTTAGTAGCTAGTAAAGTGCAACTGAATTCTACAGCATCCAAAGAACGGACTTCTGGTTGATATTGAAAGAAAAGCGAAGCATTGACAGTTAAGTCAGTGGATTCCAAGAGATGTACAAATTAAAGATACAGAACATCAGCCAATTAATCCAATAAATGATGCCATGAAGAGTAGGCAACATTGTGCCTTACATAATTTGGTTCAATATGTTTTTTCCATCAAAATCAGTAATGAAAACCTGTGCTTGAAATTATGAATTTAAATTCAAAATAAAAGATCCATGAGTGCAAATGAAAACTCAGGTTGGAGAACTTACGTTTCAAAGAGCTTCTCAGGCACCCACCAATGTCCTGTGTTGAATATGAGAATATCCGAATTTACCCACTGATTGCTAATATCGTCCAACTTGTCCAGTTTAAGTGTCGACCTGACCCTCCTTGGCACATGTCTAGGCATCCAAACATGCTGCACCAAGAAAACCGAGCGAAAGAACTCAACTGTGAAATTAAAGGAGTTAAATCGGACACTTAAAAATCTAATCCGTTTTGTTATGTTATGATTGTTGACTTCATAAACACTGTTTTTATCCTCCACTCCAGTCATGAGCAAACATATTAATGATTCCCACTGTGTTCTACTCATAGAATCACCAACAAATACAACCCTCTTATTTCGAAGCCTTTCCAAAATTTCATGTACATTAAATCGTGGAATATCACACCTCTTGGGTTTCCACCTCCATCTAAGATAATCCTCATCTCTCCTTCCATTTCCCAAACAATTGAATCCTTGTTCTGCAAAAGGACATTCTGAAGCATTATATAAAGGGTATCTCTCATCGGAAACCCAATTACCATCAAAGAGATTGCATTCATCCATCGAATCATTGAACTTGGAAGTACCAAAACCCTGAAATGCTTGAGTGAGACTTGGAAGAAGATAAAAGTAACCTCCAGCAATGGCAATAGAAAATGGAAACAAAGCTCCAATCACAAAAAGCCATCGAAACCACTGCGAGACTGAGGCCAATTTCACTCTTGGGCTTCCGAAACTAGCAGTTCTTGGGGTTCCAACACCCAAGGTCCTCTGATTTATTGACTTACTCCTATTAAAAGTAGACATTACCTCACCCAACCATACTACCAATAATCAACAAAAACTTCTCATTCTAACAAAAAAGGACTCTCAAATTCCCGATTCATGATCCTCCAAGAACCCAACTGTCCAAAGTGAAAGCACTTTAAAGTTCAAACCCGCCATAGTATCAATCAAAGAACCTGAACCAGACATTATCATATTAACAAAGACAAAACAACAACATCAATCTCAACAAATCACAAAAGTTTCAAAGTATAACTACAGCATAACAAATATACTCCAATCCAGAACCTGAAAAATCCTTGCTCAATACCAACTTTTTACTACACCTCACTGGAGAAATGATAGAGAAACCAAATGGGCATTCATCAAATCTCAAGAAAAAGAGCCCAGATTCAAAAATAAATAATCTTGAAGGAAAATGTCAAGACTTTTACAATTACACAAACTTAATGGTTGATGATGCAGAGGCTGGGAGAACATACCGTTTTTAATTCATTGAGTAGATAATTTTGAGAACGAGTACAACTTTGAGAGATTTCTACGGCGATGGAGAAGAGAAATGGACGTGAATTCAAGATAAAAGAGATCAGAGTTGGTTGAGAGAGAGAGAGAAACAGAGGCAAGGCTGGAGAGCATATAATTATTTCAGGTTAGTTAGAGATGGAGACTTGGCAAATCTATGCGACTAATTACTGTTTTATTACTTTAATTTAAACCTTTCCTCGGTAAATAATTTATTTTTAGTACTTTTCCGACCATCTACATTAACAAAATCTTAATATAATTGTTCTTATCGTATTGTCTGATGTCATGATTAATGATTCCATGAAGGATGGATTTATTTGAAACTCTAACTAGTATGTACTTTTATAATTATTTTATTTTGGTCCCAAAACATAGATCTCATCATTTTTTTTTCTTAAATGAAATATTACTCCTTTTAACTTTCTCAATTCATATTTCGGATTTGATCATGATTTTGAAAATGTTTGTTCATATCATCTGTACGGGTTTCATATAAACTTCATAAGGTGAAGGAGGTTAAGTATTTTGAATCAACATTAATAGAAGATGGGATTGTTATCATCAGAGTGTAAGGGATGTTAACCCATCTATGACCATCTCAAGCCCGTGTACAAATGACCCAAGCTTATCCATGAGTGATCCAAGTCCATCTATGAGATAAGATGTTGTTTATTTGGATATTACAGACCTGTCCTTGAGTTAACAAGTTAGGATGATGTTCCAGACTCGTATATGAGCGCTCCAAGCTCTTCTAACAAGCTAGATAGATTATTGGATATAGTTATATATTATTATATGTTACGAGAAATATGAATAGATGTATACTTACTTTAATTCTTAATAAAATATTATGTTGTGTTAATTATCATTCCAGTCTCTCTTTTTTTCTTCATATTAGGTCCCATTTACTTGAGAATTTTATGTTTTGTTTTGTAAGGTCTTTTTCTGTGTGTTTCAATCCATTAATGTATAGAGAAGAGAGAATAAATCTTTTTTTAAAAAATAAATGTTTTTATTACCATGTAATTAAATTAAAAATTAAAAACTTACCCACACTAGGTAATTTTTTTATTGTTTGTTTTTACAATGAAAATTATTTTCCAATGCTGAAGATCGGGCAAATCATCACCTCACTGTGAGACAATGGGGGCATCCTAACTTTGACCCAAATGAAGCCAACAATTGATAAATTTGGTATTTGGGCGAGACTCCCTGATGTAGCAATAGAATAATATGATGCTAATGTGCTCTGGAGAGGTGGCCAGAATCTGAAAGTTTACCGGACGACGTCATTTAGCACTCGGATAAATTTTGCAAGGATATGTGTTAAAGTATCTTCCAAAATCTTTATTGTCAAAATTCAAACTGAGGAGACTGAGGAGACGAGTCCGTATAATTGTTTAAGAAAGGTTGCATCTCCTTTGTTTCCAGTGCGGTGGTAAGCATGGAAACAAAAAAGAATTATGTCCTCACTTACAACACCACTCTGCCATTGCTCATCTAGACGGGAATAGAGTTATTGCTGGCCACACTCAGACGGGTACCCCGGCGGTTAAACCGGTGGTTCTGGATTCCTACGATGAGTGGATGGTTGAATAAAAGGCAAGGAAGAAATTTAGCAAGAAGATTGAATCTGCAGAATTGAGGGACGTCACTGAAGTAAATAGAAATTTTCAGGATGATAACAGAGTTGGAGTTGCTCAGGAAAAAGGCAAGGAAATTGAGGATATTATATGGGTTCAAGATTCATTGTTCTTCAGGACTCCAATGTGGACAATCTGCCAATAGATAAGGATGTTAGCGAGATTGAAGTTTGGTTCTTGTTGCAGAATAGAAGCCAAGGGAATGGTTACTAGAACATCAAGAACATAGTAAATATTAAGTCTAATGCCAACTAAAAATAGCTTGGATATGAAAATAAGAACAAAGTTAGAAATATAAGACCTATACTCATTTAAATGAGGCTAGTCGAGTCAGGTTCAATTTGTCCAAAAATCCAAGGCTAATACCCCCTCCAAAAACCAAGTTCAATCATGCTTGGGGGAAAAGTCTATTACCCATAAAATTGAAGTCTAATACCAACTAAAAAGGGCTTGGATATGACAAAGGTTAGAAATTTAAGGCTAATACTCATTTAAATGAGGCTCATTGAGTCATGATCAACTTGTCCGAAAATCCAAGGCTAACACCCCCTCCTAAAACCAAATTCAATCATGCTTGGGGTAGAAGTCTATTACACATAAAATAGAAGTCTAATACCAACTAAAAAAGACTTGGATATGAAAAATGTTAGAAATCTAAGGCCAATATTCTTTTAAATGGGGCTAGTTGAGTCAGGATCAACTTGTCCGAAAATCCTACGCTAACACCCCTCCAAAAGAAAGTTCTATTACACATAAAATAGAAGTCTAATACCAACTAAAAAAGACTTGGATATGAAAAATGTTAGAAATCTAAGGCCAATATTCTTTTAAATGGGGCTAGTTGAGTCAGGATCAGTTTGTTCGAAAATCCAAGGCTAACACCCCCTCCAAAAAGAAAGTTCAATCATGTTTGGGGGAAAAGTCTATTATCCCTAAAATTAAAGTCTAATACCAGCTAAAAAGGGCTTGGATATGAACAAAATTAGAAATCTAAGGCTAATACTCATTTAAATGGGGTAGTCGATTCAGGATCAATTTGTCCGAAAATAGAATGCTAACACCCCCTCCAAAAACAAAGTTCAATCATGCTTGGGGGAAAAGTCTATTACCTATAAAATCGAACTCTAATACCAACTAAAAAGGTCTTGGATATGAACAAGATTAGAAATGTAAGGCTAATACTCATTTAAATGGGGTAGTCGATTCATGATCAATTTGTCCGAAAATAGAAGGCTAACACCCCCTCCAAAAACCAAGTTCAATCATGCTTGGGGGAAAAGTCTATTACCTATAAAATCGAACACTAATACCAACTAAAAAGGTCTTGGATATGAACAAGGTTAGAAATCTAAGACTAATACTCATTTAAATGGGGCTAGTCGAGTGAGGATCAATTTGTCCGAAAATCCAAGGCTAACACCCCCTCCAAAAAGCAAGTTCAATCATGCTTGGGGGAAAAATCTATTACCCATTAAATTGAAGTCTAATACCAACTAAAAAAGGCTTGGATATGAACAAGGTTAGAAATCTACGGCTAATACTCATTTAAAAGGGGCTAGTCGAGCCAGGATCAAATTGTCCGAAAATCCAAGGCTAACAACCCCTCCATAAACCAAGTTTAATCATGCTTGGGGAAAAAGTCTATTACTAATAAAATTGAAGTCTAATACCTTCTGAAAAGGTCTTAGATATGAAAAGACGAACAAGGTTAGAAATCTAAGGATAATACTCATTTAAATAGGGCTAGTCGAGTTAGGATCAAGTTGTCCGAAAATCGAAGGCTAACACTCCCTCCAAATAGCAAGTTCAATTATGTTTGGGCAAAAACTCAATTACCCATAAAATTCAAGTCTAATACCAACTAAAAAGGGCTTAGATATGAACAAGGTTAGAAATCTAAGGCCAATACTCTTTTAAATGGAGCTAGTCGAGTCAGGATCAATTAGTCCGAAAATCCAAGGCTAACACCCCCTCTATAAAGCAAGTTCAATCATGTTTGCCGAACCAGACCATTTGGGAGGCACAATCTGCTAAAACCTCCTCTCCTCTTTGGAAGACTCTTATCTCGCTAAAGGACCAGCTAATTCATGACTTAGGCATTGGCTCTTCAGTAGTGTCTACTATGATTGGTTGGAATGCGGGTTGCCTTTCTGCTAATGCTTATGAGCACTTTAGGGTAAAAGGTCATATGATTCATTGGGCTATGGTGGTTTGGGAGAATTGGACCTTTCCCATGCACAGTTTTGTGCTCTGGCTTGCGGTGCTGGGAAAACTTAGAACTAAAGACAGATTACATTTCATTCCTGAAGACACAAACTGTGTGCTCCGTGGTCAGGAGTTGGAATCGCAATGTCACTTGTTCTTTAAGTGTCAATGGACTTTGACTTTGTGGGGAAATGTGGTTCGTTGGCTTCATATTCACCGCCAGATGCCTACTCTGTCTAGTGCGATTCGAGGGTTAACCCCTAAAAAGAAGAAAATGGAGTTTAGAATGAGAAGAGCCTCCCTCGGTATTCTAGTCTACCTAATTTGGGAAGAGAGGAATAAAAGGTTGTTTAATAACTCTTGCTCGTCTGTTGAGAGAATCTTTTGAAGATTCCAAGTTTTATTCTTTACAGTGTTTCACTTCCATGGAAAAGACCACTTTTCTATTGACGTTGATTGAGTTGGTTGCCAGATATTTGGTTTTGGGGGGTTGCTTTTGCTGTTCTTTCTGCTGCTTCCTCCTTGGTTGGCCATTCTTTTGTGTCATTCTATTGCTAGGTCTGGTTGTGTTCTCCATGGGCGTTGCTTCTCCTTATCCGGGGTTGCTTTTTGTTCCGTTTGTTTTCTCTCAATTACTTGTTGAGTTTATTCTCTACTTGTTCGTTATCTTGCTTGCCAGTGTTCTAACTGAGTTGTGAGCATATATGTTTTCTCCTAGGCTAAGTTTTGGCCTTAGGTTTCTTCGTTCTTTTGGCCCGAAGGAACAATTTCTTCATCAGTGCCTTCTGTTCTCTTCTGCTGTTTTTTCAGCTTGTTGTATGCTTTGATCTAATAATACATACTTACATTTGATAAAAAAAAGAAGTCTAATACCAACTAAAAAGGGCTTGGATATGAAAAGACAAACAAGGTTAGAAATCTAAGGCTAATACTCATTTAAATGGTGCTAGTCGAGTCAGGATCAATATGTCCGAAAATCCAAGACTAACACCTCCTATAAAAAGCAAGTTCAATCATGTTTGGGAGAAAGTCTATTAGCCATAAAATTGAAGTCTAATACCAACTAAAAACGGCTTGGACATCAACAAGGTTATAAATATAAGGCTAATACTCATTTCAACGGGGCTAGTCAAGTTAGGATCAACTTGTCCGAAAATCCAAGGCTAACATCCACTCCAAAAACCAAGTTCAATCATGCTTGGGAGAAAAGTCTCTTACACATAAAATTGAAGTCTAATACCAACCAAAAAAAGGCTTGGATATGAACATGGTTAGAAATCTAAGGCTAATACTCATTTAAATGGGGTTCGTTGAGTCAGGATCAATTTGTCCGAAAATCAAAGGCTAACACCCCTTCCGAAAAAAAATCAATCATGTTTGGGAGAGAAGTCTATTACCCATAAAAATCAATACAAATAAAAAATAAAAAGGGATTCGATATGAAAAATATTAGAAATCTAAAGCTAATACTCTTTTAAGTGGAGATAGTCGAGTCAGGATCAAGTTTTTTGAATTTCCAAGGGTAACACCCCCTCCTAAAAGCAAGTTCTATCATGCTTCGGGAAAAATCTATTACCCATAAAATTGAAGTCTAATACCAACTAAAAAGGACTTGGATATGAAAAATGTTAGAAATCTAAGGCCAATACTCATTTAAATGGGGCTCATCGAGTGAGGATCAACTTTTTCGAAAATCCAATTCTACCACCCACTCCTAAAACCAAATTCAATCATGCTTGGGGAAACGTTTATTGTACATAAAATTAAAGTTTAATACCAACTAAAAAAGGCTTGGATATGAACAAGGTTAGAAATCTAAGGCTAGTACTCATTTAAATGGGGCTCGTCGAGTCAAGATCAAATTGTCCGAAAATCCATGGCTAACACCCACACCAAAAACCAAGTTCAATCATGCTAGGGGGGGAAAGTCAATTACACATAAAATTGAAGTCTAATACCAACTAAAATGGATTGGATATCAACAAGGTTAGAAATCTAAGGCTAATACTCATTTAAATGGGGCTCCTCGAGTCAGGATCAACTTGTCCGAAAATCCAAGGCTAACACCCACTCCAAAAACCAAGTTCAATCATGCTTGGGGGGGAAAGTCTATTACACATAAAATTGAAGTCTAATACCAACTAAAAAGGGCTTGGATATCAACAAGGTTAGAAATATAAGGCTAATACTCATTTAAATGGGGCTCCTCGAGTCAGGATCAACTTGTCCGAAAATCCAACGCTAACACCCACTCCAAAAACCAAGTTCAATCATGCTTGGGGGGGAAAGTCTATTACACATAAAATTGAAGACGAATACCAAATAAAAAGGGCTTGGATATCAACAAGGTTAGAAATATAAGCCTAATACTCATTTAAATGGGGCTCCTGGAGTCAGGATCAACTTGTCCGAAAATCCAAGGCTAACACCCACTCCAAAAACCAAGTTCAATCATGCTTGGGGGGGAAAGTCTATTACACATAAAATTGAAGACTAATACCAACTGAAAAGGGCTTGGATATCAACAAGGTTATAAATCTAAGGCTAATACTCATTTAAATGGGGCTCCTCGAGTCAGGATAAACGTGTCCGAAAATCAAAGGCTAACACCCACTCCAAAAACCAAGTTCAATCATGCTTGGAGGGGAAAGTCTATTACACATAAAATTGAAGACTAATACCAACTAAAAAGGGCTTGGATATCAACAAGGTTATAAATCTAAGCCTAATACTCATTTAAATGGGGCTCCTCGAGTCAGGATCAACTTGTCCGAAAATCCAACGCTAACACCCACTCCAAAAACCAAGTTCAATCATGCTTGGGGGGGAAAGTCTATTACACATAAAATTGAAGACTAATACCAACTAAAAAGGGCTTGGATATCAACAAGGTTAGAAATCTAAGGCTAATACTCATTTAAATAAGGCTCATCGAGTCAGGATAAACTTGTCCGAAAATCCAAGGCTAACACCCACTCCAAAAACCAAGTTCAATCATGCTTGGGGGGGGGAAGTTTATTACACATAAATTTGAAGTCTAATACCAACTAAAAAGGGATTGGATATCAACAAGGTTAGAAATCTAAGGCTAATACTCATTTAAATGGGGCTCCTCGAGTCAGGATAAACTTGTCCGAAAATCCTACGCTAACACCCACTCCAAAAACCAAGTTCAATCATGCTTGGGGGGGAAAGTCTATTACACATAAAATTGAAGACTAATACCAACTGAAAAGGGCTTGGATATCAACAAGGTTATAAATCTAAGGCTAATACTCATTTAAATGGGGCTCCTCGAGTCAGGATAAACGTGTCCGAAAATCAAAGGCTAACACCCACTCCAAAAACCAAGTTCAATCATGCTTGGAGGGGAAAGTCTATTACACATAAAATTGAAGACTAATACCAACTAAAAAGGGCTTGGATATCAACAAGGTTAAAAATCTAAGGCTAATACTCATTTAAATGGGGCTCCTCGAGTCAGGATCAACTTGTCCGAAAATCCAACGCTAACACCCACTCCAAAAACCAAGTTCAATCATGCTTGGAGGGGAAAGTCTATTACACATAAAATTGAAGACTAATACCAACTAAAAAGGGCTTGGATATCAACAAGGTTATAAATCTAAGCCTAATACTCATTTAAATGGGGCTAGTCGAGTCAGGATCAACTTGTCCGAAAATCCAACGCTAACACCCACTCCAAAAACCAAGTTCAATCATGCTTGGGGGGGAAAGTCTATTACACATAAAATTGAAGACTAATACCAACTGAAAAGGGCTTGGATATCAACAAGGTTATAAATCTAAGGCTAATACTCATTTAAATGGGGCTCCTCGAGTCAGGATAAACGTGTCCGAAAATCAAAGGCTAACACCCACTCCAAAAACCAAGTTCAATCATGCTTGGAGGGGAAAGTCTATTACACATAAAATTGAAGACTAATACCAACTAAAAAGGGCTTGGATATCAACAAGGTTAAAAATCTAAGGCTAATACTCATTTAAATGGGGCTCCTCGAGTCAGGATCAACTTGTCCGAAAATCCAACGCTAACACCCACTCCAAAAACCAAGTTCAATCATGCTTGGGGGGGAAAGTCTATTACACATAAAATTGAAGACTAATACCAACTGAAAAGGGCTTGGATATCAACAAGGTTAGAAATATAAGGCTAATACTCATTTAAATGGGGCTCGTCGAGTCAGGATCAACTTGTCCGAAAATCCTACGCTAACACCCACTCCAAAAACCAAGTTCAATCATGCTTGGGGGGGAAAGTCTATTACACATAAAATTGAAGACTAATATCAACTAAAAAGGGCTTGGATATCAACAAGGTTATAAATCTAAGCCTAATACTCATTTAAATGCGTCTCGTCGAGTCAGGATCAACTTGTCCGAAAATCCTACGCTAACACCCACTCCAAAAACCAAGTTCAATCATGCTTGGGGGGGAAAGTCTATTACACATAAAATTGAAGACTAATACCAACTAAAAAGGGCTTGGATATCAACAAGGTTATAAATCTAAGCCTAATACTCATTTAAATGGGGCTAGTCGAGTCAGGATCAACTTGTCCGAAAATCCAACGCTAACACGCACTCCAAAAACCAAGTTCAATCATGCTTGGAGGGGAAAGTCTATTACACATAAAATTGAATTCTAATACCAACTAAAAAGGGCTTGGATATCAACAAGGTTAGAAGTATAAGGCTAATACTCATTTAAATGCGGCACATCGAGTCAGGATAAACTTGTCCGAAAATCCAAGGCTAACACCCTCTCCAAAAACCAAGTTCAATCATGCTTGGAGGGGAAAGTCTATTACACATAAAATTGAAGACTAATACCAACTAAAAAGGGCTTGGATATAAACAAGGTTATAAATCTAAGGCTAATACTCATTTAAATGGGGCTGTCGACTCAGGATCAACTTGTCCGAAAATCCAAGGCTAACACCCCCTCCAAAAACCAAGTTCAATCATGCTTTGGGGGGAAAGTCTATTACACATAAAATTGAAGACTAATACCAACTAAAAAGGGATTGGATATCAACAAGGTTATAAATCTAAGGCTAATACTCATTTAAATGGGGCTCGTCGAGTCAGGATCAACTTGTCCGAAAATCCTACGCTAACACCCACTCCAAAAACCAAGTTCAATCATGCTTGGGGGGGAAAGTCTATTACACATAAAATTGAAGACTAATACCAACTAAAAAGGGCTTGGATATCAACAAGGTTATAAATCTAAGCCTAATACTCATTTAAATGGGGCTAGTCGAGTCAGGATCAACTTGTCCGAAAATCCAAGGCTAACACCCACTCCAAAAACCAAGTTCAATCATGCTTGGGGGGGAAAGTCTATTACACATAAAATTGAAGACTAATACCAACTGAAAAGGGCTTGGATATCAACAAGGTTATAAATCTAAGGCTAATACTCATTTAAATGGGGCTCCTCGAGTCAGGATCAACTTGTCCGAAAATCCAAGGCTAACACCCACTCCAAAAACCAAGTTCAATCATGCTTGGGGGGGAAAGTCTATTACACATAAAATTGAAGACTAATACCAACTAAAAAGGGCTTGGATATCAACAAGGTTATAAATCTAAGGCTAATACTCATTTAAATGGGGCTCCTCGAGTCAGGATCAACTTGTCCGAAAATCCTACGCTAACACCCACTCCAAAAACCAAGTTCAATCATGCTTGGGGGGGAAAGTCTATTACACATAAAATTGAAGACTAATACCAACTAAAAAGGACTTGGATATCAACAAGGTTATAAATCTAAGCCTAATACTCATTTAAATGCATCTCGTCGAGTCAGGATCAACTTGTCCGAAAATCGTACGCTAACACCCACTCCAAAAACCAAGTTCAATCATGCTTGGGGGGGAAAGTCTATTACACATAAAATTGAAGACTAATACCAACTAAAAAGGGCTTGGATATCAACAAGGTTATAAATCTAAACCTAATACTCATTTAAATGGGGCTAGTCGAGTCAGGATCAACTTGTCCGAAAATCCAACGCTAACACCCACTCCAAAAACCAAGTTCAATCATGCTTGGGGGGGAAAGTCTATTACACATAAAATTGAAGACTAATACCAACTAAAAAGGGCTTGGATATCAACAAGGTTATAAATCTAAGGCTAATACTCATTTAAATGGGGCTCGTCGAGTCAGGATCAACTTGTCCGAAAATCCTACGCTAACACCCACTCCAAAACCAAGTTCAATCATGCTAGGAGGGGAAAGTCTATAACACATAAAATTGAAGACTAATACCAACTAAAAAGGGCTTGGATATCAACAAGGTTATAAATCTAAGGCTAATACTCATTTAAATGGGGCTCGACGAGTCAGGATCAACTTGTCCGAAAATCCTATGCTAACACTCACTCCAAAAACCAAGTTCAATCATGCTTGGGGGGAAAGTCTATTACACATAAAATTGAAGACTAATACCAACTAAAAAGGGCTTGGATATAAACAAGGTTATAAATCTAAGGCTAATACTCATTTAAATGGGGCTCGTCGAGTCAGGATCAACTTGTCCGAAAATCCTACGCTAACACCCACTCCAAAAACCAAGTTCAATCATGCTTGGGGGGGAAAGTCTATTACACATAAAATTGAAGACTAATACCAACTAAAAAGGGCTTGGATATCAACAAGGTTATAAATCTAAGGCTAATACTCATTTAAATGGGGCTCGTCGAGTCAGGATCAACTTGTCCGAAAATCCTACGCTAACACCCACTCCAAAAACCAAGTTCAATCATGCTTGGGGGGGAAAGTCTATTACACATAAAATTGAAGACTAATACCAACTAAAAAGGACTTGGATATAAACAAGGTTATAAATCTAAGGCTAATACTCATTTAAATGGGGCTCGTCGAGTCAGGATCAACTTGTCCGAAAATCCTACGCTAACACCCACTCCAAAAACCAAGTTCAATCATGCTAGGGGGGGAAAGTCTATTACACATAAAATTGAAGACTAATACCAACTAAAAAGGGCTTGCATATCAACAAGTTTATAAATCTAAGGCTAATACTCATTTAAATGGGGCTCGTCGAGTCAGGATCAACTTGTCCGAAAATCCTACGCTAACACCCACTCCAAAAACCAAGTTCAATCATGCTTGGGGGGGAAAGTCTATTACACATAAAATTGAAGACTAATATCAACTAGAAAGGGCTTGGATATCAACAAGGTTATAAATCTAAGCCTAATACTCATTTAAATGGGGCTCGTCGAGTCAGGATCAACTTGTCCGAAAATCCTACGCTAACACCCACTCCAAAAACCAAGTTCAATCATGCTTGGGGGGGAAAGTCTATTACACATAAAATTGAAGACTAATACCAACTAAAAAGGGCTTGGATATCAACAAGGTTATAAATCTAAGCCTAATACTCATTTAAATGGGGCTAGTCGAGTCAGGATCAACTTGTCCGAAAATCCAACGCTAACACCCACTCCAAAAACCAAGTTCAATCATGCTTGGGGGGGAAAGTCTATTACACATAAAATTGAAGACTAATACCAACTAAAAAGGGCTTGGATATCAACAAGGTTAGAAATCTAAGGCTAATACTCATTTAAATGGAGCTCGTCGAGTCAGGATAAACTTGTCCGAAAATCCAACGCTAACACCCACTCCAAAAACCAAGTTCAATCATGCTTTGGGGGGGAAAGTCTATTACACATAAAATTGAAGTCTAATACCAACTAAAAAGGGCTTGGATATCAACAAGGTTATAAATCTAAGGCTAATACTCATTTAAATGGGGCTCGTCGAGTCAGGATCAACTTGTCCGAAAATCCTACGCTAACACCCACTCCAAAAACCAAGTTCAATCATGCTTGGGGGGGAAAGTCTATTACACATAAAATTGAAGACTAATACCAACTAAAAAGGGCTTGGATATCAACAAGGTTATAAATCTAAGGCTAATACTCATTTAAATGGGGCTCGTCGAGTCAGGATCAACTTGTCCGAAAATCCTACGCTAACACCCACTCCAAAAACCAAGTTCAATCATGCTTGGGGGGGAAAGTCTATTACACATAAAATTGAAGACTAATACCAACTAAAAAGGGCTTGCATATCAACAAGGTTATAAATCTAAGGCTAATACTCATTTAAATGGGGCTCGCCGAGTCAGATCAACTTGTCCGAAAATCCAACGCTAACACCCACTCCAAAACCAAGTTCAATCATGCTTGGGGGATAGTCTATTACACATAAAATTGAAGACTAATACCAACTAAAAAGGGCTTCAATATAAACAAGGTTATAAATCTAAGGCTAATACTCATTTAAATGGGGCTCGTCGAGTCAGGATCAACTTGTCCGAAAATCCTACGCTAACACCCACTCCAAAAACCAAGTTCAATCATGCTTGGGGGGGAAAGTCTATTACACATAAAATTGAAGACTAATACCAACTAAAAAGGGCTTGGATATCAACAAGGTTATAAATCTAAGGCTAATACTCATTTAAATGCATCTCGTCGAGTCAGGATCAACTTGTCCGAAAATCCTACGCTAACACCCACTCCAAAAACCAAGTTCAATCATGCTTGGGGGGGAAAGTCTATTACACATAAAATTGAAGACTAATACCAACTAAAAAGGGCTTGGATATCAACAAGGTTATAAATCTAAGGCTAATACTCATTTAAATGGGGCTCGTGGAGTCAGGATCAACTTGTCCGAAAATCCAAGGCTAACAGCCACTCCAAAAACCAAGTTCAATCATGCTTGGGGGGCAAGTCTATTACACATAAAATTGAAGACTAATATCAACTAAAAAGGGCTTGGATATCAACAAGGTTATAAATCTATGGCTAATACTCATTTAAATGGGGCTCAGCGAGTCAGGATAAACTTGTCCGAAAATCCTACGCTAACACCCACTCCAATAACCAAGTTCAATCATGCTTGGGGGGGAAAGTCTATTACACATAAAATTGAAGAATAATACCAACTAAAAAGGGCTTGGATATCAACAAGGTTATAAATCTAAGGCTAATACTCATTTAAATGGGGCTCGATGAGTCAGGATAAACTTGTCCGAAAATCAAAGGCTAACAGCCACTCCAATAACCAAGTTCAGTCATGCTTGGGGGGGAAAGTCTATTACACATAAAATTGAAGACTAATACCATCTCAAAAGGGCTTGGATATCAACAACGTTATAAATCAAAGGCTAATACTCATTTAAATGCGGCTAGTCGAGTCAGGATCAACTTGTCCGAAAATCCTACGCTAACACCCACTCCAAAAACCAAGTTCAATCATGCTTGGGGGGGAAAGTCTATTACACATAAAATTGAAGACTAATACCAACTAAAAAGGGCTTGGATATCAACAAGGTTATAAATCTAAGCCTAATACTCATTTAAATGCGTCTCGTCGAGTCAGGATCAACTTGTCCGAAAATCCAAGGCTAACACCCACTCCAAAAACCAAGTTCAATCATGCTTGGGGGGGAAAGTCTATTACACATAAAATTGAAGACTAATACCAACTAAAAAGGGCTTGGATATCAACAAGGTTATAAATCTAAGGCTAATACTCATTTAAATGGGGCTCGTCGAGTCAGGATCAACTTGTCCGAAAATCCTACGCTAACACCCACTCCAAAAACCAAGTTCAATCATGCTTGGGGGGGAAAGTCTATTACACATAAAATTGAAGACTAATACCAACTAAAAAGGGCTTGGATATAAACAAGGTTATAAATCTAAGGCTAATACTCATTTAAATGCGGCTCGTCGAGTCAGGATCAACTTGTCCGAAAATCCTACGCTAACACCCACTCCAACAACCAAGTTCAATCATGCTTGGGGGGGAAAGTCTATTACACATAAAATTGAAGACTAATACCAACTAAAAAGGGATTGGATATCAACAAGGTTATAAATCCAAGGCTAATACTCATTTAAATGCGTCTCGCCGAGTCAGATCAACTTGTCCGAAAATCCTACGCTAACACCCACTCCAAAACCAAGTTCAATCATGATAGGGGGGGAAAGTCTATTACACATAAAATTGAAGACTAATACCAACTAAAAGGGGCTTCATATCAACAAGGTTATAAATCTAAGGCTAATACTCATTTAAATGGGGCTCGTCGAGTCAGGATCAACTTGTCCGAAAATCCTACGCTAACACCCACTCCAAAAACCAAGTTCAATCATGCTTGGGGGGGAAAGTCTATTACACATAAAATTGAAGACTAATACCAACTAAAAAGGGATTGGATATCAACAAGGTTATAAATCTAAGGCTAATACTCATTTAAATGGGGCTCGTCGAGTCAGGATCAACTTGTCCGAAAATCCTACGCTAACACCCACTCCAAAAACCAAGTTCAATCATGCTTGGGGGGGAAAGTCTATTACACATAAAATTGAAGACTAATACCAACTAAAAAGGGCTTGGATATCAACAAGGTTATAAATCTAAGGCTAATACTCATTTAAATGGGGCTCGACGAGTCAGGATCAACTTGTCCGAAAATCCTACGCTAACACCCACTCCAAAACCCAAGTTCAATCATGCTTGGGGGGGAAAGTCTATTACACATAAAATTGAAGACTAATACCAACTAAAAAGGGCTTGGATATCAACAAGGTTATAAATCTAAGGCTAATACTCATTTAAATGCGTCTCGTCGAGTCAGGATCAACTTGTCCGAAAATCCTACGCTAACACCCACTCCAAAACCAAGTTCAATCATGCTTGGGGGGGAAAGTCTATTACACATAAAATTGAAGACTAATACCAACTAAAAAGGGCTTGGATATCAACAAGGTTATAAATCTAAGGCTAATACTCATTTAAATGGGGCTCGTCGAGTCAGGATCAACTTGTCCGAAAATCCTACGCTAACACCCACTCCAAAAACCAAGTTCAATCATGCTTGGGGGGGAAAGTCTATTACACATAAAATTGAAGACTAATACCAACTAAAAAGGACTTGGATATCAACAAGGTTATAAATCTAAGGCTAATACTCATTTAAATGGGGCTCGCTCGAGTCGGATCAACTTGTCCGAAAATCCAACGCTAACACCCACTCCAAAACCAAGTTCAATCATGCTTGGAGGGAAAAGTCTATTACACATAAAATTGAAGACTAATACCAACTAAAAAGGGCTTGGATATGAACAAGGTTATAAATATAAAGCTAATACTCATTTTAATGGGGCTCGTCTAGTCAGGATAAACTTGTCCGAAAATCTTACGGTAACACCCACTCCAAAAACCAAGTTCAATCATGCTTGGGGGGGAAAGTCTATTACACATAAAATTGAAGACTAATACCAACTAAAAAGGGATGGGATATCAAAAAGGTTATAAACTAAGGCTAATACTCAATTAAATGCGTCTCGTCGAGTCAGGATAAACTTGTCCGAAAATCCAAGGCTAACACCCACTCCAAAAACCAAGTTCAATCATGCTTGGGGGGGAAAGTCTATTACACATAAAATTGAAGACTAATACCAACTAAAAAGGGCTTGGATATCAACAAGGTTATAAATCTAAGGCTAATACTCATTTAAATGGGGCTCGTCGAGTCAGGATCAACTTGTCCGAAAATCCAAGGCTAAGACCCACTCAAATAACCAAGTTCAATCATGCTAGGTTGAAAGTCTATTACACATAAAATTGAAGACTAATACCAACTAAAAAGGGCTTGATATCAACAAGGTTATAAATCTAAGGCTAATACTCATTTAAATGCGGCTCGCCGAGTCGGATCAACTTGTCCGAAAATCCTACGCTAACACCCACTCCAAAACCAAGTTCAATCATGCTTGGGGGAAAGTCTATTACACATAAAATTGAAGACTAATACCAACTAAAAAGGGCTTGGATATCAACAAGGTTATAAATCTAAGGCGAATACTCATTTAAATGGGGCTCAGTCGAGTCAGATCAACTTGTCCGAAAATCCTACGCTAACACCCACTCCAAAACCAAGTTCAATCATGCTTGGGGGAAAGTCTATTACACATAAAATTGAAGACTAATACCAACTAAAAAGGGCTTGGATATAAACAAGGTTATAAATCTAAGGCTAATACTCATATAAATGCGGCTCGCCGAGTCGGATAAACTTGTCCGAAAATCCTACGCTAACACCCACTCCAATAACCAAGTTCAATCATGCTTTGGGGGGAAAGTCTATTACACATAAAATTGAAGACTAATACCAACTAAAAAGGGCTTGGATATCAACAAGGTTATAAATCTAAGGCTAATACTCATTTAAATGGGGCTCGTCGAGTCAGGATCAACTTGTCCGAAAATCCAACGCTAACACCCACTCCAAAAACCAAGTTCAATCATGCTTGGGGGGGAAAGTCTATTACACATAAAATTGAAGACTAATACCAACTAAAAAGGGCTTGGATATAAACAAGGTTATAAATCTAAGGCTAATACTCATTTAAATGGGGCTCGTCGAGTCAGAATCAACTTGTCCGAAAATCCTACGCTAACACCCACTCCAAAAACCAAGTTCAATCATGCTTGGGGGGGAAAGTCTATTACACATAAAATTGAAGACTAATACCAACTAAAAAGGGCTTGGATATAAACAAGGTTATAAATCTAAGGCTAATACTCATTTAAATGGGGCTCGTCGAGTCAGGATCAACTTGTCCGAAAATCCAAGGCTAACACCCACTCCAAAAACCAAGTTCAATCATGCTTGCGGGGAAAGTCTATTACACATAAAATTGAAGACTAATACCAACTAAAAAGGGCTTGGATATCAACAAGGTTATAAATCTAAGGCTAATACTCATTTAAATGGGGCTCGACGAGTAAGGATAAACTTGTCCGAAAATCCTACGCTAACACCCACTCCAAAAACCAAGTTCAATCATGCTTGGAGGGGAAAGTCTATTACACATAAAATTGAAGACTAATACCAACTAAAAAGGGCTTGGATATAAACAAGGTTATAAATCTAAGGCTAATACTCATTTAAATGGGGCTCGTCGAGTCAGGATCAACTTGTCCGAAAATCCTACGCTAACACCCACTCCAAAAACCAAGTTCAATCATGCTTGGAGGGGAAAGTCTATTACACATAAAATTGAAGACTAATACCAACTAAAAAGGGCTTGGATATCAACAAGGTTATAAATCTAAGGCTAATACTCATTTAAATGGGGCTCGTCGACTCAGGATCAACTTGTCCGAAAATCCTACGCTAACACCCACTCCAAAAACCAAGTTCAATCATGCTTGGGGGGGAAAGTCTATTACACATAAAATTGAAGACTAATACCAACTAAAAAGGGCTTGGATATCAACAAGGTTATAAATCTAAGCCTAATACTCATTTAAATGGGGCTCGTCGAGTCAGGATCAACTTGTCCGAAAATCCTACGCTAACACCCACTCCAAAAACCAAGTTCAATCATGCTTGGGAGGGAAAGTCTATTACACGTAAAATTGAAGACTAATACCAACTAAAAAGGGCTTGGATATAAACAAGGTTATAAATCTAAGCCTAATACTCATTTAAATGGGGCTCGTCGAGTCAGGATCAACTTGTCCGAAAATCCTACGCTAACACCCACTCCAAAAACCAAGTTCAATCATGCTTGGGGGGGAAAGTCTATTACACATAAAATTGAAGACTAATACCAACTAAAAAGGGCTTGGATATCAACAAGGTTATAAATCTAAGGCTAATACTCATTTAAATGGGGCTCGTCGACTCAGGATCAACTTGTCCGAAAATCCTACGCTAACACCCACTCAAAAACCAAGTTCTATCATGCTTGGGGGGGAAAGTCTATTACACATAAAATTGAAGACTAATACCAACTAAAAAGGGCTTGGATATCAACAAGGTTATAAATATAAGGCTAATACTCATTTAAATGGGGCTCGTCGAGTCAGGATCAACTTGTCCGAAAATCCTACGCTAACACCCACTCCAAAACCAAGTTCAATCATGCTTGGGGGAAAGTCTATTACACATAAAATTGAAGACTAATACCAACTAAAAAGGGCTTGATATCAACAAGGTTATAAATCTAAGGCTAATACTCATTTAAATGCATCTCGCCGAGTCAGGATCAACTTGTCCGAAAATCCTACGGTAACACCCACTCCAAAAACCAAGTTCAATCATGCTTGGGGGGGAAAGTCTATTACACATAAAATTGAAGACTAATACCAACTAAAAAGGGCTTGGATATCAACAAGGTTATAAATCTAATCCTAATACTCATTTAAATGGGGCTCGTCGAGTCAGGATCAACTTGTCCGAAAATCCTACGCTAACAACCACTCCAAAAACCAAGTTCAATCATGCTAGGGGGGGAAAGTCTATAACACATAAAATTGAAGACTAATACCAACTAAAAAGGGCTTGGATATCAACAAGGTTATAAATCTAAGGCTAATACTCTTTTAAATGGGGCTCGACGAGTCAGGATCAACTTGTCCGAAAATCCTATGCTAACACTCACTCCAAAAACCAAGTTCAATCATGCTTGGAGGGAAAAGTCTATTACACATAAAATTGAAGACTAATACCAACTAAAAAGGGCTTGGATATGAACAAGGTTATAAATATAAAGCTAATACTCATTTTAATGGGGCTCGTCTAGTCAGGATCAACTTGTCCGAAAATCCTATGCTAACACTCACTCCAAAAACCAAGTTCAATCATGCTTGGGGGGGAAAGTCTATTACACTTTAAATTGAAGACTAATAACAACTAAAAAGTGCTTGAATATCAACAAGGTTATAAATCTAAGGCTAATACGCATTTAAATGGGGCTCGTCGAGTCAGGATAAACTTGTCCGAAAATCCAAGGCTAACACCCACTCCAAAAACCAAGTTCAATCATGCTTGGGGGGGAAAGTCTATTACACGTAAAATTGAAGACTAATACCAACTAAAAAGGACTTGGATATAAACAAGGTTATAAATCTAAGGCTAATAATCATTTAGATGCGTCTCGCCGAGTCAGATCAACTTGTCCGAAAATCCTACGCTAACACCCACTCCAAAACCAAGTTCAATCATGCTTGGGGGAAAGTCTATTACACATATAATTGAAGACTAATATCAACTAAAAAGGGCTTGGATATCAACAAGGTTATAAATCTAAGGCTAATACTCATTTAAATCGGGCTCGTCGAGTCAGGATAAACTTGTCCGAAAATCCAACGCTAACACCCACTCCAAAACCAAGTTCAATCATGCTTGGGGGAAAGTCTATTACACATAAAATTGAAGACTAATACCAACTAAAAAGGGCTTGGATATCACCAAGGTTATAAATCTAAGGCTAATACTCTTTTAAATGCATCTCGCCGAGTCAGATCAACTTGTCCTAAAATCCTACGCTAACACCCACTCCAAAACCAAGTTCAATCATGCTTGGGGGAAAGTCTATTACACATAAAATTGAAGACTAATACCAACTAAAAAGGGCTTGGATATCAACAAGGTTATAAATCTAAGGCTAATACTCATTTAAATGCGTCTCGTCGAGTCAGATCAACTTGTCCGAAAATCCTACGCTAACACCCACTCCAAAACCAAGTTCAATCATGCTTGGGGGAAAGTCTATTACACATAAAATTGAAGACTAATACCAACTAAAAAGGGCTTGATATCAACAAGGTTATAAATCTAAGGCTAATACTCATTTAAATGGGGCTCGCCGAGTCAGATCAACTTGTCCGAAAATCCTACGCTAACACCCACTCCAAAACCAAGTTCAATCCTGGTTGGGGGGGATAGTCTATTACACATAAAATTGAAGACTAATACCAACTAAAAAGGGCTTGGATATCAACAAGGTTATAAATCTAAGGCTAATACTCATTTAAATGCAGCTCGCCGAGTCAGATCAACTTGTCCGAAAATCCTACGCTAACACCCACTCCAAAACCAAGTTCAATCATGCTTGGGGGAAAGTCTATTACACATAAAATTGAAGACTAATACCAACTAAAAAGGGCTTGGATATAAACAAGGTTATAAATCTAAGGCTAATAATCATTTAAATGCATCTCGCCGAGTCAGATCAACTTGTCCGAAAATCCTACGCTAACACCCACTCCAAAACCAAGTTCTATCATGTTTGGGGGGTAAAGTCTATTACACATAAAATTGAAGACTAATACCAACTAAAAAGGGCTTGGATATCAACAAGGTTATAAATCTAACGCTAATACTCATTTAAATGCGTCTCGCCGAGTCAGATCAACTTGTCCGAAAATCCTACGCTAACACCCACTCCAAAAACCAAGTTCAATCATGCTTGGGGGGGAAAGTCTATTACACATAAAATTGAAGACTAATACCAACTAAAAAGGGCTTGGATATAAACAAGGTTATAAATCTAAGGCTAATACTCATTTAAATGGGGCTCGTCGAGTCAGGATCAACTTGTCCGAAAATCCTACGCTAACACCCACTCCAAAAACCAAGTTCAATCATGCTTGTGGGGGAAAGTCTATTACACTTAAAATTGAAGACTAATACCAACTAAAAAGGGCTTGGATATAAACAAGGTTATAAATCTAAGGCTAATACTCATTTAAATGGGGCTCCTCGAGTCAGGATCAACTTGTCCTAAAATCCTACGCTAACACCCACTCCAAAAACCAAGTTCAATCATGCTTGGGGGGGAAAGTCTATTACACATAAAATTGAAGACTAATACCAACTAAAAAGGGCTTGGATATAAACAAGGTTATAAATCTAAGGCTAATACTCATTTAAATGCGTCTCGTCGAGTCAGGATCAACTTGTCCGAAAATCCTACGCTAACACCCACTCCAAAAACCAAGTTCAATCATGCTTGGGGGGGAAAGTCTATTACACATAAAATTGAAGACTAATACCAACTAAAAAGGGCTTGGATATCAACAAGGTTATAAATCTAAGGCTAATACTAATTTAAATGGGGCTCGTCCAGTCGATCAACTTGTCCGAAAATCCTACGCTAACACCCACTCCAAAACCAAGTTCAATCATGCTTGGGGGAAAGTCTATTACACATAAAATTGAAGACTAATACCAACTAAAAAGGGCTTGATATCAACAAGGTTATAAATCTAAGGCTAATACTCATTTAAATGCGGCTCGCCGAGTCAGATCAACTTGTCCGAAAATCCAAGGCTAACACCCACTCCAAAAACCAAGTTCAATCATGCTTGGGGGGAAAGTCTATAACACATAAAATTGAAGACTAATACCAACTAAAAAGGGCTTGGATATCAACAAGGATATAAATCTAAGGCTAATACTCATTTAAATGCGGCTCGTCGAGTCAGGATAAACTTGTCCGAAAATCCAAGGCTAACAGCCACTCCAAAAACCAAGTTCAATCATGCTAGGGGGGGAAAGTCTATTACACATAAAATTGAAGACTAATACCAACTAAAAAGGGCTTGCATATCAACAAGTTTATAAATCTAAGGCTAATACACATTTAAATGCGGCTCGTCGAGTCAGATCAACTTGTCCTAAAATCCTACGCTAACACCCACTCCAAAACCAAGTTCAATCATGCTTGGGGGAAAGTCTATTACACATAAAATTGAAGACTAATACCAACTAAAAAGGGCTTGATATCAACAAGGTTATAAATCTAAGGCTAATACTCATTTAAATGCGGCTCGCCGAGTCAGATCAACTTGTCCGAAAATCCTACGCTAACACCCACTCCAAAACCAAGTTCAATCATGCTTGGGGGAAAGTCTATTACACATAAAATTGAAGACTAATACCAACTAAAAAGGGCTTGATATCAACAAGGTTATAAATCTAAGGCTAATACTCATTTAAATGCATCTCGCCGAGTCAGATCAACTTGTCCGAAAATCCTACGCTAACACCCACTCCAAAACCAAGTTCAATCATGCTTGGGGGAAAGTCTATTACACATAAAATTGAAGACTAATACCAACTAAAAAGGGCTTGATATCAACAAGGTTATAAATCTAAGGCTAATACTCATTTAAATGCGGCTCGCCGAGTCGGATCAACTTGTCCGAAAATCCTACGCTAACACCCACTCCAAAACCAAGTTCAATCATGCTTGGGGGAAAGTCTATTACACATAAAATTGAAGACTAATACCAACTAAAAAGGGCTTGATATCAACAAGGTTATAAATCTAAGGCTAATACTCATTTAAATGCGTCTCGCCGAGTCAGATCAACTTGTCCGAAAATCCTACGCTAACACCCACTCCAAAACCAAGTTCAATCATGCTTGGGGGAAAGTCTATTACACATAAAATTGAAGACTAATACCAACTAAAAAGGGCTTGGATATCAACAAGGTTATAAATCTATGGCTAATACTCAATTAAATGCGTCTCGCCGAGTCGATCAACTTGTCCGAAAATCCAACGCTAACACCCACTCCAAATACCAAGTTCAATCATGCTTGGGGGGGAAAGTCTATTACACATAAAATTGAAGACTAATACCAACTAAAAAGGGCTTGGATATCAACAAGGTTATAAATCTAAGGCTAATACTAATTTAAATGGGGCTCGTCGACTCAGGATAAACTTGTCCGAAAATCCAAGGATAACACCCACTCCAAAAACCAAGTTCAATCATGCTTGGGGGGCAAGTCTATTACACATAAAATTGAAGACTAATACCAACTAAAAAGGGCTTGGATATCAACAAGGTTATAAATCTAAGGCTAATACTCATTTAAATGGAGCTCGTCGAGTCAGGATCAACTTATCCGAAAATCCTTTGCTAACACTCACTCCAAAAACCAAGTTCAATCATGCTTTGGGGGGAAAGTCTATTAACCATAAAATTGAAGACTAATACCAACTAAAAAGGTATTGGATATCAAAAAGTTTATAAATCTAAGGCTAATACTCATTTAACTGGGGCTCGACGAGTCAGGATCAACTTGTCCGAAAATCCTACGCTAACACCCACTCCAAAAACCAAGTTCAATCATGCTTGGAGGGGAAAGTCTATTACACATAAAATTGAAGACTAATACCAACTAAAAAGGGCTTGGATATCAACAAGGTTATAAATATAAGGCTAATACTCATTTTAATGGGGCTCGTCGAGTCATGATCAACTTGTCCGAAAATCCTACGCTAACACCCACTCCAAAAACCAAGTTCAATCATGCTTGGGGGGGAAAGTCTATTACACATAAAATTGAAGACTAATACCAACTAAAAAGGGCTTGGATATCAACAAGGTTATAAATCTAAGCCTAATACTCATTTAAATGCGTCTCGCCGAGTCAGGATCAACTTGTCCGAAAATCCTACGCTAACACCCACTCCGAAAACCAAGTTCAATCATGCTTGGGGGGAAAGTCTATTACACATAAAATTGAAGACTAATACCAACTAAAAAGGGCTTGGATATCAACAAGGTTATAAATCTAAGGCTAATACTCATTTAAATGCGTCTCGTCGAGTCAGGATCAACTTGTCCGAAAATCCTACGCTAACACCCACTCCAAAAACCAAGTTCAATCATGCTTGGGGGGGAAAGTCTATTACACATAAAATTGAAGACTAATACCAACTAAAAAGGGCTTGGATATAAACAAGGTTATAAATCTAAGGCTAATACTCATTTAAATGGGGCTCGTCGAGTCAGGATCAACATGCCCGAAAATCCTACGCTAACACCCACTCCAAAAACCAAGTTCAATCATGCTTGGGGGGGAAAGTCTATTACACATAAAATTGAAGACTAATACCAACTAAAAAGGGCTTGGATATCAACAAGGTTATAAATCTAAGCCTAATACTCATTTAAATGCATCTCGCCGAGTCAGGATCAACTTGTCCGAAAATCCTACGCTAACACCCACTCCAAAACCAAGTTCAATCATGCTTGGGGGAAAGTCTATTACACATAAAATTGAAGACTAATACCAACTAAAAAGGGCTTGGATATAAACAAGGTTATAAATCTAAGGCTAATACTCATTTAAATGCATCTCGCCGAGTCAGATCAACTTGTCCGAAAATCCTACGCTAACACCCACTCCAAAACCAAGTTCAATCATGCTTGGGGGAAAGTCTATTACACATAAAATTGAAGACTAATACCAACTAAAAAGGGATTGATATCAACAAGGTTATAAATCTAAGGCTAATACTCATTTAAATGCATCTCGTCGAGTCAGATCAACTTGTCCGAAAATCCTACGCTAACACCCACTCCAAAACCAAGTTCAATCATGCTTGGGGGAAAGTCTATTACACATTAAATTGAAGACTAATACCAACTAAAAAGGGCTTGGATATCAACAAGGTTATAAATCTAAGGCTAATACTCATTTAAATGCGTCTCGCCGAGTCAGATCAACTTGTCCGAAAATCCTACGCTAACACCCACTCCAAAACCAAGTTCAATCATGCTTGGGGGAAAGTCTATTACACATAAAATTGAAGACTAATACCAACTAAAAAGGGCTTGATATCAACAAGGTTATAAATCTAAGGCTAATACTCATTTAAATGCGTCTCGCCGAGTCAGATCAACTTGTCCGAAAATCCTACGCTAACACCCACTCCAAAACCAAGTTCAATCATGCTTGGGGGAAAGTCTATTACACATAAAATTGAAGACTAATACCAACTAAAAGGGCTTGGATATCAACAAGGTTATAAATCTAAGGCTAATACTCATTTAAATGCGTCTCGCCGAGTCAGATCAACTTGTCCGAAAATCCTACGCTAACACCCACTCCAAAACCAAGTTCAATCATGCTTGGGGGAAAGTCTATTACACATAAAATTGAAGACTAATACCAACAAAAAAGAGCTTGGATATAAACAAGGTTATAAATCTAAGGCTAAGACTAATTTAAATGCATCTCGCCGAGTCAGATCAACTTGTCCGAAAATCCTACGCTAACACCCACTCCAAAACCAAGTTCAATCATGCTTGGGGGAAAGTCTATTACACATAAAATTGAAGACTAATACCAACTAAAAAGGGCTTGATATCAACAAGGTTATAAATCTAAGGCTAATACTCATTTAAATGTGTCTCGTCGAGTCAGGATCAACTTGTCCGAAAATCCTACGCTAACACCCACTCCAAAAACCAAGTTCAATAATGCTTGGGGGGGAAAGTCTATTACACATAAAATTGAAGACTAATACCAACTAAAAAGGGCTTGGATATCAACAAGGTTATAAATCTAAGGCTAATACTCATTTAAATGGTGCTCGCCGAGTCAGATCAACTTGTCCGAAAATCCTACGCTAACACCCACTCCAAAACCAAGTTCAATAATGCTTGGTGTGGAATGTCTATTACACATAAAATTGAAGACTAATACCAACTAAAAAGGGCTTGGATATCAACAAGGTTATAAATCTAAGGCTAATACTCATTTAAATGCATCTCGTCGAGTCAGATCAACTTGTCCGAAAATCCTACGCTAACACCCACTCCAAAACCAAGTTCAATCATGCTTGGGGGAAAGTCTATTACACATAAAATTGAAGACTAATACCAACTAAAAAGGGCTTGATATCAACAAGGTTATAAATCTAAGGCTAATACTCATTTAAATGCATCTCGCCGAGTCAGATCAACTTGTCCGAAAATCCTACGCTAACACCCACTCCAAAACCAAGTTCAATCATGCTTGGGGGGGAAAGTCTATTACACATAAAATTGAAGACTAATACCAACTAAAAAGGGCTTGGATATCAACAAGGTTATAAATCTAAGGCTAATACTCATTTAAATGGGGCTCGTCGAGTCAGGATCAACTTGTCCGAAAATCCTACGGTAACACCCACTCCAAAAACCAAGTTCAATCATGCTTGGGGGGGAAAGTCTATTACACATAAAATTGAAGACTAATACCAACTAAAAAGGGCTTGGATATCAACAAGGTTATAAATCTAAGCCTAATACTCATTTAAATGCGTCTCGCCGAGTCAGGATCAACTTGTCCGAAAATCCTACGCTAACACCCACTCCGAAAACCAAGTTCAATCATGCTTGGGGGGAAAGTCTATTACACATAAAATTGAAGACTAATACCAACTAAAAAGGGCTTGGATATAAACAAGGTTATAAATCTAAGGCTAATACTCATTTAAATGGGGCTCGTCGAGTCAGGATCAACTTGTCCGAAAATCCTACGCTAACACCCACTCCAAAAACCAAGTTCAATCATGCTTGGGGGGGAAAGTCTATTACACATAAAATTGAAGACTAATACCAACTAAAAAGGGCTTGGATATAAACAAGGTTATAAATCTAAGGCTAATACTCATTTAAATGGGGCTCGTCGAGTCAGGGTAAACTTGTCCGAAAATCCAAGGCCAACAGCCACTCCAAAAACCATGTTCAATCATGCTAGGGGGGAAAGTCTATTACACAAAAAATTGAATACTAATACCAACTAAAAAGGGCTTGGATATCAACAAGGTTATAAATCTAAGCTTAATACTCATTTAAATGTGTCTCGTCGAGTCAGGATCAACTTGTCCGAAAATCCTACGCTAACACCCACTCTAAAAACCAAGTTCAATCATGCTTGGTGGGGAAAGTCTATTACACATAAAATTGAAGACTAATACCAACTAAAAAGGGCTTGGATATCCACAAGGTTATAAATCTAAGCCTAATACTCATTTAAATGGGTCTCGTCGAGTCAGGATCATCTTGTCCGAAAATCCTACGCTAACACCCACTCCAAAAACCAAGTTCAATCATGCTTGGGGGGGAAAGTCTATTACACATAAAATTGAAGACTAATACCAACTAAAAAGGGCTTGGATATCAACAAGCTTATAAATCTAAGCCTAATACTCATTTAAATGTGTCTCGTCGAGTCAGGATAAACTTGTCCGAAAATCCTACGGTAACACCCACTCCAAAAACCAAGTTCAATCATGCTTGGGGGGGAAAGTCTATTACACATAAAATTGAAGACTAATACCAACTAAAAAGGGCTTGGATATCAACAAGGTTATAAATCTAAGCCTAATACTCATTTTAATGGGGCTCGTCGAGTCAGGATAAACTTGTCCGAAAATCCAAGGCTAACAGCCACTCCAAAAACCAAGTTCAATCATGCTAGGGGGGGAAAGTCTATAACACATAATATTGAAGACTAATACCAACTAAAAAGGGCTTGGATATCAACAAGGTTATAAATCTAAGGCTAATACTCTTTTAAATGGGGCTCGACGAGTCATGATCAACTTGTCCGAAAATCCTATGCTAACACTCACTCCAAAAACCAAGTTCAATCATGCTTGGGGGGGAAAGTCTATTACACATAAAATTGAAGACTAATACCAACTAAAAAGGGCTTGGATATGAACAAGGTTATAAATCTAAGGCTAATACTCATTTAAATGCATCTCGTCGAGTCAGATCAACTTGTCCGAAAATCCTACGCTAACACCCACTCCAAAACCAAGTTCAATCATGCTTGGGGGAAAGTCTATTACACATAAAATTGAAGACTAATACCAACTAAAAAGGGCTTGATATCAACAAGGTTATAAATCTAAGGCTAATACTCATTTAAATGCGTCTCGCCGAGTCAGATCAACTTGTCCGAAAATCCAACGCTAACACCCACTCCAAAACCAAGTTCAATCATGCTTGGGGGAAAGTCTATTACACATAAAATTGAAGACTAATACCAACTAAAAAGGGCTTGATATCAACAAGGTTATAAATCTAAGGCTAATACTCATTTAAATGGGGCTCGCCGAGTCAGATCAACTTGTCCGAAAATCCTACGCTAACACCCACTCCAAAACCAAGTTCAATCATGCTTGGGGGGGAAAGTCTATTACACATAAAATTGAAGACTAATACCAACTAAAAAGGGCTTGGATATCAACAAGGTTATAAATCTAACGCTAATACTCATTTAAATGCATCTCGTCGAGTCAGATCAACTTGTCCGAAAATCCTACGCTAACACTCCACTCCAAAACCAAGTTCAATCATGCTTGGGGGAAAGTCTATTACACATAAAATTGAAGACTAATACCAACTAAAAAGGGCTTGATATCAACAAGGTTATAAATCTAAGGCCAATACTCATTTAAATGCATCTCGTCGAGTCAGGATCAACTTGTCCGAAAATCCTACGCTAACACCCACTCCAAAAACCAAGTTCAATCATGCTTGGGGGGGAAAGTCTATTACACATAAAATTGAAGACTAATACCAACTAAAACGGGCTTGGATATCAACAAGGTTATATATCTAAGGCTAATACTCATTTAAATGCATCTTGTCGAGTCAGGATCAACTTGTCCGAAAATCCTACGCTAACACCCACTCCAAAAACCAAGTTCAATCATGCTTGGGGGGGAAAGTCTATTACACATAAAATTGAAGACTAATACGAACTAAAAAGGGCTCGGATATCAACAAGGTTATAAATCTAAGGCTAATACTCATTTAAATGGGGCTCGTCGAGTCAGGATAAACTTGTCCGAAAATTCAAGGCTAACACCCACTCCAAAAACCAAGTTTAATCATGCTTGGGGGGGAAAGTCTATTACACATAAAATTGAAGACTAATACCCACTAAAAAGGGCTTGGATATAAACAAGGTTATAAATCTAAGGCTAAAACACATTTAAATGCATCTCGCCGAGTCAGATCAACTTGTCCGAAAATCCTACGCTAACACCCACTCCAAAACCAAGTTCAATCATGCTTGGGGGAAAGTCTATTACACATAAAATTGAAGACTAATACCAACTAAAAAGGGCTTGGATATCAACAAGGTTATAAATCAAAGGCTAATACTCATTTAAATGCATCTCGTCGAGTCAGGATCAACTTGTCCGAAAATCCTACGCTAACACCCACTCCAAAACCAAGTTCAATCATGCTTGGGGGAAAGTCTATTACACATAAAATTGAAGACTAATACCAACTAAAAAGGGCTTGATATCAACAAGGTTATAAATCTAAGGCTAATACTCATTTAAATGCGGCTCGCCGAGTCGATCAACTTGTCCGAAAATCCTACGCTAACACCCACTCCAAAACCAAGTTCAATCATGCTTGTGGGGGAAAGTCTATTACACATAAAATTGAAGACTAATACCAACTAAAAAGGGCTTGGATATCAACAAGGTTATAAATCTAAGGCTAATACTCATTTAAATGCGTCTCGCCGAGTCAGATCAACTTGTCCGAAAATCCTACGCTAACACCCACTCCAAAACCAAGTTCAATCATGCTTGGGGGAAAGTCTATTACACATAAAATTGAAGACTAATACCAACTAAAAAGGGCTTGGATATAAACAAGGTTATAAATCTAAGGCTAATACTCATTTAAATGCATCTCGCCGAGTCAGATCAACTTGTCCGAAAATCCTACGCTAACACCCACTCCAAAACCAAGTTCAATCATGCTTGGGGGAAAGTCTATTACACATAAAATTGAAGACTAATACCAACTAAAAAGGGCTTGATATCAACAAGGTTATAAATCTAAGGCTAATACTCATTTAAATGCGTCTCGTCGAGTCGATCAACTTGTCCGAAAATCCTACGCTAACACCCACTCCAAAACCAAGTTCAATCATGCTTGGGGGAAAGTCTATTACACATAAAATTGAAGACTAATACCAACTAAAAAGGGCTTGATATCAACAAGGTTATAAATCTAAGGCTAATACTCATTTAAATGCGTCTCGCCGAGTCGGATCAACTTGTCCGAAAATCCTACGCTAACACCCACTCCAAAACCCAGTTCAATCATGCTTGGGGGGGAAAGTCTATTACACGTAAAATTGAAGACTAATACCAACTAAAAAAGGCATGGATATCAACAAGCTTATAAATCTAAGGCTAATACTCATTTAAATGCATCTCGCCGAGTCAGATCAACTTGTCCGAAAATCCTACGCTAACACCCACTCCAAAACCAAGTTCAATCATGCTTGGGGGGGAAAGTCTATTACACATAAAATTGAAGACTAAAACCAACTAAAAAGGGCTTTGATATAAACAAGGTTATAAATCTAAGGCTAATACTCATTTAAATGGGGCTCGCCGAGTCAGATCAACTTGTCCGAAAATCCCACGCTAACACCCACTCCAAAACCAAGTTCAATCATGCTTGGGGGGGAAAGTCTATTACAAATAAAATTGAATACTAATACCAACTAAAAAGGGCTTTGATATCAAAAAGGTTATAAATCTAAGCCTAATACTCATTTAAATGCGTCTCGCCGAGTCAGATCAACTTGTCCGAAAATCCTACGCTAACACCCACTCCAAAACCAAGTTCAATCATGCTTGGGGGGGAAAGTCTATTACACATAAAATTGAAGACTAATACCAACTAAAAAGGGCTTGATATCAACAAGGTTATAAATCTAAGGCTAATACTCATTTAAATGCGGTCTCGCCGAGTCAGATCAACTTGTCCGAAAATCCTACGCTAACACCCACTCCAAAACCAAGTTCAATCATGCTTGGGGGGGGAAGTCTATTACACATAAAATTGAAGACTAATACCAACTAAAAAGGGCTTGGATTTCAAAAAGGTTATAAATCTAAGGCTAATACTCATTTAAATGCATCTCGCCGAGTCAGATCAACTTGTCCGAAAATCCTACGCTAACACCCACTCCAAAACCAAGTTCAATCATGCTTGGGGGAAAGTCTATTACACATAAAATTGAAGACTAATACCAACTAAAAAGGGCTTGATATCAACAAGGTTATAAATCTAAGGCTAATACTCATTTAAATGCGGCTCGCCGAGTCAGATCAACTTGTCCGAAAATCCTACGCTAACACCCACTCCAAAACCAAGTTCAATCATGCTTGGGGGAAAGTCTATTACACATAAAATTGAAGACTAATACCAACTAAAAAGGGCTTGATATCAACAAGGTTATAAATCTAAGGCTAATACTCATTTAAATGCATCTCGTCGAGTCAGATCAACTTGTCCGAAAATCCTACGCTAACACCCACTCCAAAACCAACTTCAATAATGATTGGGGGGAAAGTCTATAACACATAAAATTGAAGACTAATACCAACTAAAAAGGGCTTGGATATCAACAAGGTTATAAATCTAAGGATAATACTCTTTTAAATGCGTCTCGACGAGTCAGGATCAACTTGTCCGAAAATCCTATGCTAACACTCACTCCAAAAACCAAGTTCAATCATGCTTGGGGGGGAAGTCTATTACACAGAAAATTGAAGACTAATACCAACTAAAAAGGGCTTGGATATCAACAAGGTTATAAATCTAAGGTTAATACTCATTTAAATGGGGCTCGTCGATTCAGGATAAACTTGTCCGAAAATCCTATGCTAACACTCACTCCAAAAACCAAGTTCAATCATGCTTGGGGGGGAAAGTCCATTACACATAAAATTGAAGACTAATACCAACTAAAAAGGGCTTGCATATCAATAAGTTTATAAATCTAAGGCTAATACTCATTTAAATGGGGCTCGACGAGTCAGGATCAACTTGTCCGAAAATCCTATGCTAACACTCACTCCAAAAACCAAGTTCAATCATGCTTGGGGGAGAAAGTCTATTACACATAAAATTGAAGACTAATACCAACTAAAAAGGGCTTGGATATCAACAAGGTTATAAATCTAAGGCTAATACTCATTTAAATGGGGCTCGCCGAGTCAGATCAACTTGTCCGAAAATCCTACGCTAACACCCACTCCAAAACCAAGTTCAATCATGCTTGGGGGAAAGTCTATTACACATAAAATTGAAGACTAATACCAACTAAAAAGGGCTTGATATCAACAAGGTTATAAATCTAAGGCTAATACTCATTTAAATGCATCTCGCCGAGTCAGATCAACTTGTCCGAAAATCCTACGCTAACACCCACTCCAAAACCAAGTTCAATCATGCTTGGGGGAAAGTCTATTACACATAAAATTGAAGACTAATACCAACTAAAAAGGGCTTGATATCAACAAGGTTATAAATCTAAGGCTAATACTCATTTAAATGCATCTCGCCGAGTCAGATCAACTTGTCCGAAAATCCTACGCTAACACCCACTCCAAAACCAAGTTCAATCATGCTTGGGGGAAAGTCTATTACACATAAAATTGAAGACTAATACCAACTAAAAAGGGCTTGATATCAACAAGGTTATAAATCTAAGGCTAATACTCATTTAAATGCGTCTCGCCGAGTCAGATCAACTTGTCCGAAAATCCTACGCTAACACCCACTCCAAAACCAAGTTCAATCATGCTTGGGGGAAAGTCTATTACACATAAAATTGAAGACTAATACCAACTAAAAAGGGCTTGATATCAACAAGGTTATAAATCTAAGGCTAATACTCATTTAAATGCAGCTCGCCGAGTCAGATCAACTTGTCCGAAAATCCTACGCTAACACCCACTCCAAAACCAAGTTCAATCATGCTTGGGGGAAAGTCTATTACACATAAAATTGAAGACTAATACCAACTAAAAAGGGCTTGGATATCAACAAGGTTATAAATATAAGGCTAATACTCATTTAAATGGGGCTCGTCGAGTCAGGATCAACTTGTCCGAAAATCCTACGCTAACACCCACTCCAAAAACCAAGTTCAATCATGCTTGGGGGGTAGTCTATTACACATAAAATTGAAGACTAATACCAACTAAAAAGGTCTTGGATATAAACAAGGTTATAAATCTAAGGCTAATACTCATTTCAATGGATCTCGTCGAGTCAGGATAAACTTGTCCGAAAATCTAAGGCTAAGAGCCACTCCAAAAACCAAGTTCAATCATGCTAGGGGGGGAAAGTCTATTACACATAAAATTGAAGACTAATACCAACTAAGAAGGGCTTGGATATAAAAAAGGTTATAAATCTAAGGCTAATACTCATTTAAATGGGGCTCGACGAGTCAGGATCAACTTGTCCGAAAATCCTATGCTAACACCCACTCCAAAACCAAGTTCAATCATGCTTGGGGGAAAGTCTATTACACATAAAATTGAAGACTAATACCAACTAAAAGGGCTTGGATATCAACAAGGTTATAAATCTAAGGCTAATACTCATTTAAATGCGGCTCGCCGAGTCAGATCAACTTGTCCGAAAATCCTTCGCTAACACCCACTCCAAAAACCAAGTTCAATCATGCTTGGGGGGGAAAGTCTATTACACATAAAATTGAAGACTAATACCAACTAAAAAGGGCTTGGATATCAACAAGGTTATAAATCTAAGGCTAATACTCATTTAAATGCGGCTCGCCGAGTCAGATCAACTTGTCCGAAAATCCTACGCTAACACACACTCCAAAAACCCAGTTCAATCATGCTTGGAGGGGAAAGTCTATTACACGTAAAATTGAAGACTAATACCAACTAAAAAGGGCTTGGATATAAACAAGGTTATAAATCTAAGGCTAATACAAATGTAAATGGGGCTCGTCGAGTCAGTATCAACTTGTCCGAAAATCCTACGCTAACACCCACTCCAAAACCAAGTTCAATCATGCTTGGGGGAAAGTCTATTACACATAAAATTGAAGACTAATACCAACTAAAAAGGGCTTGGATATCAACAAGGTTATAAATCTAAGGCTAATACTCATTTAAATGCATCTCGCCGAGTCAGATCAACTTGTCCGAAAATCCTACGCTAACACCCACTCCAAAACCAAGTTCAATCATGCTTGGGGGAAAGTCTATTACACATAAAATTGAAGACTAATACCAACTAAAAAGGGCTTGATATCAACAAGGTTATAAATCTAAGGCTAATACTCATTTAAATGCGTCTCGCCGAGTCAGATCAACTTGTCCGAAAATCCTACGCTAACACCCACTCCAAAACCAAGTTCAATCATGCTTGGGGGAAAGTCTATTACACATAAAATTGAAGACTAATACCAACTAAAAAGGGCTTGATATCAACAAGGTTATAAATCTAAGGCTAATACTCATTTAAATGCATCTCGCCGAGTCAGATCAACTTGTCCGAAAATCCTACGCTAACACCCACTCCAAAACCAAGTTCAATCATGCTTGGGGGAAAGTCTATTACACATAAAATTGAAGACTAATACCAACTAAAAAGGGCTTGATATCAACAAGGTTATAAATCTAAGGCTAATACTCATTTAAATGCATCTCGCCGAGTCAGATCAACTTGTCCTAAAATCCTACGCTAACACCCACTCCAAAACCAAGTTCAATCATGCTTGGGGGGGAAAGTCTATTACACATAAAATTGAAGACTAATACCAACTAAAAAGGGCTTGGATATAAACAAGGTTATAAATCTAAGGCTAATACAAATATAAATTCGTCACGTCGAGTCAGATCAACTTGTCCGAAAATCCTACGCTAACACCCACTCCAAAACCAAGTTCAATCATGCTTGGGGGAAAGTCTATTACACATAAAATTGAAGACTAATACCAACTAAAAAGGGCTTGGATATCAACAAGGTTATAAATCTAAGCCTAATACTCATTTAAATGCGTCTCGTCGAGTCAGGATCAACTTGTCCGAAAATCCTACGCTAACACCCACTCCAAAAACCAAGTTCAATCATGCTTGGGATGGAAAGTCTATTACACATAAAATTGAAGACTAATACCAACTAAAAAGGGCTTGGATATAAACAAGGTTATAAATCTAAGGCTAATACTCATTTAAATGGGTCTCGTCGAGTCAGATCAACTTGTCCGAAAATCCTACGCTAACACCCACTCCAAAACCAAGTTCAATCATGCTTGGGGGAAAGTCTATTACACATAAAATTGAAGACTAATACCAACTAAAAAGGGCTTGATATCAACAAGGTTATAAATCTAAGGCTAATACTCATTTAAATGCGTCTCGCCGAGTCAGATCAACTTGTCCGAAAATCCTACGCTAACACCCACTCCAAAACCAAGTTCAATCATGCTTGGGGGAAAGTCTATTACACAGAAAATTGAAGACTAATACCAACTAAAAAGGGCTTGGATATCAACAAGTTTATAAATCTAAGGCTAATACACATATAAATGCATCTCGCCGAGTCAGATCAACTTGTCCGAAAATCCTACGCTAACACCCACTCCAAAACCAAGTTTAATCATGCTTGGATGGGGAAAGTCCATTACACATAAAATTGAAGACTAATACCAACTAAAAAGGGCTTGCATATCAATAAGTTTATAAATCTAAGGCTAATACACATTTAAATGCATCTCGCCGAGTCAGATCAACTTGTCCGAAAATCCTACGCTAACACCCACTCCAAAACCAAGTTCAATCATGCTTGGGGGAAAGTCTATTACACATAATATTGAAGACCAATACCAACTAAAAAGGGCTTGGATATCAACAAGGTTATAAATCTAACGCTAATACTCATATAAATGCATCTCGCCGAGTCAGATCAACTTGTCCGAAAATCCTACGCTAACACCCACTCCAAAACCAAGTTCAATCATGCTTGGGGGAAAGTCTATTACACATAAAATTGAAGACTAATACCAACTAAAAAGGGCTTGATATCAACAAGGTTATAAATCTAAGGCTAATACTCATTTAAATGCATCTCGCCGAGTCAGATCAACTTGTCCGAAAATCCTACGCTAACACCCACTCCAAAACCAAGTTCAATCATGCTTGGGGGAAAGTCTATTACACATAAAATTGAAGACTAATACCAACTAAAAAGGGCTTGATATCAACAAGGTTATAAATCTAAGGCTAATACTCATTTAAATGGGGCTCGCCGAGTCAGATCAACTTGTCCGAAAATCCTACGCTAACACCCACTCCAAAACCAAGTTCAATCATGCTTGGGGGAAAGTCTATTACACATAAAATTGAAGACTAATACCAACTAAAAAGGGCTTGATATCAACAAGGTTATAAATCTAAGGCTAATACTCATTTAAATGCGTCTCGCCGAGTCAGATCAACTTGTCCGAAAATCCTACGCTAACACCCACTCCAAAACCAAGTTCAATCATGCTTGGGGGAAAGTCTATTACACATAAAATGGAAGACTAATACCAACTAAAAAGGGCTTGGATATCAACAAGGTTATAAATCTAAGGCTAATACTCATTTAAATGCGTCTCGCCGAGTCAGATCAACTTGTCCGAAAATCCTACGCTAACACCCACTCCAAAACCAAGTTCAATCATGCTTGGGGGGGAAAGTCTATTACACATAAAATTGAAGACTAATACCAACTAAAAAGGGCTTGGATATCAACAAGGTTATAAATCTAAGGCTAATACTCATTTAAATGCGTCTCGCCGAGTCAGATCAACTTGTCCGAAAATCCTACGCTAACACCCACTCCAAAACCAAGTTCAATCATGCTTGGGGGAAAGTCTATTACACATAAAATTGAAGACTAATACCAACTAAAAAGGGCTTGATATCAACAAGGTTATAAATCTAAGGCTAATACTCATTTAAATGCATCTCGCCGAGTCAGATCAACTTGTCCGAAAATCCTACGCTAACACCCACTCCAAAACCAAGTTCAATCATGCTTGGGGGGGAAAGTCTATTACACATAAAATTGAAGACTAATACCAACTAAAAAGGGCTTGGATATCAACAAGGTTATAAATCTAAGGCTAATACTCATTTAAATGCGTCTCGCCGAGTCAGATCAACTTGTCCGAAAATCCTACGCTAACACCCACTCCAAAACCAAGTTCAATCATGCTTGGGGGAAAGTCTATTACACATAAAATTGAAGACTAATACCAACTAAAAGGGCTTGATATCAACAAGGTTATAAATCTAAGGCTAATACTCATTTAAATGCATCTCGCCGAGTCAGATCAACTTGTCCGAAAATCCTACGCTAACACCCACTCCAAAACCAAGTTCAATCATGCTTGGGGGAAAGTCTATTACACATAAAATTGAAGACTAATACCAACTAAAAAGGGATTGATATCAACAAGGTTATAAATCTAAGGCTAATACTCATTTAAATGCATCTCGCCGAGTCAGATCAACTTGTCCGAAAATCCTACGCTAACACCCACTCCAAAACCAAGTTCAATCATGCTTGGGGGAAAGTCTATTACACATAAAATTGAAGACTAATACCAACTAAAAAGGGCTTGATATCAACAAGGTTATAAATCTAAGGCTAATACTCATTTAAATGCGTCTCGCCGAGTCAGATCAACTTGTCCGAAAATCCTACGCTAACACCCACTCCAAAACCAAGTTCAATCATGCTTGGGGGAAAGTCTATTACACATAAAATTGAAGACTAATACCAACTAAAAAGGGCTTGATATCAACAAGGTTATAAATCTAAGGCTAATACTCATTTAAATGGGGCTCGTCGAGTCAGATCAACTTGTCCGAAAATCCTACGCTAACACCCACTCCAAAACCAAGTTCAATCATGCTTGGGGGAAAGTCTATTACACATAAAATTGAAGACTAATACCAACTAAAAAGGGCTTGATATCAACAAGGTTATAAATCTAAGGCTAATACTCATTTAAATGCGTCTCGTCGAGTCAGATCAACTTGTCCGAAAATCCTACGCTAACACCCACTCCAAAACCAAGTTCAATCATGCTTGGGGGAAAGTCTATTACACATAAAATGGAAGACTAATACCAACTAAAAAGGGCTTGGATATCAACAAGTTTATAAATCTAAGGCTAATACTCATTTAAATGGGGCTCGCCGAGTCGGATCAACTTGTCCGAAAATCCTACGCTAACACCCACTCCAAAACCAAGTTCAATCATGCTTGGGGGAAAGTCTATTACACATAAAATTGAAGACTAATACCAACTAAAAAGGGCTTGATATCAACAAGGTTATAAATCTAAGGCTAATACTCATTTAAATGGGGCTCGTCGAGTCAGGATCAACTTGTCCTAAAATCCTACGCTAACACCCATACCAAAAACCAAGTTCAATCATGCTTGGGGGGAAAGTCTATTGCACATAAAATTGAAGACTAATATCAACTAAAAAGGGCTTGGATATCAACAAGGTTATAAATCTAAGGCTAATACTCATTTAAATCGGGCTCGTCGAGTCAGGATCAACTTGTCCGAAAATCCTACGCTAACACCTAGTCCAAAAACCAAGTTCAATCATGCTTGGGGGGGAAAGTATATTACACATAAAATTGAAGACTAATACCAACTAAAAAGGGCTTGCATATCAACAAGTTTATAAATCTAAGGCTAATACTCATTTAAATGGGGCTCGACGAGTCAGGATCAACTTGTCCGAAAATCCTATGCTAACAAAAACCAAGTTCAATCATGCTTGGGGGGGAAAGTCTATTACACTTTAAATTAAAGACTAATACCAACTAAATAGGGCTTGGATATAAACAAGGTTATAAATATAAGCCTAATACTCATTTAAATGCATCTCGTCGAGTCAGGATCAACTTGTCCGAAAATCCTACGGTAACACCCACTCCAAAAACCAAGTTCAATCATGCTTGGGGGGGAAAGTCTATTACACATAAAATTGAAGACTAATACTAACTAAATAGGGCTTGGATATCAACAAGGTTATAAATCTAAGGCTAATACTCATTTAAATGCGTCTCGCCGAGTCGATCAACTTGTCCGAAAATCCTACGCTAACACCCACTCCAAAACCAAGTTCAATCATGCTTGGGATGGAAAGTCTATTACACATAAAATTGAAGACTAATACCAACTAAAAAGGGCTTGATATCAACAAGGTTATAAATCTAAGGCTAATACTCATTTAAATGGGGCTCGCTCGAGTCAGATCAACTTGTCCGAAAATCCTACGCTAACACCCACTCCAAAACCAAGTTCAATCATGCTTGGGGGAAAGTCTATTACACATAAAATTGAAGACTAATACCAACTAAAAAGGGCTTGGATATAAACAAGGTTATAAATCTAAGGCTAATACTCATTTAAATGCGTCTCGCCGAGTCAGATCAACTTGTCCGAAAATCCTACGCTAACACCCACTCCAAAACCAAGTTCAATCATGCTTGGGGGAAAGTCTATTACACATAAAATTGAAGACTAATACCAACTAAAAAGGGCTTGATATCAACAAGGTTATAAATCTAAGGCTAATACTCATTTAAATGCGGCTCGCCGAGTCAGATCAACTTGTCCGAAAATCCTACGCTAACACCCACTCCAAAACCAAGTTCAATCATGCTTGGGGGAATGTCTATTACACATAAAATTGAAGACTAATACCAACTAAAAAGGGCTTGGATATAAACAAGGTTATAAATCTAAGGCTAATACTCATTTAAATGGGGCTCGTCGAGTCAGGATCAACTTGTCCGAAAATCCTACGCTAACACCCACTCCAAAAACCAAGTTGAATCATGCTTGGGGGGGAAAGTCTATTACACATAAAATTGAAGACTAATACCAACTAAAAAGGGCTTGGATATCAACAAGGTTATAAATCTAAGCCTAATACTCATTTAAATGGGGCTCGTCGAGTCAGGATCAACTTGTCCGAAAATCCTACGCTAACACCCACTCCAAAAACCAAGTTCAATCATGCTTGGGGTGGAAAGTCTATTACACATAAAATTGAAGGCTAATACCAACTAAAAAGGGCTTGGATATCAACAAGGTTATAAATATAAGGCTAATACTCATTTAAATGCGTCTCGTAGAGTCAGGATCAACTTGTCCGAAAATCCTACGCTAACACCCACTCCAAAAACCAAGTTCAATCATGCTTGGGGGGGAAAGTCTATTACACATAAAATTGAAGACTAATACCAACTAAAAAGGGCTTGGATATAAACAAGGCTATAAATCTAAGGCTAATACTCATTTAAATGCATCTCGTCGAGTCAGGATCAACTTGTCCGAAAATCCTACGCTAACACCCACTCCAAAACCAAGTTCAATCATGCTTGGGGGAAAGTCTATTACACATAAAATTGAAGACTAATACCAACTAAAAAGGGCTTGATATCAACAAGGTTATAAATCTAAGGCTAATACTCATTTAAATGCGTCTCGCCGAGTCAGATCAACTTGTCCGAAAATCCTACGCTAACACCCACTCCAAAACCAAGTTCAATCATGCTTGGGGGAAAGTCTATTACACATAAAATTGAAGACTAATACCAACTAAAAAGGGCTTGATATCAACAAGGTTATAAATCTAAGGCTAATACTCATTTAAATGCGGCTCGTCGAGTCAGATCAACTTGTCCGAAAATCCTACGCTAACACCCACTCCAAAACCAAGTTCAATCATGCTTGGGGGAAAGTCTATTACACATAAAATTGAAGACTAATACCAACTAAAAAGGGCTTGGATATAAACAAGGTTATAAATCTAAGGCTAATACTCATTTAAATGCATCTCGTCGAGTCGGATCAACTTGTCCGAAAATCCTACGCTAACACCCACTCCAAAACCAAGTTCAATCATGCTTGGGGGAAAGTCTATTACACATAAAATTGAAGACTAATACCAACTAAAAAGGGCTTGATATCAACAAGGTTATAAATCTAAGGCTAATACTCATTTAAATGCGTCTCGCCGAGTCAGATCAACTTGTCCGAAAATCCTACGCTAACACCCACTCCAAAACCAAGTTCAATCATGCTTGGGGGAAAGTCTATTACACATAAAATTGAAGACTAATACCAACTAAAAAGGGCTTGATATCAACAAGGTTATAAATCTAAGGCTAATACTCATTTAAATGCGTCTCGTCGAGTCAGATCAACTTGTCCGAAAATCCTACGCTAACACCCACTCCAAAACCAAGTTCAATCATGCTTGGGGGAAAGTCTATTACACATAAAATTGAAGACTAATACCAACTAAAAAGGGCTTGGATATCAACAAGGTTATAAATCTAAGGCTAATACTCATTTAAATGCGGCTCGCCGAGTCAGATCAACTTGTCCGAAAATCCTACGCTAACACCCACTCCAAAACCAAGTTCAATCATGCTTGGGGGAAAGTCTATTACACATAAAATTGAAGACTAATACCAACTAAAAAGGGCTTGATATCAACAAGGTTATAAATCTAAGGCTAATACTCATTTAAATGCATCTCGTCGAGTCAGATCAACTTGTCCGAAAATCCTACGCTAACACCCACTCCAAAACCAAGTTCAATCATGCTTGGGGGAAAGTCTATTACACATAAAATTGAAGACTAATACCAACTAAAAAGGGCTTGGATATCAACAAGGTTATAAATCTAAGGCTAATACTCATTTAAATGCGTCTCGCCGAGTCAGATCAACTTGTCCGAAAATCCTACGCTAACACCCACTCCAAAACCAAGTTCAATCATGCTTGGGGGAAAGTCTATTACACATAAAATTGAAGACTAATACCAACTAAAAAGGGCTTGATATCAACAAGGTTATAAATCTAAGGCTAATACTCATTTAAATGCGTCTCGCCGAGTCAGATCAACTTGTCCGAAAATCCTACGCTAACACCCACTCCAAAACCAAGTTCAATCATGCTTGGGGGAAAGTCTATTACACATAAAATTGAAGACTAATACCAACTAAAAAGGGCTTGATATCAACAAGGTTATAAATCTAAGGCTAATACTCATTTAAATGCATCTCGCCGAGTCGATCAACTTGTCCTAAAATCCTACGCTAACACCCACTCCAAAACCAAGTTCAATCATGCTTGGGGGAAAGTCTATTACACATAAAATTGAAGACTAATACCAACTAAAAAGGGCTTGGATATCAACAAGGTTATAAATCTAAGGCTAATACTCATTTAAATGCGTCTCGCCGAGTCGATCAACTTGTCCGAAAATCCTACGCTAACACCCACTCCAAAACCAAGTTCAATCATGCTTGGGGGAAAGTCTATTACACATAAAATTGAAGACTAATACCAACTAAAAAGGGCTTGGATATCAACAAGGTTATAAATCTAAGGCTAATACTCATTTAAATGCATCTCGCCGAGTCAGATCAACTTGTCCGAAAATCCTACGCTAACACCCACTCCAAAACCAAGTTCAATCATGCTTGGGGGAAAGTCTATTACACATAAAATTGAAGACTAATACCAACTAAAAAGGGCTTGATATCAACAAGGTTATAAATCTAAGGCTAATACTCATTTAAATGGGGCTCGCCGAGTCAGATCAACTTGTCCGAAAATCCTACGCTAACACCCACTCCAAAACCAAGTTCAATCATGCTTGGGGGAAAGTCTATTACACATAAAATTGAAGACTAATACCAACTAAAAGGGCTTGATATCAACAAGGTTATAAATCTAAGGCTAATACTCATTTAAATGCGTCTCGCCGAGTCAGATCAACTTGTCCGAAAATCCTACGCTAACACCCACTCCAAAACCAAGTTCAATCATGCTTGGGGGAAAGTCTATTACACATAAAATTGAAGACTAATACCAACTAAAAAGGGCTTGGATATCAACAAGGTTATAAATCTAAGGCTAATACTCATATAAATGTGGCTCGCCGAGTCAGATCAACTTGTCCGAAAATCCTACGCTAACACCCACTCCAAAACCAAGTTCAATCATGCTTGGGGGAAACTCTATTACACATAAAATTGAAGACTAATACAAACTAAAAAGGGCTTGGATATCAACAAGGTTATAAATCTAAGGCTAATACTCATTTAAATGCGTCTCGCCGAGTCAGATCAACTTGTCCGAAAATCCTACGCTAACACCCACTCCAAAACCAAGTTCTATCATGCTTGGGGGGGAAAGTCTATTACACATAAAATTGAAGACTACTACCAACTAAAAAGGGCTTGGATATCAACAAGGTTATAAATCTAAGGCTAATACTCATTTAAATGCGGCTCGCCGAGTCAGATCAACTTGTCCGAAAATCCTACGCTAACACCCACTCCAAAACCAAGTTCAATCATGCTTGGGGGAAAGTCTATTACACATAAAATTGAAGACTAATACCAACTAAAAAGGGCTTGATATCAACAAGGTTATAAATCTAAGGCTAATACTCATTTAAATGCATCTCGCCGAGTCAGATCAACTTGTCCGAAAATCCTACGCTAACACCCACTCCAAAACCAAGTTCAATCATGCTTGGGGGAAAGTCTATTACACATAAAATTGAAGACTAATACCAACTAAAAAGGGCTTGGATATCAACAAGGTTATAAATCTAAGGCTAATACTCATTTAAATGCATCTCGCCGAGTCAGATCAACTTGTCCGAAAATCCTACGCTAACACCCACTCCAAAACCAAGTTCAATCATGCTTGGGGGAAAGTCTATTACACATAAAATTGAAGACTAATACCAACTAAAAAGGGCTTGATATCAACAAGGTTATAAATCTAAGGCTAATACTCATTTAAATGCGTCTCGCCGAGTCAGATCAACTTGTCCGAAAATCCTACGCTAACACCCACTCCAAAACCAAGTTCAATCATGCTTGGGGGAAAGTCTATTACACATAAAATTGAAGACTAATACCAACTAAAAGGGCTTGATATCAACAAGGTTATAAATCTAAGGCTAATACTCATTTAAATGCGGCTCGCCGAGTCAGATCAACTTGTCCGAAAATCCTACGCTAACACCCACTCCAAAACCAAGTTCAATCATGCTTGGGGGAAAGTCTATTACACATAAAATTGAAGACTAATATCAACTAAAAAGGGCTTGATATCAACAAGGTTATAAATCTAAGGCTAATACTCATTTAAATGCATCTCGCCGAGTCAGATCAACTTGTCCGAAAATCCTACGCTAACACCCACTCCAAAACCAAGTTCAATCATGCTTGGGGGAAAGTCTATTACACATAAAATTGAAGACTAATACCAACTAAAAAGGGCTTGATATCAACAAGGTTATAAATCTAAGGCTAATACTCATTTAAATGCGGCTCGCCGAGTCAGATCAACTTGTCCGAAAATCCTACGCTAACACCCACTCCAAAACCAAGTTCAATCATGCTTGGGGGAAAGTCTATTACACATAAAATTGAAGACTAATACCAACTAAAAAGGGCTTGATATCAACAAGGTTATAAATCTAAGGCTAATACTCATTTAAATGCATCTCGCCGAGTCAGATCAACTTGTCCGAAAATCCTACGCTAACACCCACTCCAAAACCAAGTTCAATCATGCTTGGGGGAAAGTCTATTACACATAAAATTGAAGACTAATACCAACTAAAAAGGGCTTGATATCAACAAGGTTATAAATCTAAGGCTAATACTCATTTAAATGCGGCTCGCCGAGTCAGATCAACTTGTCCGAAAATCCTACGCTAACACCCACTCCAAAACCAAGTTCAATCATGCTTGGGGGAAAGTCTATTACACATAAAATTGAAGACTAATACCAACTAAAAAGGGCTTGGATATCAACAAGGTTATAAATATAAGGTTAATACTCATTTAAATGCGTCTCGTCGAGTCAGATCAACTTGTCCGAAAATCCTACGCTAACACCCACTCCAAAACCAAGTTCAATCATGCTTGGGGGAAAGTCTATTACACATAAAATTGAAGACTAATACCAACTAAAAAGGGCTTGATATCAACAAGGTTATAAATCTAAGGCTAATACTCATTTAAATGCGTCTCGCCGAGTCGATCAACTTGTCCGAAAATCCTACGCTAACACCCACTCCAAAACCAAGTTCAATCATGCTTGGGGGGGAAAGTCTATTACACATAAAATTGAAGACTAATACCAACTAAAAAGGGCTTGGATATAAACAAGGTTATAAATCTAAGGCTAATACTCATTTAAATGCGGCTCGCCGAGTCAGATCAACTTGTCCGAAAATCCTACGCTAACACCCACTCCAAAACCAAGTTCAATCATGCTTGGGGGAAAGTCTATTACACATAAAATTGAAGACTAATACCAACTAAAAAGGGCTTGATATCAACAAGGTTATAAATCTAAGGCTAATACTCATTTAAATGCATCTCGCCGAGTCAGATCAACTTGTCCTAAAATCCTACGCTAACACCCACTCCAAAACCAAGTTCAATCATGCTTGGGGGAAAGTCTATTACACATAAAATTGAAGACTAATACCAACTAAAAAGGGCTTGGATATAAACAAGGTTATAAATCTAAGGCTAATACTCATTTAAATGCATCTCGCCGAGTCAGATCAACTTGTCCG